>JADRCH010000051.1:2423145-2464830 GCA_019843965.1 Rhynchomys soricoides | reverse complement strand
CTCTCTCTCTCTCTCTCTCTCTCTCTCTCTCTCTCTCTCTCTCTCTCACACACACACACACACACACACACACACACACACACGATTGTTCATTCTCAGGACTTAACAAATCACAAACCCCAAACAGTATGGACCAAATCATGAAATGCACCTGCTCTCTTGGGGACAGCTAGTGTCTCATCATCCCCCTTAGAATTTCCATCTTTTTGTGGCTGGGTGTACAAAACTTCTGATCTTGCGCTAGATTCTGTGGTTAACATAGTATTTCTAAACAAACTCTTTTTCTCCCTCCTCCTTTCCCTCCTCTCTCTCTCCTTCCCTCCCAAGATCAAAGGAGGCATTTGGGCCTTTAAGATAACATTCACTTGGAGAGAGATGGTAATATATAAGATTAATGAAAATGAACATAATCCCTCTGGGTAGACGAGCCTTTGTTAGCCCGTTTGTCCTGCTGTTAATTATGCGTTAGGTGGTGATAAATGCTTTAAATCAAAGATGCCTGGAAAACCATTTACATGATTTTCACCTAATTAGGTTTCCTGTGCATTCTCTCAAATCCCTCCCCAGTGCAGTCCCTGCTTTTGACATGAACTTTGCAAGAGTCAGGGACCCTGAGCCATACACATGGAACAAGGAACCATTCCAGCTCCTGGGCTCTGACCCACCAGCAGATTTACTTTTTCAAACTGTAGATGGAAGATCAAAAGAAAGTTTATCAGGTCCTGTCTCCCTTTAGCCTGACCAGCCAGACTTGGACAAGACCCTATCAACTTTGAGGCTGAGAGAGGCCCAACTCTGGGAGGGGCAGGGGAGAAGATAGGGGGAGGGAAGGTAGAAGAAGGAGGGAGGGGAGAGAGAGGAGGGAGGAGAAGAGAAGAGGAGAGGAAGGGAGAGAGGAAAGAAAGGAGGGAAATGTGTGTGTGTGTGTGTGAGAGAGAGGGAGAGACAGACAGACAGACAGAGAATCCCGAACAGAGCATTGTTAGGTTAGATCCAGGAACTGCCATAACATAGCCAGCCTGTGAAAGAGCCTGAGGTCAGAGGTGCAGAGGCTGGGTGGCTAAGAGCGCTGGTTGGTATAATCTAGAGACCCAGGGGTCTGAGATTCATGGAGGTTTTCCTAATTTGTTAAACTCTTTGAAATTGAGAGACCTGCACATCTTAAAGGAACTGCTAGGGATGGAGTATGCTGCAGGGGCTGGAAGGATGGCAGGAAGATGGAGGGAGCATAGAAATGGCCCAAGGATAACAGGAGAGTGGTGGGATAAGGAGCAGTAAACCTCCCAGGATTTCTGCATCGAGAACCCCTTGGCCTGGTGCTAGGGCTATAGATCAGTCATTACCATGAAAGAAATACTGAGTTCCATACCCAGCATCACAAAAACAGGGTACCCCAGCACTCTTTGGAGTAGAGGCAGGAGGATAGAAATTATGCAGTACATTGGAGGCATCTTCCTCGGAGCCTCTGGGATGAGAATTCAGTCCTTTCCAGACCAGAGGCCTGCGTTCTTGATTCTCTCCAGTCTCCACCAACTGAGCAGTCTCAAGTCAGTCACTAGATGATGTTTCTGAGGCTCTTGTAGCACAGCCCTTTGCCCAGAGTCTAGGAGGATGCCCAGGCAAGACACAATGGCTGTGCCATCTGCAGAGTGCCACAGGCAGCCTCTCTCTCTCTCTCTCTCTCTCTCTCTCTCTCTCTCTCTCTCACTTGACCTTCCTGCCACCCATTCGAAGATACAAAATGTAGAATGAAGGAAAATTCCTTCAATGGACACCTCCTCCGGCTCAATAAAAACCAAGCCAAGCAGCTCATGTGCAAACTGGAGTCTTCGTTACAGCTCTTCTCTTGGTAATAGTGCCACTCCCTATGAGCCGATGGGATAAAATATCCCAGACAACCCGTCCGCTAACAACAAGAGGTTTGCAGACACCCAGAGTCAAATTATTTGGACATTTGTGAAACACGTCTGTTAATGATTTGGGATCCTAAGGACTTACTTTGAATTAATTCCTTTTTTAAAGGGCGGTTTGGCTTCCCATGAAGGGGCAGACTCTGGATGCCTAGCCTCCACCTCACACTAAATGAACTTTTTACAGGTTCCAGATGACGCCTGACACCTGGCAGGAGGGAGGCAGCTCCCAGGGTCAGTTGCAACTAGAGTTCCTTTGGCCACCCCTTCAGTCATAGGGCAGGAGGCAATACCCTCCCAGGCAGGTATTTCAGAAATGCCTTTGAGGAGCCTCTGGGAGCCTCAGCAGGAATCATTGGGAAACTGAGTCTCAAATCTTGAGTCCCACATATGTATACTCCTGCTCCCAAGGGAAGACTGGGTCCTTCCAAAAGGCCCTCTGCCATTCTCCCCCCCCCATATGTGTGTGTGTGTGTGTGTGTGTGTGTGTGTGTGACATGTGTATGTACTGTGTGTTAAGCTAACTGGACCAGGGAGATACCTATACCTCTATAAGTGTTTTGTCTATGTTGTGGGTTGAATAAAAATGGCCCCTCGTTGGCTCATAGGAGTGGTGCTATTAGGAGGTGTGGCCTTGTTGAAGTAGGTATGGCTTTGTTGGAGGCTTTGTCAATAGCAGGTGGGCTTTGAGGTCTCAGAAGCTCAAGCCTGGCCAGTGTGTCACTTCCTGCTGCCTGCAGGTCCAGATGTAGATAGATCTCTCAGCTGCCTCTCCAGCACCATGTCTGTCTGTACTCTAACATGCTTCTGCCAACACATTAATGGACTAAACGTCTGAACTGCAAACCAGCCCTAATTAACTGTTTCCTTATAAGAGCTGCTGTGGTCATGGTGTCTCTTTACAACGATAAAACCCTAAGACAGTGTAAAAAATCTATAAAGTACATTGTATACAAGCATGAGGACCCATGGTCAACCCCCAGAACCCACATAAAAAGCAGGCTTGGTAGCCATGTTGGCATCCCAAGCTGTGGGGATGAGACACAGTCTGAGACAGGTGACTCTCTGAGGACCACTGGCCAGGCAACCCACAGTAATTGGTGATAAGGAGACACTGACTTCACCAGTCTTAGAAAACCTGGCTGCTCATCTTCTGAGAGTGGGGAGTTTGACTGGCAGCCTTGGCTTCCCACCTACATTCATCTGCTGGCTGGAGATGTGATGTCAGACAGGTATTTAGAATGGCAATCCACTGTCTTCTCAGATTTCAGAATCTCTGAATGTAGCACAGTTTTAGGATTCAATTTTTGTCTCTGCTCATTGGCCTTTGAGTGACAGACAGTCAAGCCAGGAGCTCTGGCCTCCCCACCGCACCTCCAGCTCTTGGGTCTGTAATTGATACTTCATTTCAGAATGTGGGTGCATGTATCTCCTTGAGTGAGCCCAAACACAGGATTCTTGGATTACTTAGGAATTCGCTCTTGGCTTACTTTTGACAAATAGCCAGCTGATTCCCATAGTGGCTGAGTGATTTCACATTTTCACCAGCTGGACACAGGTCCTGAGCCTCCAACGACCGCTGCTCCGTTACTGGCTCACACCCATCCTGACGGATGCTCAGAGGTGTCTCACAATGGTTCAATTCTAGCTTCCCTGATGATGAGTGATGCAGGGCCGCTCATTGAGCTTGCTCATGTGTGTTTCTTCCCTGGAGAAACATCTGTTCCAGGTCTCTGCTGACCTTTGACTTGTATTAGGCTGTAGAAGTTCTCTGCTCTGGATACAAGATTCTTGTTGGATATTTGACTTGTATGTTCATCCCTGGGTTTCCATTTTGTCCTTTGGTGCCCGAAAGCCTTTCCTTTGGATGTGACTCAGTGCTACCTAGTGTTCCCTCTGGTTCCTATACTTGGGTAACATTCCTGCCTATATATTTACTCACTGGCCCCATCTCATGGAATGTTCCTTCTTCTCCCAGGCTCTGGCTAAGTCCTCTTTGCTCCCAAACATCAATTTAAGTGTCACCACTGCTTGGAAGCCTTCTCTGATAGCCCTAAGCTGGGATCCATGCACTTCCTCTGAGGTCCTAGAAAGGAAGGGCTTCCCTCTGTCAGGACACTTATCCAAGAGCTTCACAATTGTCTGTTTACATGTAGGTCCCTCCCACCAATACACACAGACACCCCTGACTGTGGATTTTTTTGCTACAGGGAATTGGATTTTCTGACCCATTAACCAAGCACAGAGTCTGGCAGATGGAAGGCTCTCGAAGCGGATGGATACAAGCTAATCCTGTGGCTCCAGACATTTTTCATTATGAGACTTCTACATAAAGCAGGGCACACATCTTCACCTGATAGAAATTATGTTTCTGCGTGTGTCAGTCGAGACTGTCTGTGACAAGACAGCCAGGTTTTAAAATGCACGTGTCTGGTCTTAGCCCAGTAGCGACAATACCTTTTCCGTCTATAATGCGGGAGGTTTAGTTGGGAATTCTAGACTGTCTCCCTACCCGCTAGCAGGATCCATGATCCATAGCATAGAAGCACTATCCATTTTAACAATGGGAAAATTACGTCTCCAAGGTGGTTGTGATTGGAATGTGAAATGTCTGTTACAGGCTGCTGTATTTGAGAGAGGGGAAGCAGGACAAACACTGAACTTTGAGAGCTACACAAACCGGTTCCTCCCTTGGCCACTGGTACAGCACACTCTAAGTCCCCAGGCTTCTGTGTCTTCATTTGTAAAGCCGAGAACTCAAAATCACCAACAGTAGAAGCATACCTCACATTGCTGGAGGAATCCGGGGGTGTGTGTGATATCACTACACGTTTTAGAAGTCTGGGCCTCATCTTTTTTCCTTGTAGTTTTCAGGTCTTTCCCAGCTCTGATTAGGGATGGCCGAACCACGAGGGGTAAGGGGTGCTTTCCCACAGGGTGTGGAGGGGAGATGGCTACACATCATAATGTATTGCTGTAACCGGGCCTGTTTCTTTTTCACACAAGTAACTGGCCCAAAGACCACCCCTTACAAAGGAAGCCAGGAACCCAAAGCCAGCGTTCTTGCTACCAGTTCAAGGCTTTCCAAGTGCCCATCTTCCAGGGAGGGAATGCCTCATGGTGATGAGGGCTATTTCTGTGCTTCCTGAAGCTTTCCCTGGTAGTTGCTTGCTGCCTTCCCATACACCTGTCTGCCTTTCTCTGGTGTCCCAGGAACATATCCGTCTCAGGCCCTTTGCACTTCCTGAATGGGATGTTCTTCCCCAGACAACCCCAAAGCTGGCCATGTCCCTTCATTTCTGACTCTACTCAAATGCTGCCCTCCAGAGAAGTGGCCTGTCCTACAAGAGACCCTCACTTTGTTTGGTTTAGTTGTACATATTAATTGCTGCCCGTGCCTGATGTGTTGCTGTGGACTGGGTCTGCTTTCTACTTCCCTTTGTTAACTTCACCTCTGCAACAGAGATGCCCAGATGTTGTATCAACTGATGTTTGTCTCCCACCTAGAACAGCTCCACATGCCAGAGATTCATTAAGTACTTTCAGGGTGAAGGACAGAATGGGTAGAAGGAAGCCCGAGGGACTTGTGTGAAGGCTATTGTCACTGTTGCTGGGAAGGTCCTCTGTTCTCCTCCCTGGTGAATGACAGAAAAGCAGAGCTGACTGGGCTCCAGCCCAAGTGAATTTGAAAAGAAACAGAGGGACTCACCTCTGTCTGGGGAGGCTGCCTGGGACCAATGGGCAGTTTACCCCCTCACCTCTGATTATTGAGCTGGGACCTTAATTTACTGGGTCCATCCGTGAGTTTCTCAAGCCTTCCTTGTAACATAAAATTTATCTTTTAAACCAGCAAACCCTAGAAACCAGGTGGGCCTTGCCTTTGGATTTGGACACATGGAGGGGCTCTGAAGGTACAAAACATGATGCTCATATCCAAAATTAGTGTTCTGTTCTTTCCATTCCTTCACCTTTCCTTTCTTTGAAGGAAGCCTGGAGCTCAGGCGGAATAGACAAGACTGACTGACCAGCACAGAGATGATGACACATGCCACCAGGTTCTGCTTTGTTTCCACATAGGAATCTGACCCAGATCCATGTGTTAGGGGGATGAGCACTTAACCAACTGAGCTGTCTCTCCAGCTCCAAGGTTTCCTAGGACACATTTCTCCGTGGTGGAAGCCCTCTTGGGAGGCTGGTGAATCTGTTCATCATGCAACTGGATGAGCAGCAGCACCGAGGCTTCGTGGACAACATGGAAATGCTTTAAGACTGAGGATAATGTCCCGGACACACTGGGAGGGATTCTGCCAGAACGGATTCCAGTACAGGAAGAACGCTTGCCGTTTCTCCAGGAAGTTCCTGCTCCACCACAGAAAAGAGAAACAAATGGCTTTCAATTCAGTTAAATTGGAGGCAGCTTTCACCCTCCTGTCTCTGGAAAGTCTGTGTTGTCTGGGCCCTGTGGCCATGGAATGTCAACAGCCTCACCTTACCAGCAGGACACTGGGGGGCTGTAAAGAGCTCACTGTGATCAAATTCTTCTGTCCCAGATTTATCTAATTAAGTAGATTCTTTTCATTTTAACCAGAGCTGTGTCAAACTGTAGGTGTTCCTCATGCAGATCAACCTGTGAGAAGATCAGTTCCAGGGTAAGGAATGGATACTTGAATGGCCCTGATGAACAAAGCTCCCATTACAATGGCACATGGGAGCAAATCCTATTCATCTCATCCCTGTCTGTTTTCCTCAGGATCTGAATGGTGGCCTGGAATATGCTGTCCTGCATGCAGTTCCTGCACACTGAGGACATAAAGCAGCCAGGAGGCAGCTCTGTTCTCTGTAAGTATCCATTCAGTTTTACATTGTTGACTAGTTGCTGCTGGATACCAGTTATCATCCCAGTCAGCCTCAGGCTGGCCAGGAAGAGATGCATGGACAGACAGTGGGACATATCCAAGAGCAGAACGCTCCAGTCTGTTAGGTACCAGCATGTACAACTTTCTTCCAAGTGCCTTCCTACTGAACCCTGGTGGCATGGTCCTATGCAACTGAAGGTTAAGCAGTCTCTATTCAGATTCTAGAGCCCACTCTCTTCCTGGCTCTACTGATACTTGTGATGTTTGTGATACAGATGTGCAGCCACTGTGCTGACATCTGGACCGTGACATTTTCTGAGGAGATGAGCAGATGTCTATTCACCTCAGATCAATACCAATAAACCAAAGAAATGACTCCACCTAAGACTAGCCAAGTCTGTTGTGAAGAATCAATAAGTTTATTGGGGGTTATTTAAAGGAGCATGAATACCTGGACTGTCTACTCCAGAATGGGGCATTACTCATGAAAGGAAATCTGCATGCCTAGTGCACCCTGACTAGCTTGCAGGCAGCTCCACCAGAGAGTTTCCTCTCCCCAGAGAATGCTTCCAACTCTTAAGACACTGGGAAGGGACCCTGTGAACCATGTAACTGTCTGGTTTCTGGGCCTGGATCTCAAAAGCCTCTCTCCTTTCACCAGGGAGGAATGTTTCAACACCATATAGCTGCTTTGGAGGCCAGGGAGCAGGTTAGAGACAAGGATAGGCAGGCAGGGAAGGGGAGAGAAGCAATCAGCACCCCCACCCTCCTTGTGTAATACCAAGGCTCTGAGGAGGTGGGGATGGGAGTGAGCCTGGTCCATTCACCTGTATCCACTTTTCAGCTCTTCTTCTTCATGTTCAGGTGGATGTTGGGGGATTCTGGGACTACCTGCTCCTCATCAGTCCTGTGGGGAATCTAGCACACCCACTTCCTAGAAAGTTATTGAAAGCATTGTAAAACATTGTCAGGGCTGAGAGTAGAACTCAATTCTATAGTCCTTACCCACAACACACAAGGCCCTGCCTTCCATCTCTAGCATTCCTAAGAAGTAAATAAATAAACAGTAAAAACACATTTTTAACCCTACCTTGGAGTTTTCTGTAACAGAAAGGGTTCTTGTTACCAAACTTGACCCTTCTGATGCTTCTGTGGAATATGATGATGTTGGGCTTATTGTCTGACATTGGGCAACGTGAAGACGAATGACCCAATGTAGCAGACAGATAGAGGAAAGCCGAAATCAAAGATAGTTTTGAAGTGGTTAGTCAGAGAGGGTTAGCCTGTTCTCATCTCAAAGCTAGGCATGTCTTTTGTGTATGATGTTCATGAATGGACACATGAGGTTCAGGAGAACATCCGTCAGGATAGCCTTAGCTCCTGCAAGAAACCCAAAGTCTCCAAAGGTTTCTTGCTCCTTTAGTCCTCTAAGGATACACCTGCTGGGTCTGCTCTGGGGTGGGGGGTGAGGTCTGTGCTCTTCCAAGGGTCATTCAGGAGCTCAGGCTTTGGAGAACTCTGCCATCTCCCACAGTGACTTTCATAGTCATCCTGGCTTTGACCTCTGACCTAGAGGCAAAAAAGGATGAGCAGGAGGGTCATTCTCAGAGGTGTCCAGGCCTGTCCTGTCCTTTGGCATCGCTGTCCATCACACCCAGTGAAGCAGACACAGGGTCCCACCTCACTGTCCAATTAAAGGAACCAGGTTTGGTGGATAAATGGCAGACTCTGCCAACTGACCCTGCCCTGCGTAGAAACTGCATAGAAGAAAACATAGCTATAAGCTTGTATGGCCTCAGGTTGTATTGGCCTTAGATGACATTTAACAAACAAACAATGAAAGAAAAAAATTGGTAAATTATATGTCACCAAAATGGAAGTTTTCCTACACCAAAGGACCCTAAAAAGAAAGTAAAAACACCATCCACAAAATGGGAGAAAATGTTTGCACATCACACATCTGATGAGGGCCTAGCCTCCAGAATACAAAACACATTCTCATGAGTCAGAAATGAAAACAGATCTTACAGCTAGGAAAGGGTCAGAATAATCAATTCTTCAAAGAAGAAATGGAAAGGGGTAATTATGTCAGATGGTGGTGGTTCACACCTCTAATCCCAGCATTTGGGAGGCAGAGGCAGGCAGATCTCCATGAGTTCGAGGCCATCCTGTTTTACAAATATATTCCAGGACAGCCAAGACTACACAGAGAAACCATGTCACAGAAAAAAAAAAAAAGGAGAAGGAGGAAGAAGAGGAGGAGGAGGAGGAGAAAGAGGAGGAGCAGGAGGGGGGATAATTAACACAAGAAAGAGTACTCAGCATGGCTACTAACTAGGGAAATGTAAAGAAGAAGCTAGCTAGCCCAGCTCCTGAGGAATGGCTATTATCAAGAAGACATGTTGGTGAGGATGTAGAGAAGTGAGCCCCAGTACACTGCTGTTGGGGTGTCTCCTTTGGGGCAAGTCCTTTGGGAAACTATTTTACATTTCTTCAAAGACATAACAGTAGCCACATGACCCAGCGGTTCTACTTCTAGATGTGCTCTACACAAAACTGGCAGCCGTGGGTCATGCAAAAAGACATCTCTGTAAACACTCACTGCAGGGTCCTTCCTACTAGGTGTTGTACTTTAGGTCTGACCTGTCCTCCACAGTCCTACATGTTTCAACACCTGTTCCCAGCTGCTGGTTCTCGTTTGGGAAGCTATGGAAATGTCAGGTAGTAATTTCTAGCAGGAAGAAGCAGGTAATTGAGAATAGACTTTTGTGGGTAATTTGTCCCTAGCTGCTTCCTGTCTCCTTCTTGGCTTCCAGAGCCACCAAAGTGTGAACAAGCATACGACTAGCTTCTACCACCATGGACAGAGCCATTCCACATGCCATACCTCTTCCCTCCATGATGGGCCATACTACCTAAAACTGGGTTAGCAAAAATAAGTTCCCCTTCTCTATGGGAATGTCTTTCAGATACTCTACTACAATAAACAACAACAACAACAACAACAACAACAACAAAAATGAATACACTTGACAAAGAGTGGATGCAATTTAAATTCGACAGGGAAATACAGGATAGATGACAGGGAAATTCAGAAGTGATGTTTGACAGAGTAACAGTCAGACATAAAAAGGAATGGGATTCTAATACTTGCCCTGTAACTTTAATTTTTTTTCAAAACCTACTTTTAATGATGGTTCTTAAGTGCTTTAACCTCCCTTTTAGCCCACCACCCACCAGAGATACTGGAAAAGAAAGGATAAGAGGGAAGTGGACCTGTTTAGAAAGGTTCTCTGGAGCAACTCCCATCGGAGTTGTCTGGAAATCAGCAGTTCAGTTCCCAGGTCAGCAGTGGCAGATTGATCCACTTGCAAACAGTTCACGGATATACTAACAGACAAGTTCAGCAGAGTCAGGGTAGAAAACTGAATTAGCAGTGGTGGCACTACCTAGTAGACAGCCAGACCTCAGCCTCAGCACAAGTCAGCAAGATGGATCAGGGCCAACAGGAATGCCAGGAAAAGTTCTTAGCTGTGCCTCTCTCAGAAAAGTAGAGATCAATGAAGATGTGAGACCATCAAGCGTTTAGTTATGCAAGTAAGCCAAGCTCAACTTCCGTCACTGTCTATCAAGTCATTTTCATACTCTCTTTAAACATCGTGTGTCCTCCATGGGTCTTGCTCCAGCACATGTCTTGCCTCAGCATTCTGCATTCATTTCAGCTGCCATCACTCTGCCAATCAGCCTGAGCCTGCAGAAACAGCAAGAAACTGCAGCACACCACCATAAGATTTTTTGGTACGTCTCTCTCTATGGAGTCCCAACAAATGCAGCTCAACTATGCAGGGTAAGGTGGACCAATACATGTGTGTCATTAGCAAAGAGTCCTTCATCCCATGTCCTTTCACATGCTTGCTTTAGCAGAGCATTCATTCTCCTGTATCTGCTTCAGGAAAATGTTTCTTCACAAGTCTGCCTGTGTCCACTTCAGGAAAACATTCCTTCATGTGTTTGTCCCAGCAAAACACCATCCAACACAATTGACTTTCCAAAGAACCCTTAAGTTTTGACTTCATGCCCCCATATGGATGAGCCTTGTAAATAGGTCAATATCCCACTGTCTCCAAATTCTAATATTCCTATTAAGACAATTGGGGGCAAATATCTCCTACCTGCTCATTCAGAACACATCTGTCTCCTAAATAAACACCAGGAGAAGTCTGGGAGCAAAATGCAGGTCAATTACAGTAAGCCACAGCTTGCTTAGCACCAGGACACAGGGAGAAGGCTAGGTAGGACTCTCCTTGTGCTGATTCCTTTTGGAGGCAGGAGGCCTAGGGAGGCCCTACTTTACTGATGCTTTGCCAAGCCTCTTGTCTACATCAGAACTTGGTGGTCCAGAAGCTGACTAACTCCTACATAAGGAAGATAATAGCACCACTGAAGAGCAGCTGGGGATCAGGACTGAGGCTTCTGTATAGTCTAATCTTCCAAGCTGACTGATTCAAACTGGTTTCTCTCAGCTTCTCACTCAGTTGCTCTGGTTGGCCTCAAACTAACTTTGGCAATTTGCTCTAATCTTCTGGCTCCTTCTTATTCTCTGGCTTCAACTGCTTCTACTGACCTGCATTTCACAAACTACACAAACTGAACAGAGCTGAACTCAAATTAAATCCACTGTTTTGCCTGAGTTTAAGTGAACTCCACTCATTTAACTGCCTTCCCCTCTCAACCACTATGCACTACTCTTAAGTAGCCTCTCTTTCCTGGCTGTCCTTGTGAGAGTTGGACACATCCTATTTCTGACTCATTAGGTCAAATCTTTTTCTGGTTCATCACTTTGTCTGCTCCTTAATTAGACATCACATTCCAACATGGCTGCTTTCTTCTACAAAGTAAATTTAACTTTATTGTTTGAGATTAAAGATGTGTACTAAAGGAGTGTGTGTGTTCCAACCAGGTGCATTAAAAGTGTGTCACTCCAGCAAACACACACTTGGAAGATCTTTGGATGTGATTCCTTGTCAAGAGTAGCCATGTTGTTGGATTAAAATTCCTCAACAGTTGTCCTTGAACTCCTGATTGTCCTGTCTGTAGCTCTCAAGAGCTGATTAAAGGCATATATCCAAATTGTTAAATTGTTTATTTCTGTAGTTTTCAGATCTTGATTAGCTCAGGAAATCAACTCCTCATGAGAGGAAGGCTAAAGGGTTAAGGTCAGGAGAAGGAGCTTCACAAGGTCAGGCTGTGGTCCTCATGCCCTAGATGGAGGGGTTGATAGGAGGACAGGAACAGAAACCTCACAGTCTCTGTATGTCAGGGAAGGTTCTCTACAGCCTCCACCCCTATGGAGATCCAGCCACCCCCCTCCCCACACCTTGACATTAACTCAAACTCAGAAGCTTGAGTTATAGATTATGAACTGCCTGATGGTGCTGGGACTCAAACCCAGGTCCTTTAGAAGGACAACCAGTGCTCTTACCACTGAGCTGTCTCTCTAGCTGCAGTATTTATTATTTTAAGCTACTAAATTTATAGGTATCTGTCCCAGGGACAAAAGGACAGAGATATTCTCTCTCTCTCTCTTTCTCTCTCCCTCTCTCTCTCTCTCTCTCTCTCTCTCTCTCTCTCTCTCTCTCTCCCTCATTGCTCCTGGATTTTGATCCTCTCAGAAGAGCCCAGTGCTTCCTGAACATATGCTGAGTCTCAACTTGGTGGCTCTTCACATACCTCCTCATGGGTCCTTCTTGTTGCCTCTGGACCTGAGGTGTGGCCTGTACAATTATGACTCTCTGGTCACAAGTGAAAACACTATGAGTAAAGAAATTAGGACATTGCTGATGTCCATGTCCTAGACCAAAAGGCTTCCAGGCCCAGAATTTCCCCTGTGACCTACTCTACAACTTGGTGGCTAACTATTGCTGTCCCTGTCTAATTCATTCACTCATGTTCAGGTGCCACTGGGCATTAGCTATCAGTGATGTGACACCCCAATACTCAGGAGACAGATGGGAAATATATTGTATAAATGGAGGTAGATCAGCAGGTAAAAGCACTTGCCCCTCAACCTTGACAACCTGGGTGTGATCTCCAGTACCCATGTAAAAATCTAGATGCAGTGCTACATATCTATGATCTCAGTGTTCTTAAAGTGGAGGCAGGAGAATCTTCGGGAAGCTTGCATACACAGTACAACAGCAGAAACAAGAGAGATATGGCCTCATAAAACAAGGTAGGGGGAGAAATACACTTCTGAAAAGTTGTCCTCTGACCTCTACATATGCCCTGTGGCATACACACTTCTCCCTCAAATAAAGTCATTTATTTCTACAGAGAGATGGAGAGATAGATAGATAGATAGATAGATAGATAGATAGATGATAAATTGATTTACCACATGAAGCTCAGCATCCAAGAGGCCAGTGGTTTCCACTGGAGCGATGTACATCTGGGAGCTGCGGGATGATACATCATGAGTGGAGATGTGGAAGAGCCTCTACTTGCACTTATGATATCTCACAGGGTAAAGAAAGGAAGCCAAGCTGTGGGTTGGTACTGATGCCTGCTCCTTTCTCTGCCTGTTCATAGTGCTTCAAATATCAAGGCCTGTGTGGAAGACTTTCATCTGTATTTGGTCTAATGCACTGTGGGAAACTCTTCACTGGGCTTGCTGTGCTAGCAAATTCCTACAAACCATGGATGGAAGCCAGAGAGATCGTGAACACTACACAGATGACATTCCTTCTCCTTCAAGTATGAGCTCATATAGTCCTAAGTAAAAGTTCCTATAATCTGATCAGAGGCAATAGAAGCCAATGGGGGTGTGGTAGGGGTAGGCGTGGGGGTCATGGGGAGGAAATTCGCTAAGAAAAATGGCTAAATGTAGATGCAGGGCCACTATCACCCATCACCAAGTCACCTCTGTGCCCTGTGTCTCAGGTATTGAAGGTTATATAAAGTATATGGGAAGCTGGTTCCATAGTAGGAGAAGCTTGCAGAGCAAGCATGGGGATCTGAGTTCAAATCCCGAGCACCCGTGTAAAAAGACAAGTATAGGCATAAGCCAAACACATTCCTGTAACCCAGTATTAGCTGTTCGGGGAACATTTCTAGGGCTTGCTGGCTTGTAGCCCAGCCCCGGGTTCAATGAGAGATCCTGTCTCAAGCGAATAAGTAGTTAATGATATAGCAGGACCATGGCATTCTCCTCTGACCTCCGTGTACACATGTGCCTATAACATGTGCACATACATCTTTTAAAGGTTTTGTCCTTAAAAAGTCATGCTCGAACATTATTAATAAGTTTTGGGTTAGCACCGCAGATAAATAAGATGTAAAAATAAATTAAAATCGTGTTTAAGGCTTTTAAAAATCCTTCCGTTTTGAGGAAGATTTAGAACACTCATAATCTGGTTCTACATAATGTAGCTATTATCCGTGCATAATTTATAGACAAGCAAGCACGTGGCCTGCATACCACATTACTTTGTGGTGTAAACATTTTGTAATGGGAGCCAACGGCAATGGAGGGAGGATGTATTGGCTGATGAGCAGACTGGGAGTCTACAATGCTGCTGAGTGACACATGGTCTGTCCTCGGTAACTCGACCCTGATATTTCTCTCTGGACATCCACATGCTTGCTAAGATTGTACATTCTCCAGCCTCCTCTGCAGTGGCAGGTCACCATTTGACCCTTCTGAACAGTGACCTAGGCCCTTCTTGCCTATCATTAATACATTGCAGCAAGCAACTGAAACCAGGTGACTGTGAAGAGTGACCATTGCTCATGTCTGTTTACCATGTGAATGTGGGCAGGGGTGGCCCAGCCAGCTCTCCCACAGCACCCCCTGAGGATAGCTCAGAGGGAGCTAGCAGTTCCACCTCCAGGATGACCCAGTCACAGGCTGGGGGATTGGTGGTGCACTGATCTTCTGGGTTCCTGCTTCTTTCTATGGGGAGACTCAGGCTTCCTCAGCTTGATGGATAAGTTTCAGGGACAAGAACCAAGAGAGAGTAGAGGAAGCTGCCTCTTTCTTTAAGCTACAGGCCTAGGCTTGGTCCTAGGGTCCAGCTATGGGAAGTTACTGTGGGCTTTTAAGAGGCAGAGCCTAGGAGGAGGTCTTTGGGCATATGCCTTCAAAGCCAGGAAGACCACAGTATCTCTGCCTCAGAGCTTTTGGGCTCTGAGCAGTTTGTTCCAACATATTTCCTGCCATCCCGCCCAGAGCCACACCCAATGCTTCATTCAATGTGGCTGCTTGATTTTAGGAAGCCTTTCCCCTTTGTAAGTTGACTGCCTCTGGTGTTTCACTGCAGTAACACCTACTGTAAGAATAGCACACACTTGGTTAAGGCCCTCTGGTGACGTTTCTAATTAGTGCAGCCAGCTTGCATCTCCTAACTTCCTGACTGCACTCCAAATGCACAAGATGGAAAGATTTCACAGAGGAGGGACGTTTGGGCTCAGTCGTGAAAGAGGAGTGGACAAAGTCCCCAGGAGCAAAGGCACAGAGAGGACTTTTCTCCCAGCCTGCCAGAGCACACTCACCTGCCAGAGCGCACCTACCTTCTAGAAACATAGTCCACACACCTGAGAGCTGCTCTCAGTCTACCTCAACAATCCATCACATTCTGATACTCAGGCCTTGCCTGCCCCACTGTGCTGTGTCCCTGGCAACCTAACAGGGGCAGTGAGTATGCATGAAGAAAGGGCAGACATGCAAACAGAGAAGCCGGGGACCAGGTAGGCTGTGCTCCCTTTGATAGAGCTGTACCAACTTTGCAACAACCAGGAACCTCAACATGTTTATTATATACAGCACGGGGGCAGGGGCGAGTTGGCTTGTTTTGGTGGAGGGTCTTTGTAGGTGAGCATTTTCAAGTTGGGGAAGAGGAAATTCCCATAGTCGGTCCCTGTACATGCTGTCAACATTCACACTCAGAGCAGAGACATTCACTTCACCGTGGGGTTCAGGGGGATAGGGGAGGCTTTGCCATTCTCACAGGTCTGAGAAACTGGGTATTTAGCATGGCCTATGTCAACAATACACACTCCCTCAAGGCTTCCCTACCATTCTATGCCACTGCTGCTGGGCCCTCCTCACTCTCCTCCTCAGCCCCCTCCTCACCTTCTTCCTCACCCCAAGCTGATTTTAGCAGTGTATCCATGAGATAAAGCCTCAGGGATATGGTGTCTGGAAATGGGACTCAGGGAGTGACTAGGGCAAGGAAATGCCATGAAAAGCTCCCATGGCCTTAAGTCCCTATAAGAGGCCCCAGAGAGATGCCTCCCCCCTTCTGCTGTGTGAAGCAGTAGCAAGACAAGACTGTGAACCAGGAAGGAGCCGCACTGAATCATCCTTTTGACTTCCTATCCTCTAGCATGGTAAGAAATAATCGTTACTCCATGTCTCTGGTGGTTTTGTTACAGCAGCCAGAATGTACTAAAACAGACACATTCTCAGACCCTGGCTCCAGACTTCCCGTTTCACCCTTGGGATTTGATTCTTATAAGCACTCTGAGTGAGGACTCTCAGCCGGGTGCCCCAGGAGCAAGAAAACTAGAGGCTCAGCGATGTAACCAGGTCACACAATGGCAAGGGACGGAGCTTGGCATGGAGAATAAGCCTGCCTACATCCTTCTAAGCGTGTCTGGGTTCCAGCCCCCACTGCTTCTTTAAGGAGCCTTGAACTCCCAGCTTAGACTCTTCTGCTCTCTTTGTGTCTAACGAATCCATTTCACCTCCTTTGAATTTATAGTCTCTAATATGGACAGCCAAGTGGGAGCTTTCAAAGGCTTCTCCCTTGCCTGCCTTTGATGCCAGGCAAGTTCAGAGGGCATCAAGCCTTTTTTAAAAACAAAGGATAAAGTTCCAAGCAACGTAGGCTGGACCAGGGCTGTAAATCCACAGGATGTCAACTCCAAGTTGAATACAGTTCATGAGAATACAGTTCAAACATCACTAGGTCTGAACAGTCAGAGCTTCCCAGTATTTACAAACACAGTTCACTCCATAAAGTCCCCTGTTCACGCCACACTGCATACACCCGGGAGGGCCCATTTGAAAACCATCCCATCTAATTTGATGTGGCTGAAATGAGCTTTGCTGGAAATATGCTACTCATTTTGGACTTTTGTGTTTGGGAGGAAATGTGATTGAAGCTTAATCCAATTTTCTAACGCCCCAAAACAGATACAAGGAAAACAGACAGGCATGAAGGGACAATGGCAGGAGTTGCCCCCTCCAAAGGCTTGCCAGACTAGCTTGTCCTACTGGAATGTTCCATTCCAATACAGTATTAGGCCTCAGGCATGAGAGAAAGTCCAGTCAGGACGGCTGCTTATGCCCAGCCAGGGAATCCCAGATGCTGGTCAGCTTAGCTTGTCCTATGGGAAGATGGTTCAGCTCGACCTGGCAGCCAGAGGACTCTTGGTGCTTATTAATGTGCACTTGCTTTTAGTTCCAGGTGGCCATGACGATAGCATGGGACTGCAGTTTACAACTTCTTCCGAGGCTACTGCCACTCTGATCAACCCAGACTAGTCTCGAGAAGCCTACTGTAGGTTTCCTAAGCAGTTAGCCTGTGAAGCAGACTATTAAAAACAAGAAGAAAAAAAAAACAGAAAACACATTCTATTCTATATTTTCTTTAGACAGTTCACACTTAGAGTAACTTTCAGTTGACTGCATGATGGTGCAGAAGACACAATTCTTCAGCAGAAACTATTCATGGAATTGTGAATGTTGATCTTTTTCTACCTAGTAACACATCTCAGGATACTTTCTTGAAGCACTGAGCAGATGATCACAAGTATAAGCCATCAACGTTATACCATGTACTATGTTGCTACTGTGTTCAGCAGGTTTGTTTTGGTTTTGGTTGGTTGGTTTTGGCTTTTGTTTGCTTGCTTGCTTGCTTTCTTGGTTTTTTGAAATGGGATTTCTCTGTGTAACAGAGCCCTGGCTATTCTTTGTAGACCAGACTGGCCTTGGATTCACGGAGATCTACCTGCCTCTGCCTCCCCAGTGCTGGGATTAAAAGCGTGTGTCCAGTTTTGACTTACATATTTCCCACTTACTATGGTGTGATGGTTAGATTAAACTGTCAACTTGACACAGTCTAAAATCACTTAGGAAAAGAGGCTCAATGAGAGATTATCTACATTGAGTTGGCCTATGAGAAGGTCTATGGGGGCATTGTATTAATTAAGTTAATTGATTATAAGTTATGATGTTGGTAGATCCAGCCCACTGTGGGAGGAACCATCCACTAGGTTTAGTGAGTCTTAGACTATACAGGAGTGGAGAACTTAGCTAAGCACAAGCAAGCAAGCACTCAAGCATTCACCTTCTCTCTGCTCTTGACCATGGATGTCATGTGACTAGCTGTCTCAATCTCCTGCTGCTGTGACTTCCATGCAGTGGTAGACAGTCACCTAGACATGTGAGCTAAAATAAGCCCCCTCTCTCAAGCTTCTTTTTTGTCAAGATAGCTTATCACAGTACTAGAGACAAACTAGGATAGTTAAGTTTATGAGACCCTGACCTCATCATTTGTTGAGGTTCATCTGTATGTAACTTTGACTTTGGGTAGACTGGGTGTATGGCAAAAGAATTCCTTACAACTTCTGAAAGTGAGATCATAAAAGAATACAGGTTCTACCTGGCTCTTTGAGGATGCTCTGTATTAACATGGCCATCATACTGCAGAAAAGTTTACATATTCCTCAGAGAGGTCCACACAGAAAGACCCAGACCCTAGGCTCCTAGTTCCAGCCAAACTCCAAGCCATGTGAATGAGTCATTTTGAAATGAGATTTTTCTAGCTGCTAGTTAACTCACCTATCTTATCATGGAGCATAATAAAGTTATTTTTACTCATCCCTACCGAAAACCCAAACAAGCAAAATAAATGATAATAGTGGTTACAAGTCACTGAATTTAAGGGTGTCTTGTTCTGGCTTGACAGCAGATACCCAGAACAACATATGGTCTATTCTAATACAGAAAGCATGGTGAGGAGACACAGATTTCCCCCCTTCTTTTGTCTTTAGAAGACAGGCACAGAGAGAAATGTCAGCTATTTGTCTTTGGATACAGACATGATGATCTGAGGCCTGGAGCTATAGCAGCCATTTCACAACTATGAGACCAGCTAGTCAATGCTCTGAGGAAGAAAAGGATGCAAGGCTGGAAGGCCTGAGCCTCTGTTGACGTTGCAGAGCTGGGTCAGCCGAGCTCTGTGGGTCAGTCACTCTCTTCTATGCCAGCTAACAATTGATCATGGTGGCCACGGAGGAGGAATATATTTTCCTTGTTGCCAAACACATCCTGATTCATTTTGTGGCTGCTGTGCACCTTTCTATTTATTTGGGAAAAAAAATACCGAGAGATAACATTACTTTTTTTCTTTTCTTTCTTTTCTTTTTTGTGAAGTGCTGGGGGTTGAACCCAGGGCTTGTGCAAACTAGGCAAGTACCTTGTCACTGAGCTACAGCCCCAGCCCCAATGCGACAATATTTTAACTGAAGGGGGTGGGGTGGAATGGCATGGAGCAAGTAAAGTTAAGCAAATTTTCAAGGTCATTTAGCGGTAGTGGAGAAGCAGAATTCACCCTGAGGTCTGGCTCCAGTAATTCACATCTTAAACGTCACCCCTTGCCTCCTGGTCATCATTGAGGGAAACACAAATTGACAGAGGAGTCAACCCTAGGGCTGACTCCAGACTGCTAGCTAATTCACTGTGTGACTTTGAAAAGTTACCTTGCCTCTGATTTTCAACCCTCATGGGGTTCTTGGGAGCTCCAGGGCCCGTTTAATTTGCTCTAGCAGGAATGATCTGGATACATTATGCAGGCATGGTTTTCTTGTGTTGCTTGTGAGCATCCTGCTTTAGAGCCCCAGAGCACAGGGGAACAAAAGAGCTTGACCTAGGAAGTCTTTGCCAGACTGGAAAGAGAGTTAAATAAAACTTACCAACTCTCCAAGGAGAGGGAGAAAGGGCAAGGCAAAGAGATGGCATAAGCTCCCACCATGACCCAGGACCAAGCCCATGATGGTGCGGTAGAATTATCTAAGAATTTGGTGCCTGCAGAACATCAGGTTTATGATTGACTGTTATAGAAGATGCAAAGAAGCTGGGCAGTGGCAGTGCAAGGCCTTTAATCCCAGTACTTGGGAGGCAGAGACAGGTGGATTTCTGAGTTCGAGGCCAGCCTGGTCTACAGAGTGAGTTCCAGGACAGCCAGGGCTGCACAGAGAAACCCTGTCTCGAAAAACCAGAAGAAGAAGAAGAAGAAGAAGAAGAAGAAGAAGAAGAGGAGGAGGAGGAGGAGGAGGAGGAGGAGGAGGAGGAGGAGGAGGAGGAGGAAGAAGAAGAAGAAGAGGAAGAAGAAGAAGGGAAAACCATGAGCCCTTAGGAGAAGCAGCACAGGGTATGTCCTATAGCAACTGATATGGAGCCCAGAAAACCCCAGGAAACATCTGGTGGGGAGAGATTCTTGCCTCCTGCATCATGGAGCAAACTCTGGAAACGGCTGTTTTTTTGTTTTGTTTGTTTTGCGTATATGTATGTTTATGCATGTGCTAAAGTGTGCGCACAGGTCCATGTGTGTCAAAGGTTAACAGATGTTAGTCCTCAGGGACCATCCATCTCATTTTCCAAGACGGGTTCTAAGCAAGCTCTATGGATCCTTCCATCTCTGACTCCTCAGTGATGAGACTATAAGCACATACCACCAGACCTGAGTTAAACAAACAAAACAAACAAACAAAAAACCAAACAACCATAGACAGTGAGGAATTAAACTCAGATCCTCACGTTTGTGTGGTAGACAGTTTACCTACTAAACTGTCTCCCCAGCTCCCATAGCTGGTGTTTTCTCTCTGTCAAAATAATTAGATCCTCCAAGAGACTCAGTTCATAAACCAAGCAATTAAAGCAACTTTCAAATAAAGTCTCCAGTTTAATTAGACTCAGAGGTGCAGGCCTGAGATTCCAAGGAGTCCATAGATTCAGGTGTCTACTTCACTGGGATTACACATGCATTAAATATGGCTGTGATGGATAAAGCACATTGACAATTTCTCAAACCCTCTAAGCGATATCGCCAGGGGTTCTTCCCATCCCTCCCCTAAGACACACACACACACAGAGAGAGAGAGAGAGAGAGAGATTGAGATTTTCTTTTAACAGGGTGTCACATACGTTCTCATTTCTGTCCAACTCAAGTAGCTGCATGCTTGTTTGTTTGTTGTATGTCAGGGTGTGTGCTCCAGATAATCACACAGAAGTCTGGTTTGTAAATGACAGATAGATATTCCACAAAGGCGCGTGTAACTTTCCCAGCCTTCCCCGCCCCTGCTGGTTTTCATATTGCTTCCAGGTTTCTTTCACCACAAGTCTTGTCAGTAAACATCCTGTTCTCTCTTCCCTACCTTCTGGGGTTTTCATTTCCGAGGGATAGGTTCCCACAAGCGTGGCTTGCTGGATCAAAGAAAATGTGTTTCTCTACATGTCCATAGAAATAGATTATATACCCAAGAGGCTGAGCAATCCAAATAGCCCCAGGGATTAAGTCTGAACCCCTCAAGCAAAACACAACCCAGAGTAAGGCTCCTCTCCTCACCATTCTCCAATCCAGGCTGGGCAGCCCTCGGGAGAGGAGCCCTTCAGACAGAGTGGAAGCAACATGACCAGGTTTGAGTCTCCAGGGAGGGTTGCAGGCAGGTTACTTGACCTGGATCTTTCTCCACACAAGTACCGAACTTGGTACAGATCACTAACACTTGGCTGGAGAAAACAGAGAGGCCAGATGAATGGCACTCCAAGTGCTATCTGGGAAATGATACCTGGCCAGGATGCTTCTGGAGGACATGGGGCAGGTCCAATGTATCTGTCCTTAGCCTGAACTGTCACAACATACCTTGCCCTTCCCACAAGCCAAGTCTTCAGCCTTCCCAGGACCTGTACCTTTCTCTTCCTTCTCCTCTATCACTTTCCCATGCCATCCCTCCAAAGCCCAGGCTGGAGACCTGGGCTTCTCTACTTGTCTCTTCCCTCTAGTCACAGAGCTGGTGACCCAGCCTTAGGCCATGGAGATGATAGGAACAGTAGCCAGTGTCTGCCGGGCTGGGTCATCATCTGTGGTAACCTGCCAGTGGCCATTCACACCTCACTGCACAGGTAAGGAAGATAGCTTGGTAGCAGACACAGATTCCTTTGGTGGCTGTTCCTTTGTTGGTCACATGTGAATACCCTAAAACCAAGTCTCTGTCCATACATGTACCCTAAGGGAGAACCTGAGCACACACAGGATGATGCCTGGGGTGCACATAGGGAAGACACAGTGAGTTGAGGCCCAAAGTCCTAAACAACTTTAGGGCTACCCTATCTATCCAAGCTGCTTCACCCTGGCTCCCAAGTTATTTCTTAGCTGCAGGTCCAGGCATTTGGGAAATCTTCAGAAAACCCCCACGTGCCCTACCCATTTATTCTGCTGCTGTCTGGAGCCAACTGAGTGCTGAGGGCTGGGAGCTGGGAAGTAGCGTTAAGCCAGTGTCCGCCTCAAAGACCATCTGGTGAAAGATGAGATACTGCCGTGTGCTCAGCACTTCAGGTCAACCTTGGCCTATTCTGGCCTATTCTCTAAACTATGAGGGAGGCAGTTTGAAGTCTCCTCTGTAGAAGACCTTGTCCCAACGGCCATGCTCACACTATGTCAGACACAATGCTGATGCCAAGAAATCTAAGAAATGCCCTGGATCCTCCCCCAGGATCCTGGGCTTCCCACCCTGAGCTGAATTAGAATTATGATCACGGCTGCATCTGACAACTGCCCAGACCAATTCATTATCATTAGGAAATGAATCCCTAATGAATTTCTGTAGCCATTAAGTCTGATTTACAGTAATGGTAATCACCCTTGGATGCATATGCTCTATCTCCTTAATTAATAATCCTCACTTATAAGTTAGCTTAACAGTCAAGGCATAAAAAGCAGAAGGAAGTACCCCAGCACCAGCCCAGGCTCTCTACCTTATCTTGGGTGATGTGAATAGGACATGGAGTCAGGTTCTGGGCTGCCACCTGAGGATACTCACACAGACACCTCTCCATGACACAGTCAAATCCAAGCAGGCTGTTCTCTGCTGGTCTCTGCAGCAGTGCAAGCTTGGCCTCTGGATAGAGCTCCAGCCATCTACACACCCCATCCGTCCTAAACTGGTCCTTCCTCTTCCCCTATCAGCATCCCTGATTATCAGGTTTCCAAGTTCTCCCTGACATCAGCCTGGCCAGATGCACTGCCTCTTCCCACTGCCTCTGACATCCCTTTACATGTTTATAGCCTTATACAATCCTAGGCTGGAACCCAAAGATCTCTCTGCATCATGCCAACCAGCCACACAGACCCAAACAGAGAAGTCATGTGTGAGATCAAGCAGAGAGCCAGACAAAGGGCTACCTGAGCTGTGGGCTGAAGTGAACATTGTATATTAATATGCAAACCCACCCAATACTCACTTGATACTGGGCACATTTTCTAGAGAGTCTTCACATGAACTGTACATGCATGCTGAGAGCTAAGTAGCATTACCTCCGTTTTACAGGTGAGAAGATCTAGATGTGACAAAATTAAATAATTTTATGACTTGGTCCCAAGGCAGTGTCACACCTGCAATAATCTAAAATCCATAGGTTTGACAAAGTTCTTTATTCTGAAGCAAAGCACTGCTTACATCTTTCTCTCTCACACACAGCTGGTACTACGTGGCTTACTGGGTCCCACCAAAGAGGCTGCTCCACTAGCAGTGTGGGTCTCCACCGATGCTGACAGCTGCCAGACACATCTGTCTTAGTCTGCTTGCCCTTCCTGAACATCATAGGTGGCTAAAGCAACAGAATCATTTCTCATGGTTCTGGAAGCCAGAAGTCCATAGTCAGAGGGTCAGCATGCTAAGGTCCTGCTGGATTTTCTTCCCATCTTGACAATGGTCACCTTCATGCTGCATCTTCACATGGTAGAGAGAGAAAACAAGCATGCTGTCTTAAGTGTCTTCCTAAAGGGGCATTAATCCCATCAAAAGGGACCTGCTTCATGAGCTCATTTAACCTAATTGTCTCCCAGAGGCCCCAGCTGCAAATACCATCCCAGCGAGGGTGAAGATGTGGATTTGGGGGAATGCAGTTCCATCCATGGGACCCATGAAGACCACCAGTGATGATGCCCCAGGATAATGTAGCTACCCCAGGAAGAGCAGAATAATGGTGTCAGGGCATTAGGACCATTTATTAAATTCAAATCCTGGTAGACCAGTTCCAGATCTGTGAGGCTGGGGGGAACCTCTCTATGACTTCAATTTTCCCTTCTAAAAATGGAGAGGCTTCTAGTAACAAGAGCTTGCCATCTTGTTCAGAGACTTGAAGAAGTTAACACGAAGGGCAAAGTAGCAAGGGGTGTATCCAAAAGCAACGTGAAAGCACAGAAAAGATAACTGCAAAAGAGCAACAGACTAAGCCGGATTGCTCAAGAGCCCTGGGACTTCCTGAAGCTGGTTGCTAGGGGTGAGCTATGGGTAGTTTTCTCATTTTTGATTGACAAGCTTGAATTGCGGAAGCCTTTGTTCTTTGGGCATGTCCTTTCCCATGATGCATTTTATTCTAATTATATCCATGCCCTGCTATGCAAAGGCATAAGATGGTAAATACGAAGTTTTCCTCAAAGTGCAATCGGAGGACACAGCCCACCCTTCTGCTCCTGCAGGCCAGGCTGCATCCATATACTGTCCCTAGCTCCAGGATATGCTCCAAGTCTGTTTGTCCATGAGAGATAGATGCTAGAGGATGCTAGGGAGTGCTAGGGGTTGCTAAGGTGCTGGGGTGTTTCTAAGAGTTGCTAGGGGTTTCGAGGGGTTGCTAGGGAGCTTTTAGAACAGAGTGACCAGTTGCTTTTTGGGGGTTGGGGTGTGCATGTTTGCATGCATGTGCGAATTCAGGTGTGATTCCAGTTGCTAAGATACTCCTGCAGGCTACCTGTCTCAGGGACAACCAAGAGAATCCAGAAATGATTGAATGAGTTGATTGAGTTTAAATATGTATGCTCTAAATACCCGTAAGAGACATTCCAAAGTGGTTTTTTTTGTTTTGTTTTGTTTTGTTTTGATATATTAGCAAGAACATCTGCTCTCAGCCAAAACAAACAAACAAGCTATAAACAGAAGAGCTCAGGCCTTGGGACTGGAAGATGGAGAAACTCTGTGTTTAATGAGAGGAAACGTATTTTGAGATAATGACTGTGGGAAGGCAGAAGGACGTCTTTGACTCACAGCTTTGGAGACTGAAGTCTGGGGTTGGCTGGCTCCATTAGGCCTGTGGCGATGCAAGAACATCACCCATGGCAGAAGGAAGCAGTTACCTCGAGACAGTTGGGAAATGGGGAGACATACAGACAAGTGCTTGGAATGAGATGTATCTTCCCAGGGCACCTCCCCAGTGACATACCTCCATCTAGGCTCAGCATCTACTCCCCACCACTTCCCAATAACAGCATGTTATTAATCCTTCAGGGGGCTTCTCCACTGGCAGAGGTAGAGCCCTCACAGTCTAATCATGGTCTGGAGACCAGTGTTTATCACATGAACTTTAGGGACAGCTATACTTTATATTTAAAATAACAGAAGCACAGTCTTTCTCCTCCCCTTTTCCTTTCTACATCTCTGCCAAGAAGCAATGGGGAGCCTTCTTCCGGCTAGTATGAGTGTACTCCTGCTAGGGCCATGAAACCAGCAGGGTCATTTGTCACTTTAGTCCCCTCGGAATTCTGGGCTCTGGTGAGCTGTGTCCATGTGGGGCCTCACTCTAGACTCCTGAGTGTTTCTTTGGATCCATCTCTCCACCCTCTTCTACCCATGATACAAGATCCAGAAATGCTGAACCCTGGCATGCACCCCACCAGCCTGCCCAAATGCCATGCTGTCTCAAAGCATGGCCACATACTCATTCTCTGTGTTACCTGTCCTGGTTACAACTCCCCCATGGTGTCACCACATCCCTGAAGCAATGACCTGTTCCTGCAGCAGCTCTGCTGAGGCCGCCTAGGATGCTGTGGAGGTCATGAACTCTGGACCCTGGCTGCTGGATTGGAACCTGGCTGTCTACTCTCTGGCTGCACAATGGTGGGCAGATTTCTTTGACCTTTCCATGCCCCATCTGTAAATGGGGATGCAGACAGCAGGCTCCCTCCCCTGGGAACCCGTTAGGATTATAAGCGTTCAAGCATACAAAGGTCTTAGAACAGTGCCCAGCATGGGCCCATTCAAGAGCTCATTATTATTTACGAAGCTGTACCCCCCACCAATTCTTTCTTTATATCCCCACTCCCTAGTGTGGGCGATTGGGACTTAGTAGGCGCTCAATAAATATTTGTTGAGTCGAATTATCCCCAGAAAATGGAAACAAGACTTGGCTCACAAAGGGAACGATCACTCATATTACATATTAGGCAGTTTTTCCAGAGTGCATCAGGCCAAATATTGTACATTCTTTATTGCAGCAAGGGTGGTGAGATTCATTAAAGGGTAGCACAGTTTCATTAGAAACCCTTATTTTCGGAATTTTATAACTCAGCCACAAAAATTCACTCCAGGCAAAATGCGAACTTACGTCTGGAAGTAAATGGGTTTATTTTATAAATTTTTATGCATTTTCCACACATAAACAAATGGCCAGATAAACCATCTTTAATGGAAGGACCGAGAGAGGAAAACTTGCTATTCTGGCGTATGAGACATAAATACCCAGAAGTTGGAGAGCAGGCTGGGGTGGGGGTGGGGGCTTGCTTGGCTGGGAGGTGTGTTTCCGTTTTTTTCACACATGGTCTTTTCTCTGAGCCTTCTTTAAGGTCTGTAATGTAACAACCAGAGTGATCAGCACTCTTTTACAAAGTGTGAGCATGTTTATATGGGTGAACATGAGAGAGAAAGGGAGGGAAGGAAGATAGGAGTGAAGAGGGGAAAGAGGGAAGGAGGGAGGGAGTGAGCGAGGGAGGGAGGGAAGAGGCAGGAGGAAAAAAGAAAGGAGGGAGGAAGGAAGGAGGAAAGAGGGAGGCAGGGAAGGAAGGAAGATCAGCTTAGATGTAGAGGCACACAGAGGGAAGAGAGCCACAGGACACAGAGGCAGAAACTACAGGGACACTGCTGGGTGCCAGGGAATTGAACACCAGCAGTCAGATCTGGAGGAGGCAGGAATAACTCCTATATGGAGCACTCAAAGGGCCTGGCCTCTGCAGACACCATGACTTCCCTTTGTTGACTGTGTTAAACTCAATTTGAGGACACCTGTGTCAGCAGCCACATAGCAAACTGAAGCAAGCTAAGGCCAGAGATTATTCAGTAAGGTTGCTGAGTCCTGGGCATCTCCTATCCCTATCTTTCCATTCCCATGGCTGGCTTTTCCCTTCCTCCACTCCCAGCCCAGCTTCCAGCTGCTCTTGTAGATCTAACAATTGGTTCTGTTCCCCTTGTGTGTGGCTCTGGGCTTTCCTAGTCAATTTCTCTTTAGTTACCTTCATCTTCAGGGGTGATACTGAATGGCACCCTTTCTCATTTGGTGAGAATGCACTGGATGAATTCTCTATGACACACTCTAGCCCAGCCCAGTGTGCCTTATGTGTGCTAGAGACACTATTAGCCTAGAGATGCCTGAGTCATCTAACACTCTGCCTTTCACTGGAATAGTGTTGACCGTCACTGCAGATATCTGAATATATGTACCAAAAGTGCTGGAGATACAAGACACTGGTGAGCACTGGATGTGCATCCTCTCTTACTGTATGGTCCATAAGTTGGCCTGTCCAGTACTCAGAGAAAGGATACTGTGCAGTATCATCAGTCCAGGTAAAGGTGCAAATCCAAAATTTAAAGTATGTTCCCTGTGTATCGGGAACCACTCTGCCCTTTAATAAAGTTCAGACATTGTAAGTGGAGCCACAGCAACTCGAGTGCTCTCCCAAATATACTTCAAGGGGCCACGGCATGGCAGGTGGGCTCACCAGAATCTGTACAAAGGGCTATGTGATCTCAGCTTCTCTCTCTGAGTCTTCACCATCTGGACCAGGAAGGTATGTACACACCCTCCAGAGGTTCCTTCAGTCCCTAATGTGGGCCTTTAGGGACCCACATTAAATTTGTTTGTATTTCTTTTTATAAAGATATATTTTTATATTTTACTTATTTGGTGTGTGTGTGCGTGCGCGTGTGCACACATGCACGCTCTGTGTTTGTATTCACACATGAGTACCACAGTGCTCCGTCTAAAGGTCAGAGGACATCTTGCTGGAGTCATTTCTCTCCTTCCAACATGTGGTTCCAAGGATCAAACTCAAGTCATCAGGCTTGGTGACAGCCATGGTACACATGCCAGACCATCTCCCCAGACTGCTTTCTTAGATGTCTCCGCACACTGTCATCCCACAAACATTTCCTGAACAGCTTCCTGTGGCCTGAGGAAGAAGAACACTTCAGATATTCTTCAGGTGGGATGAACACACTGAGGCCCAAGATATTAGAGTGCGATGCTTCTGACCCATAAAGAGCTAGCCATTAATTCAACAAATAGATCCACTGAGTCCAACTACCCAGTCCAGTGCTGGTGCCTAGCCACATCTTTTTATAATATCCTTTTAAAATGTATTTATATGAGCAACACACACACACACACACACACACACACACACTCTTGAAGTGGGTGAGCCCAGCTCCTTTGCCATCTCAACGGAACTTCAAGGAAACCATCAGGAAGACTTTGTTCACTGATAGAAGTCAGACCTGGCAGGAAAGCAGGGCCTTTTGATAAGCCTCAGACAAGAGTGAGTTAGAATGCAAGGGTCCCAAGGAAATAAAACCCAGGCCCAAGCCAGCTCTCCTCCCTAGGAAGTCCCTTGGGTGCAGACCTTCAGAGTCCTGGATTTGGTCTAGTAAGACAGGAGGAGCAAATCTCCCAGAGGTCTGCAGGCTTAAAGTGATAGCAAAGCCCCACAAGGGGCAACCTAAGTGAGCTTAAAGCAGAAAAAGTACTTCTAGTGAGCAGAAACAGAGCCAGGGCTGGAGCCCTGGGGAGCTACAGCAGGAAGGGAATCACTTTGAAAGTGAAACCAGGGAAAAGGTGAAGGAAAGAGGCTAAGAGAGAAGAGCCATGCCAGGCGGGTCTGAAAAGCTAAGGGAAAGAGGCTTAAAGCATGGGGCTAGGGAGGGCCATCTGTCCTTAAAGTGCACATCTCTGCAAGATCGAGGACCTGCATTCAACTCCAGAACACACATGTGGGGGATGTGGGGGCACACAGCAGTCCCAGAACTGGGAAGGCAACCCCTGAGCTCACTGGCTGGCCAGCATAACCTGGTGGGTGAGTTCAAAGTATAAGTGAGAGACCCCACCTCAGAGAAACGGGAGAGAGGGAGGGCTGGAAGAAATGGCTCAGCAGTTAAGAGTGCTTTCTGCTCCATCAGGGGATTTTTCTGTTCTGTTTCCAGTAGCCTCATCAGGTGGCTGACAACTAGCTAAAGCCTGCTCTGGCCTCTATGGGCATCTCTCTCTCTCTCTCTCTCTCTCTCTCTCTCTCTCTCTCACACACACACAGAGAGAGAGAGAGAGAGAGAGAGAGAGAGAGAGAGATCTTTAAAAATAAGAAGAGAAGAAAAGAGAAAACAATTACACACTGGTACATCATACATGTAACAATAGACACATGTACAAATACATACACGTGTGTACACACTCAGTGTGCCAGACACTCGGGGGTAAGGGAACTGGTTTACTGAAAAGAAAAGGAATGCTGAAGAACCAGGAAACAGAAAGACTATTTCCACTCTCCCTGTTTACCCGTCTGGAACCACAATGCCCAGATGGCCATCACCAGCAGTCACGCAGCACACATCTCCCTGTCAGGAAGTCACAGCCATCTCCTCATCTGTCTCCTGTGTCCCAACAAGGCCCATCTCTAGATATTACTGAATTCGAAGCCTCTGCAGAAAGATGGCTTCTGTCCTCAGCCTCATTTTCCCTTCCCAGCCTGATGCTGCCTTTTGTCTGTGCCACTTTGTCTGTGTGTGAACATCGAGCTCCCATTGAATGCTCCCCAAAGACAGTCTGCACAGCGGCTCGGCCCAGTGTGCTAAGATGTCCCCAAGGAAATGCACAGTCATCCTGAGAGAGCAGAGGACAATGGGGAGGTGTCTTATTACATAACTAAAGAGACAATGTCTTTTATACTCTGTCTGGTTCACTTTTCACACTAAATTAATCTTAATAAGCATCTGCTTCGAGTAAAGGAAGTTTCGTGATAATTCAACCGTGACCTCTGTCAAAACCCAGTGATTTCACTCAAGTCTCTAGGCCCCGGGTATCCAATTGAGACAGTCGTCTCTATTCTGTGGTCATCAGCATGTTAACATGAGCTGATTAATCCCATCAAGCTAACTACACAAATCGGACGCAGCCCAGGGCTATGACATCATTAGCTTTGGGACTCCAGCATGTAGGATCCCAGACTAGGCCAGTCAGCTGGTCCCATGGGCCATTTGATCAGTGTCCTTGTTTCTGACAATTAAAAGCAGACTGACTCTCTCCCTGGCTTGTTGTCAAGCTAAAAGAGTCAGGTAAAAATGTTCCATCAGTGGTGCTGCTGGGCCAATATGGTACGAAGTCCTGAGCCTGCGTCCCTCCACAGGAGCCCCTGTGGCCTAGGCACTGCACACTCCACCAGCACTTAGCACCCATCACCTCTTGGGACCAACAGCCACCAGGGTCTCAGCCTTCCTAGATGGGAGGGGGTGGTGGCCTGTTTCCAGAGCAGAAGTTCCAACTTCCTGAACACTGGTGTCGGGGCTGTCTGTATCCCTTCCGTCCATCTCTCTCAGCTTGTGCTTCCTGAAGCTGACTCAGCAATGTTCTCTGCCTGTACAAACAGACACAGATGAGCTATGGAAAAGCCAGAGGAGGAACTCTGCTTTCTCTCAGCTCGGTACTTAAAAATAGGATTCCAGGGATTAAAAGATATACAAGCAACGGGAGTTCAGGCACCCAGTACTGACATGAAATCTGAAGGCAATATGGTGTAGAGGGTCAAAAGCACTGTTGCACAAGCCTAGCAACCTGAGCTTGATCCCCGAAAGTCTACAGTGGAAGGAGAGGACTGACTCCCCAAAGTTGTCCTGTGACTTCATCATGTGCGGTGTGATGTGCGTTCACACTCCCACGCCATGCTGCTGCTGACTACCACTCGAAGCAGATACAGCTTAAAAACTGGGCACAGCAGTGTGTAGTCCCAGTGATGGGAGGGAGAGGGAGGGGAAGACAAGCTGGCCCTGGGCTTGCTGGCCAGCCTAGACAAATCCACCTAGGTTCAGTGTCAGACCATGTAAATCAATCACCAATCAGTCAATCAATCAGATGGAGAGTGGTTGGGAAATTGTGTACAGGTTGACCTCTGGCTTCCACCTGTACACAAACACCACACACACACACCATACACACTCAGAGAGAGAGAGAAAAGGAAGGAGAGGGAGGGAGGGAAAGGGAGAGGGAGGGAGGGAGAGGAGGAGAAATTCCAGAGCAAGCATGTTTACATCAGTAAGAAATAGATGCTCAGGCTGCTTCTCAGACCTTCTAGACTGACAGTCTGCGCAAAGGGCCCAGAAGCCTGTATTTGAATCTGCTTTCATTGATTTAAACCAAGCGCACTGCTGGTCATGGCCATGTAAACTAATGTGTTCAGTGGCCACTGCAGCCTGAACAACAGTGCCTCCTGAAGAGACTCATTTCCTTATCCCAGGAACAAATGGGCAATTCAATCACATGACAAGGCTTTGCTGGTGTGGTGGTACATAAGGGGCTGTGTGTGTGTGTGTGTGTGTGTGTACGCGCGCGCATGCGCTCATGTGTAGTTTGTACTCCAAGATCACTACATAGACCCAGCACATCCCCAGTGCTCGACAGAGAGGCAGGAGTGCCAGAAGCAGGGAAAAAAGATTCGAGGGAGGAGGGGGGATTAGGTTAGAGAGGAGAGACTCTGTTAGCTTCAAAGATAGAGAAATGGAGCCATAGACCAAGAAGTGTGAGCAGCATCTGGTAACTGGTGGGAGGAAGGAATGGATTGTCACCCTGGTGCCTCTGGATGTCCCTACTTCTTCCATGATAGTTAGGGAGACAACTGCTAGCTTCTGCCCTCAGATTCTGTGAGGCAACTATTGTTAAGTCAGCTCTCTTTCTCTCTCTCTTCTCTTTCCCTTCTTTTCTCTTTTCTTCTTCCTTTAAAATTGTTTTGGATAAGTTTTTGTTATATTGCTTAATATGGCTCTGAACTCCTACTAGACTCCAGTGATCTCTTGCCTCAGACTCCCTTGTAGCTGAGACTACAAGTCGGCCACTGGTTCAGTTCTGTGGTCTGAAGCCACTGGTTTATAGAAGTATGCAGCCATAGCAAATGTATAGTCAGATTGTCCTGTCCTGGACTTCCATCTCCAAAACAAGTGTACATCTTCAAGGCAGGGTCTCATATAGCCCAGGTTAGCCTCAAATTCTCTATATTGCTGAGGATGAACTTGAACCCCTCACCCTTCTGTCTTTCCCAATGAAGCACTGTGATGAAAGGCGTACAACAGCTAATGTTGTGCTGGGAAGCAAACCCTTGCTTCATACATGTGAGACAAGCGCTCCAATTGATCCATTTATATAAAGCTGTGACCCTGTGGCACATTTCTCTAAACTCTTTCCCCCAAACAAGTGCTTTCTTCTTAACATCTTTTTGTTTGTTTGTTTGCTTTTCTGGATAGGGTTTCTCTGTGAGCCCTGGTTGTCCTGGAACTTGCTTTGTAGACCAGGCTGACCTTGAACTCAGATATCAGCCTACATTTGCCTCTCAAGTGCTGGAATTAAAGGCCTGTACCACTACCGCCTGGCTCATCTTAAAATATTGAAGAATATGTTACTTTCATGTTTATTCAAAATATGAAGGTGAGTTCATCAGGTTATGGCATTGGGGAGCTGCCATTGGAAAACTCAGCATTGGGGAACACACACACACACACACACACACACACACACACACACCATCACAAAATGATGATGGGTAAGAAGGATAGAAAAGTTGGAAGGCCACAAAAACTCAGGCTTCCTAGTGTGGTCCTGTCTAGTGGACTCAGGAGCATTACCTACCCAGACCTTTCAAATAACTGTGAGTCCATTGTACAACCTGGCTTAGATTTCTCTCCTCCACCCTGATAAAGAGATTTAGAAACAAATATCTTATAGAGGGTTAACCTGATGCCCAAACTAGCTCCTTACCTGACTACAGCAAGCAGTGTGGGGAACCTAACCAGGGTACCTAAGAGGTCACAGAAGATCAGTTGTCCACCTGGGTCTCAGGATTCCCAAGTTAAAAAAGGGAACCAGACATGTATAGGACTAAGCAGAGAACCCAATAAGGGAACTCCCCAACATGCTCACTTTGTACAGGCCCAAAGCAAATGGGCCAATGGATCTTGTAATAAAATCCCTGGAACGATGCACCACCACCAACCTTTCCTCTTTTTAAGTTGATAATCTCAGATATTTTGTCATAGTGAAGCTGACTAACACTTTTATAAATATAACAATACAATTATAACATAAAAGTATAACAGATATAATTTTACAGCTCATGAAATATTAAGGCAATATTTATTAAGGGTCATATTCCATAATATTAAAACAATTTAATAAGATTATCATTAAATGTCTAAATTTGCATGCAGCTAAAAATGTGGCCTCAAAAATAAAACAACTGGGGCTGTTAAGAGCTCTGGCTGTTCTTCTAGAGAACCCAGGTTCAGCTCCCAGCACCCACAAGGCAGCTCATGCCTGTCTAAACTCTAGTTCTAGGTCTTCTGACACTGTCACATAGGCAAACTTCCAGGCAAAACACCAAAGCACATAAAATAAAAATTAATTATATAAAATAAAATACAACAAGTGAAAGCAAAGTGAAGCTCAGGGACTTCATGGAAGAGGGGTCAGAAAGACTGTAGGAACCAGAGGTGGGTAACATCAAGGAGACAGTGTGGTCTGGTCACATGGCAGTTGCTCATAGCAATTGTGACAGCTTGCACAGAGCCTAAGCACAAGCTCAGGCCAACCAAAATCCCAGCATAACTGGGGAGAGTGGGCATGAGATCTCACCGATCTGAGGAGCTATTGGCCTTTGCTAGCTGCTAGGGGCAGGGAGGCAGTTTTCCTTACTGATGGGAGCCCTGGTAAGTCACCCACACTCAGGGCAGGCCCCAGTTCCCAGAGTGCTTCAGCAACACAAACTGGACCCCATGAGCATAAGAAGAGAGAAAAAACCTCAAAGTTGGGTGGGAAAGGAGGGAGGGTGGAAAAGGTGGTCATGGGAAAAGATGGGAGAGGGGTAGACGTGATCTGATACACTGTATGAAATTCTTTAAGAATGTATAAGACTATTGTGTAACAAGAGGGAGAGAAAGTGAGAAATAACAAAATCCCGGTAATACTAACAATCTTAGCATACCTCTTTGTTACTGGGGAAAAAGGAGACCAAACTCTGGCCAAGATACAGGATATTTGAGGATAATTAGCAAATTTGGACCAATAAAAATACACAAAGCAACAATTCCAGGATGTGTCTTCTTCCTAGGAGCACATGGACTGTTTACACAGTTTGTGCCATAGAGAAGTCCTGGCATATATGAAAGTGTTCTCACCTAGGCATGCATTCTGGCACTACAGTGCCAGTAAGCTGAAAATAGTTAACACATAACCAGGAACCCCTGACTGTATGGAGGTCCAGATAGAACCAGAATAATTTGTGAATTAAAAAAGAAAAAAAAAATGCCCACAGTGGGCATTTAAAGATATTTTGAGTAAATAACAACAACAACAATAATAATACAATCATGACACAAAACAACTTGCAGAGTATAGGTGATGTGAGCTTACAGCAAAGCTTAAAACATAATTGTTTAAAGATTTACTTATTCTTAAGTAGGTCTATTTGTGTGTTTGTATGTGCCCACAAATGCAGGTGCCTTCAGAGGCCAGAAGAGGGTGCTGGAAACCCTGGAGCTGGAGTTATAGCAGCAGTTGAGCAGCATGGTGTGGGTCCAAGGTTTGAGTGGATCCCAGATTTGCTGTGAACCCAGATCCTCTGCGAGAGTAGTAGTGCTCTTAACTGCTGTGCCATCTCTCCAGTCCCACAATAACATACATTTAACTGTAAACATTTGAAGAGAAGTAAAGCTAAACATAAGCTATCTAAACCAGGAGGCAGCTAACAGCACCCGTCAGCCAAATCCAACCACCATCTGGTCTTATAAATAACCCTGAATCGAGACAGAACCCCACCCATTCGTTTACATGTTTATTGTCTGTCAGTAATTATACTGTAATACTTAAATTGAAACAGATTATATAGTCTGAGAAACTTAAAGTATTTACTGACTGACTCATTATTGGAGAAGTTTACCAAACTTTTATCTAAGTTTTCAGACCCCAAACTAGAAGTGGGGATGGAGTTGGTGGAGCACTGGCCTTGCAAAAGGGAGGCCTTTTGTTGGATCCCAGGCATTGCAGAACAAAGCAAACCAGCTAGGGGTTTTTGGTTTTGCTCTTGGTTTTCATGGGTTAGTTCTAATAGAGTTCCCAATAGAGATGTAATCAGCCAATAACAGTGAGGACAACTTGAGAAATAAGTATAATATTTCCTACCCAGGTAATATTGGTACCCTGGTGCCAGGTAGCAAGCCTATTTGATGTAACTGTATGAAGGTAGGTGCAACAACATTGGAAAAGAGAAGTCAGAAATAGACTGGGGTATATTGAATCTCTTGATTTAAAACATAGTTCCCATACTGATTCAGTGGGGGAAGGAGATGCTTTCTCTGGCTGTCTTGAGCTCAACCAAAAAGCCATAGAGAAAGACCTGAGCTACCTCACCCTTACCCTCCACCATCCACAGAAATGGATTCCAGAAAGATGGAGACCAAAATGAGAAAATCGAAACACAATGTTTCCTTCTAGAACATTCTAGTTTTATGGCTGACACTTTATACCCATTGGGCAGTAATCCTCCAACACACACAGACGGACATATCACCAGCCCTGATAGCCAGTCTTCTTGCTGTCTTTCCAAGTTGACTGCAGATATTGCTTTTTTTTTTTTTTAACAGAACACACAGAGTCCAGTTTGTGTTAGCCATGTATTTGTGGGTGTGGAGTCATCTACTGAGCATAGTCAACCTACCAGGGGCCACGCCCTTAAAGAAAACTGATGCTTCTTCCCCAAGTACCCAACCAGCTGTCAATCATTTCTCACCTAGGAATGAGGGCTCTTGAAATGATTTTTTTTTTTTTTTGAAGAGCAAGAAAGTAATTTTGTGAACTAAGGGTAGGCGAGCATTTATCAATGGCCTCTTGAACATTTTTCTCAGAAAAAAAATGAAAACATCACACAACCATGCATTTATGAGTACTCCCAGCATCACTCTCCACCATAGACAGCAATGAGAAATCCAGATGCCTTCTGCGGGAGGGATTGTCTTTCCATGCCATGGGATGCTAGGCAATAGTATAATGGAGCTGTGATGCCTATTCTTGGTTGTTGGCTTGACTACATCTGGAATGCTGTGATGCCTATTCTTGGTTGCTGGCTTGACTACATCTGGAATGAACTATAATCCAGAAGTGGAGGGCACACCTGTGAGAGATTTTCTGCTTGGTTTGAAGTGGGCAAACCCACTTCTAGTTTGGACCTTTGAGGCAAGAAGACCCACACCTTTGATCTGGATCTTAAGGCTTGTAGACGAAGGCTTGTAATTTGGATCTTGAGATGGGAAGACACACCTTTAATATGGGCCATGCCTGCTGCTGGAAGTGCACATAAGGACCTAGAAGAAGGAAGCTTTTGTTCTTTGCCTGCTTGTCCCTGCCTTGCTGGCACACCCATTCCTTCACTGGTCTTAGAGCCTTCTTCTTCAGGATGCCAGCACATACAGAAGACCAGCAGAGACATCCAGCCTTATAGGACTGAACAACTGCTCGATTCTTGGACTTTCTGTTCACAGCTAGCCATTGTTGGATTAGCTGAACTGCAGCCTGTAAGTTATTCCAATAAATCCCCTTTTTATAGGAAGAGAATCATTCCTTAAGTTTTGTGATGCCAGAGAACAGGAGCAAATGGTAGCTTCTTGGAATTAGTAATCTCACAGAGTTTATGCTGAGTGAAAAGTCACTCCCCAAAGCACATACTTGTGCATGCTTCTGTTCATTGAATGTTCTTGAAATAACAAGAGCATAGACATGTGGAATAGATTTATTTAGTGGTTACAGGGATTGAAATGCTGAGAGAGAAGAGTAGATGGACAGGAAGGAGCTGAGGGGTGATACAGTTACTCTGTATGTTGACTAGGATTACATCAGTGCTACTCACACACGCTCATAGATACAGGCATACCTGAGGAAGCCTGCTTAAGCTAGTGGGATGTATCAGAAAACTACCCCAGTTGTAATAGTGAACTATAGCTTTTCAAGATGCCCTAATGAGCTAAGCACACACCTTTGATCCTAGCACTTGGGAGGCAGAGGCAGGCAGATCTCTGTGATTTTGAGGCCAGCCTGTACAACCAGGGCTTGTTATACACACACACACACACACACACACACACACACACACACCCTGAAGAGGAAAACTGGATGCAGGGCCTAAGATCTCTATGTTGCTTTTACAATCGTGTAAACAGTGGGCTTTGGTATGTGTCTACAGAGACCAGGTAGTGTTCTGACTCTGTCACCTACCCACAGGGTGACCTTAGGTAGGTCATCACCCTAAAGACACATCTCTTCATCACTGTTGAGCAGAATTATGGGTCTTGCTCTGTAGGGTGGTGGCAAGGATGTTGTCACTGAGCACAATGCCCCAGAGAATGTAAAACTTCCATAAATGTCACCTCAGGCTAACTTGTCATCTTTACAAAGGAGAAAAGATACAGTGACCCAGGCAGGTCACTCCAAATGGAGCCCAAATGCTGGTCCCTGAAGCCATATTCTGTTTGGTCAGAGGAGTAAAGATCAAAAGTGAGAAACCTGGGGGTGGATACGCTGGCTTTTTCCTCCTGACCTGGTGTGTGTACTGGGGGAGGATGGAACCAAGGACAAGGAGGAGATCTGTTAAAGGACAAAAGAGAAGGAGTCAGGGGGCAGGCACCAAAAAAAAAAGAGCCTAAGGAAATCAAAGAGCCGCTAAGCAACAATAGTTCATGGGGCTATTGTGCTCCAGCCTGGATCTTCTGATGGTACTGAATGGATTCTTAGCCATGTCTGCTTTACCCAGCAGGGTACCTGGAGGGGTCATCTGGGTTCAAGGATGTGACAGCTGCTCTGGACAGCTAAACTCTCTGCACACACTTGTGACTGCTCACGCTCAACACCAGGCTGGCTTATAACTGGGAGTCAAAGGAGCTCTCTGAAGCCCGGCCATATCTTGTTCATCTTACTTCCACTGGTCTAACCTGGGCAACTCTTGCTTTGTGCCCACAGCTCAGAACCTAGCCCAGCTGCTCAAACATGATCTAGAGAAGCAGGAAGAACTACCTCAGCTGGGACTTGTTAAAACTCTGCAACTGCTGTCCCCAACAAGACCCCAGGAGCTACTGCATCTCGTAAGATTGTCCCTGGATTTGCCTGAGGAACTTTGCTTTGGTTGTTTGTGTGGAGTCAGAATCTTCTATAACGTAGGCTAGCCCCTAACCCTCACAATATAGTGATGACCTCTCCTGTTTCTGTCTCTGCAGTGTTGTGATTATGGGTGTGCCACATGGAGGACTTTGCCACAAGACTTCATGCGCACTAGGAAAGCACTCTGCTCATAGAGCTAAACTTCCTAGCCCCAGCCGTTTGGTTTCATAAGGAGAAAGCAAAGGCTTGGAGAGGGTGAGGGGCTGGCTTGGAGTCTCCAAGCACATCTGCACCCTAGCCAGAGCTGGCTCCCCATCCCCCAAACTCCCAGACAGCTGCCTTAATCCAGAGGCTTTGCGAAACCTCTGGTGAAGAGGGTAAATCTGGATTTTCTAAGTCTTCAGTCTCTGTCCTCAAGAGTTCTGGCAAAAACAAAACAAAAAAACAAAAACAAAAAACAAAAACCCAATAAAACAAAACAAACAAAAAAGACCCCAGCATCCCTGGGTTACCTAACCACTGGCAGCTCCTGGTTTGGCTGCAGGTAAGAAAATAACCATTCAATCCTCAGACTGAAATTTTTTTTCTCCTTGAGCCAGCAAGATGGCTCAGAGTAGTTGCCACCAAGATGGTTCCCTTGAGTTCATCCAGGAAATCCACACGGTGGAAGGACAGAACCAACTCCTGAAAACTGTCCTCTGAGCTCTACACACAAACTGCAGAATAGCCCCCAATGAAATTAACAAATTAATTTTATTTAAAAAATAAAAATCTCTCCTTTTTGCTTTTCAGAACCTCACAGCATCTGGCTTCTGTTCACAATGACTCAGACCCCACCGTGCCTACATCTCTCTCCTGGAAAGGACACTCCCCACCTGATACTCATGTATTGAGTACCTACCTACCCTGGGTCAGATGTGGTACTCTGGGATCACTTGGGTCACAATGGCTAAATATTCAAGGAAAAGTAAAGGGGGCTGCTGAGACTTTAGCTGGAAATGCCACAATAACAAGCTGCCTCTTCCAGGCTATCTTTTTGACCCATTTGCCAAAGCAGGCCTTTAGACATCCTTCCTTCTCAACCCAAGGACCCAGATCTGGTCCATCTTCAATATCCTGAAGAGGAAGCTGAGGCCCAGAGAAGGGCAGAGATTTCCTCAAAGATTGCAGCATCAGCAACACCACCATCCTGTGGACTGAAGGTGTCTCCTTCCAAATTCCTGTGGTCCTGTCAAATATAGGAGGGACTTTTGGAGGCAGTTAGGTTTAGATGTTGTCCCGGTATTCTGTGGCTGGGACCAGAGTCTTTACTAAAAAATTAGAGAAATGTCTCTCAGCAGGGCGAGGCCACAGCAAGAAAGCAGTTGAGTCAGGGTGACATGAACCCTTCTTGACACAAGCCCTTCCAAACACAGAATTGGCTGGGTCATTATTTTTAGGCCTCAGCCTCCAGATCTATGAAACATGTCAGTTGCCACGGATGATATTTCATGTCAGCAGTCTGAGACAGACACACCAGGGCTCCATACTCTTTCTGGTGCATTTTGTACCTAATACCTGTACCCATGAGAAGGTATGCTGAACCTGTACCAATAAGAATCCTCACTTTGAGTCAGGCAAAGATCTAGTTAAGTTTTGGTGTCTCTGGAGTGCTCAGCCTAGCAGTGCTGAGAAAGGAATTCAGCTCACAGCTCAAGTTCAAGGACCAGAGGCACCTCACCCCATGCCCAGTGGGCCAGGATTGACCATGGTGGGGAGTGGCCTGGGCCCAGACAAAGTCTGCTATTACCCAACTGCTAGCAGGGCTCTCCAACAAAAATGCTGGGGAACTGGAAGAGTATTTTTTGGCTCTACCAGGAGAAAAGAAATCTACAAAGTCAAACCTAATAAATGTTTAATTAAATGTCCACACAAGGTAGCACTGTATCAACATATTAAATTGCTCAATTAATTATGCTTAAAAAATCTCATTACAGGTAAAAGATTTAGATTTTCTCACTTTGCAAGAATTTCCCAGTAAGTTTGTCACTCCTAAGAAATCACAGCTATTGTAAATTAATGTACGGGCAAAATTAAAGTATTTTTCTAAAAATCTTTTCAGAAATGTTGTAATGCAAAGGCTACCCATAATGTGAGATATTGCCATGCTTTACAGGGTTTGTTGTTGGGGGTGGGGCTGAGAACTGGGCCCTCAAAACAAAGGTATCCAAGGCTGGCACATACCAGCCTTCTGAATGTCTTCAGGCATGTTACTCAGCATCTTTGAGCTCTGGTTATGTCCCATCCTGAAATATGCAGGGGGTCAATAACCTGACTGAGACACCTTTTCATGTGTATTTTGTACCTCATCCCTCTGCCTATGAGGAGGGGTGTTGAGCCTGAGTCAAGAATCCTTGCTGTACTATGTCAGGCAAGGATCTGGTTAAGATATTTGTTGGGGTTCAAAGCCAGGAAGGGAGATTTGAAAGTCGGGATAGGCAGTGCAAGCCTTAACCAGTGACTGAAGAGCCATCCAATCTTTAGTCACATAACAAACAGTGTCTGTTCTGAGGAAGGCACTGTTGGATGGTTTTGTCGTAAGGGCATCTTAGAGTGTACCCACAGTCAATCTCAAGTACTTCACTGGAGAGGATGTCTACCCACAACAGAGACCAATCTTAGCTGGCATAGCTTGCCACATACCTGGCAATAAGACACAAGTATAAATAACCCATGGTTCCTACGCTACCATCATAAAAGCAGACTGGATCAAGCCCAGGAGAAAACAAGGTTAATGAGAGATCATGAAAAAGGAGATGGGGTTCATTGCTAGTGTAAAATACAGGCAGTTATAGAGAGCTTGGTTCTAAGAGGAGAAGGCAGTAAAATAACAGTAAGAAGTACAGTACAGCAGTGGGCTGGGGGCATGGCTGGTAGCATGTGTGCCTAGGATGCAAAAAGCCATGGGGTTCATGCCTGATTTACACAAGCTAGGCCTGGTGTAGTGCTCACCTATAATCCCAGTACTTGTAAGGTGGGGGCAGAAGGAATGAAGTTCAAAGTCATCCATGATATGGAGTTCAAGATCAGACTCAGGGGGATGGGGATATAGCAATGACATCATCAATAAAGCTGCCTACTGCTCTCCAATGTGCCAAAGGTCAGCACACAGACTGGCTATGCATCTTCATATGGGCTGGCTTTGTATCTTTGCCCAGGC
>JADRCH010000051.1:2294038-2423135 GCA_019843965.1 Rhynchomys soricoides | reverse complement strand
TCATATGGGCTGGCTTTGTATCTTTGCCCAGGCTGGCTATGCATCTTGGGCAGCACAGACCTACTCACAATAGCATCCCACAAACAATGGGGTTGAGACAAACATTGGGATACCACTTGGTGTGGGGAATTTCCAACTCCACTATGATTTAATGCAGTGTTTCTCAGCCTGTGGGTTGTGACCCCTTTGGGATCCAATGACCGTTTCACAGGGGTTACATATCAGATTTCTTATATATCAGATATTTACATATGATTCATACCAGTAGCAAAATTACAGTTATAAAGTAGCAATGAAAATAATGTTATGGTTGGGGTCACCACAAGATGAGGAACTGTATTAAAGGGCTGCAGGATCAGGAAGGTTGAGAACCACTGCTACTGGACCATTCTACATACCCTGGGTGGAGAAGCCTGTAACATTTTCTTACCCAGAAAAGTAAATGTTCGAAAATGATGAGAACAAGGCAGAAAAGCAGCGTAGCTATACCTGGACATTTCTGGGGAATAGAAACACAAAGAGAACGTTGTAAGTGATAAGCCATAATATAAAATAGGAAACCAGGATATGGGGTGATAAACAGCTGTAAAAAATTACAAAATCAGATGAAGAACAGAGTAGCTGCATGAAGAGGATTACCAGCTTCAGACAGGAAGACAGTAAAAATACTAACATACGGTGGTGAGCCTGGTGAGCTATCCTGGCCCATCTGTGTTGGTAGCAGAACACTGAAATAGTGTGCTGCCCAATAAAATACAAGGAGAGTAAGCATTGCTGTGTGATATTTCTGCAACAGATGCATGCCCTAAATCCAACCAAGATGGAATAGCAGCCAGATGCAGATGGAAGGATGTATCAGTGCATTTTCTCATTGCTGTGGCCAGTACCTGACAAGAAGGAAACTTGAGAGAAGGAAGGGTTTGTGTAGCTCACAGTTAGCAAGGATACAGTCCCTCAAAGTGGGAGACATCATGGCAGTGGAACAGGAGAAGGCTGGTTACATTGCATTTGCAGTGGAGCCGGTGCTCAGGGGCTTTCTCCTTTGTACCCCCATGTAGGACTCCAGACTATGGAATGGTGCCACCCATATTTGTGGTGAGTCTTCTCTCCTCGAATGAACCCAATCTAGAAAACTCTCTTACAGAGGTGACCAGAGGTTTGTTTCTAAGGTGATTCCAAATCCTGTGAGTTCTCATCAAGTCCTCCAATTACAAATCAGCCCACAAAGAGTCTCTTCTGGTTCCTCTCTTTCCATGTCATAGCTTGAATCTCTAACAGTGAGACACCTTTCTTCCCAGGGGAGAAGACTTAGGCCTTATTTTTCTCAAGCCCTGTGTGACACTGGTACTCAAGGGACCCCAATCCCAGAGCCCATTATCCATCACAAGGGACACTACTTAAAATGCCATGTGATGTTTAGAAAGGCCAAAGTCCTGAGCCACAAGGACAGAGTGAGGAACATTCCAGATCAAAGGAGGCTAGTGGAACCTGACTTGAAAGGCAAGGTGAGATTTTGAACAGAATCTTTCTTCAACAAAGAACTTCACTAGGATATATGAACATGAGATGTGACATGATTTTGAGAGTTGACCTTTTATTTCTTGGATAAACATGCTAAAGCATCTGGGGATAGTAGGCATCATGCTAACAGGTTACATTCAGATCATTCAAGAATAGAAAATTCTTTGTACAATATGTGAACCTTCTCTGTAGGTTTGAGATTATATTGAGCACAGGCACACATATGAATAGGCTTATTCCTCAGGGATTAGACCTAAAGTCCTTCTCTGCCACTGTTAGAGCAACCATGTCCAATACTGGCTGGTCTATGAGAGCTTTGTGACCTTGTCCATTTCCTGCCATGTCTTTGTACTTTTCTCTCTTGTAGCCATTCTGGCATCCTGGATGTTTCTGAATGTGCCCAGCCCTCTCCCACCTCTGAGTCAGTGCACCGCTGTCCCTTTGCTTGGAGTACGGTGCCTACATTTCTACACATGACTCTTCTCACTTTGCCTTAATGTCCCCATGAGACCTTCTAGAGTAGCTCCTCACCCAGGTCATGTGCTCAGCACCTGCTTTCACTTCATTTCTTCATAGTTATGATCTAGGAAGCTAGTCCCCGGATATGCCCCTTCCACAGGCTGCTGTTTCCACCCCTTGCGATTTTTAATTCAGTTTCCCTCAGTGCATGCTTCTTATTAGACCCTCAACTCCTATGAGCAAGGACTCTGCTTGGTTTTTTTCTTCTGGTCCTATTGTCTAAAACTCCTGTGTGTTTAGGGTCAGTGAACATTCCTTAGTGAGGAGCATGTCCTGCCACAGCTGCACAGAAGAAAAGTGATTCAAGCTCACAGGGAATATTCCACAAAGGCAGTGCAATTGGATAGTCAAAACCTGTCAAACCCCAAAACATCCCTGGGCACTTGTGAGAGGCATCAAGATAGTTCCCCTAACAAGTCCTGCAGAGTGGAGGGAAAGGGAGGGGACAAAGACAGCTCTCCTACTGATTCCTGCAGAGGGCAAAGGAGAGGATCCAAGCAGACTTAGCTCAGATTCAAGGAAGATAAAGGGGACTGGGGCTTTGGAAGGATCTGTTTCCTTCTATTGTCTTCCCTCCCTCCCTTGCGTCCTTCCCACTTTCTAGACCAGCCTAGGACTCAATAAATAGTCCAGGCTGGCTTCAAACTCTGAACCCTTCCACCTCAGCCTCCTGAGTATTTACTATACAGCCACCTAGTATTATAGGTATGTGCCACTACACAGTTAACATGCTGCCTTCTTGAGCGAAGACTGGCTAGCAGACAGGAGTCACTGTTAAAAAGCTGGCCTAGCCCCAGCACAGAGTAGGGATGTGTCCTTCGTGCAACAGGGCAGGTCAAGCCTTCAAGCTTTAAAGCAAGTGACAAGTAGGAGGATTCTGAAAATCACTTTTTGTTGTTGTTGTTGTTTTGTTTGTTATCTCTTCCAGGTTCCCTTCCTTATGTGACCCCAGCAGGGACCCCTCAGTGAACTCTACCATACCTTACCCACTGTGAAAACCAGTATCCTACTTTTTTTGTTTGTTTGTTTTTCAAGACAGGGTTTCTCTATAGCCCTGGCTGTCCTAGAACTCACTCTGTAGACCAGGCTGGCCTCGAACTCAGAAATCCGCCTGCCTCTGCCTCCCGAGTGCTGGGATTAAAGGCGTGCGCCACCACTGCTGGGCTAAAAATCACTTTTAAAAGTATCTCATCCAATTCCTCTAGCCTGAGGTGGTGAATCACAGGAAGGAGAGCCACCTGACACGCTTCCGTGTGCAGTGCCAAGCACAGCAAGTGGTCATTGGTAGCACTTAGCCACTGGAAAGACACAGAAGCTGGCTAGAACATAGCACAGGTGGTGCAGTCCAGGAACCAGGGACCCCCAGAAGTGACAGTTAGGAAAACAAGCCCAGCCTCTGCTTGAAGACTGAAGAGGAAGCTGCAAGGACAGCGGCCAGCTTTCATAGCCTGGTGCCAGTCCCTGTGGGTATAGCCCAGGACTCCAGAGACTGCTTCTCACTCCCCACTCAGGCTCAACCCTCTCTGCACCATGATAATAGGCTTTCTTAACTGGCCAATGCAGTCAAATCCAATACAGCCAAATCTACCAAGGCATGACTTAGCCCCCAGATTGTTGGCTCAATATTAAGAAACACTGAACCATCCTATGACTTTCCTAGCTCTGATTTTTCTTGTTCATAATACACAACATAAGCACCATGCCAGTGCCTACCAGCCAAGCAAGCCCTTCCCTACTGATCCAAGCTCTTCTCTGCCACCCAAGCCCTTCTGTACACTAGCATCAACCCTAAAAGATGTTTTTTTTTTTCTTCCCCCAGACAGAGAGGAACCTTCTGAAGCCCACAAGGCATTCATAACAGAAAGCAGGAGACTGCAGAGTTCATATTTGGAAGGGGTGTGTTTTAAGACAGGGTCTCTCTGTATAGCCCTGGCTGTCCCGAAACTCACTATGTAGACCAGGCTGGCCTTGAACTCACAGAGATCCACATACTTCTGCCTCCTGAGTGCTGGGATCAAAGGCCTGTGCTACCATGCCTAGCTTATTAAAAATATGTTTTTAATTGAAATAGAATTACATCACCTCTCCTCCTTCCTTTTCTCCCTTAATCATCTCTCAGCCACCTTCCCTACAACTCCTCCCAGGGTTCCCCCACCCCAAGTTGATAGCCTCTTTTGATTATTATTATTGTTATTCCTATTGTTATATGCAAATATATATGTATGCACAAATAAAATACTGTCTTAGCTTGGGTTTTACTGCTGTGAAAAGACACCATGACCAAGGCAACTCTTATAAGGATAATATTTAATTGAGGCTGGCTTACAGGTTCAGAGGTTCAGTTCAGTATCATCAAGGCAGGAGCATGGCAGCATCAGGCAGGCATGGTATAGGAGGAACTGAGAATTCTACATCTTCATCTGAAGGCCACTAGGAGAAAACTAGCTTCCAGCGAGCTAGGATGGGGGTCTTAAAGCCCTCACCCACAAGGACATACTTCTTCCAATAAGGCTACACCTACTCCAACAAGGCCACACCTCCTAATAGTGCCACTCCCTGGGCCAAGCATATTTAAACCATCACATTCCACTCCCTGGCCCCCATAGGCTTGTTCAAACACATGAGTCTATGGGGGGGGGGATACCTAGCCATAGCATAATAAAAAAGTATATTTAGTCCAATTTCCAAAGTCCCCATAGACTATAGAAGTCTCAACAATGTTAAAGTCCAAATTTCGAAGTCTCTTCTGAGATTCATCCAATCACTTAACTATAGTCAACAAAGCAAGAAAGGAAACCAGCTGGGAAAACTCCAAACTCTGCATCTCCATGTCTGATGTCAAATCAGTCTTAAGATCTCCAACTACCTTTTCATCTTTGTTGACTGCAACAAGCTTCTTTCTCCCGGGCTACTTCCATACCCTGTTAGCAGCTTTCCTCAGCAGATATCCCACGGCTCTGGCATCTTGAACATCTTGGGGTCTCCAAGACAACTTCAACGTTATGCTTTTTGTTCCAATGCCTGGGATCCACACATAATCTTCTGGGATCCTCCAAAGGGCTTGGGTCACATCTCCAGCTCTGTACTTTGTAGAACTCTAGGCTCTGATTAACCCCTTTCCACTGCCATTGCTATTCTTGGTGATCATCCCATGGTACTGGGTCTTCTGCTACAACTAGGCTTCACCAATAGCCTCTCATAGGCTCTCTTCATGGTGCCAAGCCTCAGCTTCTTTGCATGACGCCTTCAACCATCAACAGCAATTGAGGCTGTACCTTCACCAATGGCCTTCCTTGGCCCCTCACAGTGCCAAGCCTCAGCGGCTCTCTATGACCTCTTCATACCTTCACGACCAGTACTACCTGGGTGACTCTTACAGATTACCAAGTACAGCTGCAGCACGGGTACAACCTTGGCTATTTCTGGCACACAGCTTCTTTGTGCTCTCAGAAAACACTTCTCAGAATTCACCTCAGTGATGCTGGTCTCTTCTTAATCACTACAAATTTCTTTGCTCCAGCTAACCACCAGAGCAATATAGCCAAAGCTGCTGGGTTCTGCTGCTTGCTGGAGCTGGAACATGACCTCCCATTTTATTACCAGCTTACTGTTTTCCAACTCCCTCACTGCTTAAGCTTGGCTATCCTGGAACTTGATCTGTAGATTTACCCTGAACTCAGAGATCTGCACGGCTCTGTCTCCTCGGATTAAAGGTGTGTACCACCATGCCTGGACCTAAACTTAGCTGGGTGGAATCTTGTCTCAAAATCCCACTCCCTTAATCTGTTAACTCCTAGAATATGGAATTCAGCTCCCATTTCCCTTCCTGGTGCCCTTGTAATAACTAAACCATATATTTTGTATTTTTCCTTTCTCAGCTTGCTCCTTTTCATTAAAATGCTCTTCATAAGAGTGAACTTTAGTAACAACACAACAGAATTTATACCAGGCAGTTTTGAGACTTCCCATTTCAAAGCAATTAATCTAAATCTCTTCACCTTAGCCTCAGGCAGACTCTTCTGACAATGGCAAAAGCAGCCACATTCTTCACCACAATATCACAAGAACAGTCTCTTGGCCCTATATTAAAATTCTTCTCTGAAACCTCTAGAATCAGGTCTCCACAGTCCAAATCATCCCCAGCAACAAAGTCATCCATATTCTTATTAGGATGGCCCATTAAGCCCCACTGAAAGCATTTCATTGCTTTCCAAATCCAAAGTCCCCAAATCTGCATTCTTCCAAACAAAGGTGTGGTCAGGCCTATCACAGCAATACCCCACTCTTGGTACCAACTTCTGTCTTAGTTTGGGTTTTACTGCTGTGAACAGACACAATGACCAAGGCAACTCTTAAAAGGACAACATTTAAATGGGGCTACCTTACAGGTTCAGAGGTTCAGTCTAGTATCATTAAGGTGGGAGCATAGCAGTGTCCAGGCAGGTGTGGTGAAGGAGGAGCTGAGAGTTCTACATTCTATATCTGAAGGTTGCTAGGAGAAGACTGGCTTCCAGATAGGTACGATGAGGATCTTAAAGTCCATGCCCACAATGACACACTTCCTCCAACAAGGCCACATCTCCTAATAGTGCCACTCCTTGGGCCAAGCATATTCAATCTAACACACACACACACACACACACACACACACAAACACACACACTACTGAGTCCATTTTTAGTGGCATGTATATCTCCCCAAAGAACTATAGATTACTAATGACTGGTAGGGGGTAGAATTAGGCTTTCCCCAGGGATGAGCCCCATGTCAAATATGGAGTGGTCAGAGCTTACACTCGTTGCTGACTTTTGCAGCCTAGGTGAGATACAGAGATCCCTGACTCTGTCCAGTCAAGTGAGCAATCACCCAGCTATAGAACATTCTCCTAGCACCTTCTCTATGGCAGGCAGCACACCAAGAACTTGGGACATACATCTGCAGCAGTGCAGATAACAAGCTTGCATGGACCTTTGCACAGGCTCCTCTCTGACCAGACTCTTCTTTCTTCTTACTCTGTAAGGGGGTGGGGAGAAGCTACCTATCCTTCAAGATTCAGTTCAAACCTACCTCTGCCAGAAAGACTTTATTTGTGCCCAGGGAAAGCTGATGGAAGCTTCTCATTTACTGTCACTGGATTGTGTTCAGAATCATTTGTAGCGTTTCATTGTCTTGTTTTCTAAGGGAATAGACCTTGCAGGGGGTGGAGTGAGTAATTTTTCATTCATCTTCTCCCACAACTCTAGTTAGATATGTGTTGAATTGCTTAAAACTTAATTAGTTTCTAACTCTATGAAGAATTGAGTTGGAATTTTGATGGGAATTGCATTGAATCTGTAGATTGATATTGGTAATATGGCCATTTTTACTATATTAATCTTGCCAATGCACAAGCATGGGAGATCTTTCCATCTTCTAAGATCTTCTTTGATTTCTTCCTTCAGAGACATGAAGTTCTTGTCATACAGATCTTTCATTTGTTTGGTTAGAGTCACACCAAGATATTTTATATTGTTCGTGACTATTGTGAAGGGTGTCATTTCCCCAATTTCTTCCTCAGCCAGTTTATCCTTTGAGTATAGGAAGGCTACTGATTTGAGTTAATTTTATATCTGGCCACTTTGCTGAAGTTGTACAGTTTATCAGCTGTAGGAGTTCACTGGTGGGATTTTGGGGATCACTTAAGTATACTATCACATCATCTGCAAATAGTGATATTTTGACTTCTTCCTTTCCAATTTGTATCCTTTTGACCTCCTTTTGTTGTCTAGTTGCTCTAGCTAGAACTTCAAGTACTATATTGAATAGATAGGGAGAGAGAGGGCAGCCTTGTCTAGTCCCTGATTTTAGTGGGATTGCTTCAAGTTTCTCTCCATTTAGTTTGATGTTGGCTACTGGTTTGCTGTATATTGCTTTTACTTATGGGCCTTGAATTCCTGATGTTTCCAAGACTTTTATCATGAAGGGGTGTTAAATTTTGTCAAATGCTTTTTCAGCATCTAATGAAATGATCACGTGATTTTTTTTCTTTGAGTTGTGTCTGGCATTGACTTAAACATTTCATAGTTGTTATGGATTCAATTTCTCTAATAATCCTTTGAAAATGGTGTTCTAGTCAAAGTAAATGTTTTCTCCCAGAGGCCAGATCTCTAAAGATTCCATTAGCTGCACTCTACCCAACTGTTGGCTCAGATCACAAAGAAGTCTCTGCCACACAACACAGTGCTCTGGGCAGAGACAAGGAAAAGACCTGAGCCATAGTCCTTCCTTCCCTCCAGAGGATAAGAGAGGAAGTTACAACTGGGAACCAATGACTTAAGGGCCTAGCCCAGTGGTTCTTAGCCTTCCTAATGCTGTGACCCTTTAATACCATTCCTCATGTTGTGGTGGCCCCAAACCATGAAGTTATTTTTGCTGGTACTTCATAACTTCAGTTTTGCTACTGTTAAGAATCCCAAAGCGAATATCTGATATGCAGGATATCTGATAGGCAACCCCTGTGAAAGGGTCATTCGACCTTGAAGGGGTCATGACCCATGGCTTGAGAAACACTGGTCTAGGGGTTCTGAGGCTCTCATGGCATTTTTGTGCTAAGTGCTATTCAGTGGACATGTAGAAGGATCCGAAGGTGTGAGAGGCTCTGGGTATTCCCAGGTCACAGGGTGAGCTAGCCTCTTTATAGGCTTCCTTCAGAGCTAGTTAAATGAGCCCATTCACAACAGGTCTCTGTGTATACCAAATACTGTCAATCACCAAGGAGATTAAGAAGTGAGCACCCCTGGGGCACTTTAGGAGAGGGTCAATATCCTCTATGATATGTTTGTTTGCCTCAATTTTCTTTGTGGTCTCTAGGTTTTGCTTGGCAATGTTGGATAAATGGTATAAAATGAATAAGTGTGTGTATGATGAGCCTAGCTCATGAAGGAGTGTTCAGTAATCCATTGGCAGGCTCTTTCGGGTGCATTCAAACACTCACGTGTAACACAATCTCTACTCCAATTCCCCTCCCTCACTCCTTCATTCCCTTCCTCTCTCCCTTGCCTCCCCACCCCTCCCCAACTTTCTCTGTCTCTGTTTCTTGTAGGACATTGCGACCTTTGTAACCAGGCAGGCATGAGAAATGGGAATCTCGGAACTAAGAACGACAGGAGTGGAGCCATTCCCTACCTGCCTCTACCTGCTCTGGAACATGTAAGCAAGATACCCCACTGAGGACCATGGGCACTGGGTCACATAGCATAAACATCTGGAGTTCTTCATGGTAATGAGGCATCTAGATAGCACTAGGTCAATGAGCGTCCCTTCCTGGACATTCCTTCCCTAAAAAGGTATTTAATCCCTGGTTCACCCTGAGTAAGGTATATGTATTCACATCCATCATCAGATAAACCAGTATGGAAAAGTAAGGATCATCTTTTTATTAAGGACCACCTCGGGGAAGGCCTTTGTCTTAAAGCACTGCTTCTAAGTCTCCCAAGGCCTTCTCTCTTCCAGCCCCTCTGTACTCTTGGCACTCACTTGGATTCAGCTTGGTTCTGCCCCTTTTGGGGGCTCAGCCTTCCCCTTCCTGCCTTGAGTGTGAGTTCCCTGAGAGGAAGCATCAGGGACCCTTGTTCCTGACTCCCAGGCAGTACGCTGGCAGTGCCCAGGTACTCAGGAGACTGGGAACCACAGCAATCGTCCCAGACTTTGCTGTTTCCCACCCAGGAAAACATGAATTGAGGACCACCATTACAGACTGCATTTTGCCTCCCTGATCCCCATGCCAGCTGTGCCCAGACACCCCAGCGGTGAGACTGGGCACAGAACAGCAGCTTCTGTCTTTGTCTATCTCTTTCTCAGTGGAAATATGAAGTTACTAGACCTTTTTAAGCTTTGTAAGCAAGGGTCAAAAGACCTGAGATGCTATTATGGGCCCTGTACTGGCTAGTTTTGTGTGTCAACTTGACACAGCTGGAGTTACCACAGACAAAGGAGCTTCAGTTGAGAAAATGCCTCCATGAGATCCAGCGGTAAGGCATTTCCTCAATTAGTGATCAAGGGGGCAGGGCCCCTTGTGGGTGGTACCATCTGTGGGCTGGTAGTCTTGGGCTCTTTAAGAAAGCAGGAGAAGCAAGCCAGTAAGTTACATTCCTCCGTGGCCTCTGCATCAGCTCCTGCTTCCTGACCTGCTTGAGCTCCAGTCCTGACTTCCTTTTGTGATGAACAGTAATTGGAAGTGTAAGTTGAATAAACCCTTTCCTCCCCAACTTGCATCTTGGTCCTGATGTTTGTGCATCAACATTAATACACAAACAAAATGTCCTGATGTTTGTCATGTGAAGCTATGACATTAGGGCCTAAGACAGGCCCTAATGTCATAGCCTCTCCAACACAGTGCTTCCCCTGGTAGAATCTGGGGGAAACACCTTAAGAAACAAAGTTCTCGGCCATGGTTCTTCCTTTCTCTTAAAACAAGTTAAGGAGCTGTGTACTGGAGCAATGGCTTGAAGGTCTTGGGGTTCTGAGACCCAAGTGGCATTTTTGAGCTGGTTAGATACAAGGGCAAGTGTTAGACTCTGAACATCACTGAAAGTTGTCCCGCATGAGAGACAGAGAGAGATGAGAATATGTTTCTTAAACACATGTGTGAGAAGCCAGGTATAATGGCACTAGATAGGCATACTCATGCACGCCTTTAATCCCAGCACTCAGGAGGCAGAAGCAGGTGGATCTTTTGAGTTTGATACCAGCCTGGTCTACATAGCTAATTTCAGGATAGCAGGGCTATAGAGAAACTCTGTCTTGGGTGGATGGGGGGAGCATGTGTGAAAGATTGGGAGGAGAGATTGGGTGTCGGCCCTGTGCTTTGCTCGGGAATGAGGCTGCCAAAACCATTACCAGCTTCTAGAGCCTCGTTATGTGAACACAGTTCTTAATAATGGACCCACAGGGACAGGAGTCAGACCACACTTGAAGCCCTGGCTCAGCTCTGGAAAGACACGGTCCCTGCCTTACTGGTGATCCCACTGAGAACCACTTGAGAAAAAAAGGTACAGCACAGAAAAAAATGAGATAATAGGTAGCCTCAAAGGAGAAGGGCCTCTGGAGGGGCTCTGTCAGATTTGCCAGGGGTTCATGATGTATGGACCTGCTCACAGTTTTCTAAAGATTTGCTGAGCCAAATAATTGGGGCATACATATATTTAAAAAGCTTTCTATGAAGGAGTGAGTCCCTGCTAGGTCCGGCCTATGATCCTAGCACCTGGGAAGCTAAGGCAGGAAGGAAGATCATGAGTTCTAGCCCAGCCAGGGGAAGTTTCCCATCTGTGGGAATTATTTAGATGCAGCAGAAACTTGCATCTAAATAATTCTAAAAGAAATCTGTGTGTCCAACTAGGGCTTGAGTTTTGTTCCATGCCATCCTTCATTCAGTGTTTATTAGTTATTTCCAAAGAAAAGGGGGCAAGAAGAATGAAGGGAAGAAGAGGAGGAGGAGCAAAGGGTGAGTGGATGGTGCCAGGGCTCTTAGCCTTGAAGCTGCTCCACTCCCCCTGCATCCCAAGTGAGAAGACCACTATTTTAGGCATTCATTCACTGCAGCATTCCTGAAGTCATGTCTTCACTGGATGCTTGTCTTTTACCATCTTGTCCCTAACACACAGTGTTTGCTGGACCTGTTAATGGGCAGTTGTTAGATAGATGGATGGGTGAGTGAGCGGATGGATGGATAGATGGCAGATAGATGCTACATTCTTTGAGATTTTCTTTTTCTTTTCTTTTCTTTTTTTGGAACCGTGTTTTCCAGGCTGGCATGTAACTCATGAAATATTTTTAGGTAGAGTTTGTGCATATTGTTTCATTGGAAGGAAGCCAGACAGTCAGGGAGGTGGAGCCACGCTGCAGAAGTGAAAAGCACCCTGTGGGTTTCGCCGATGTCTGGGATCCTGTGCCTGGAGCTGAAACATCAGGTCACATTTACTTCATTCTGTAAACAGCTTATGGTTTGCATAGAAAATGAACCCTCCAAACAAGCACCAAAGCTTCTCCATTTCTGTGTTGCCTCTTTCCATGCTTGGGGGCAGGGGCAATGAAGTCATGTGAGCCCCTATCCCTGAGATTCTAGCCTTCATATTCTTTCTTTTATTCAGTTTGGCCCTTCACAGTTTAGACAAATTGTATAGTGCTCTTGAACCCATGTAAATGTTTTAGTGAAAGGCTTGTAAATTCAAGAAAGGGTTTTACTGATGCTAGACCCCTCCCTCCATTTTCTTCAAGCTCCTGCAGCCAGAGCAGTGCTTACACATAGAAACATCTGAATGACATCTTGTCAGGAACATGTTACAATTACTTGTCAATCTACCAACAACCCTGGCATCGAGTGTGATTCTGATCTCATGAAGAAGGAGCTAGTCAGCTGTGACAACTAAATGAATTGGAATTCAAACTCAGTGCTGGACCAGGACTTGGCACTGCATGCATATAATCCCAGCACTTGGGAGGTGGAGGCAGAAGGTTCAGAAGTTTGAAGTCCTTGTAAGCTACGCAGGGAGTTTGACCCTAGCCTGCTATTGCAGGAGAGACTTTGCCTCAACAACAAAGAAACAAAAGCAGTTGCTGCCTGACTCCAGAGCCAGGGCATCTTGGTCAGTGGCCTTTGGGCAGAGTCCTCTCACCCTGTACACATTCTGCCATCACCCAACCTTTTCTTCTCTTGGTCACTCTAGCTTTCTGAGCGCTGACAACCTGCTTCCACTGTTTCTAGGAACAAGGAAAGGGCAAGCAGCAGATAGATGGCTGGTAGATAACATGGTACATAAAGGCAGAGGATGATGTCCATCAGAACCAATGGGGGACAGCGATGGCTCACCCCTGCCCACACCCATACCCTCAGCCTGCCCTCTTCTGTTTGCCAGCACATTCTGAAAACTCAGATCAGCTCAAAGTTTTCCTCATCTGTCTTGCACCAGCCAGGAAGACAAGAGCCCTGAAGACTTGAATATGGTGCACATTCTGGGCTCCAGCCTCTGCCAGGCCTCATTATTTCAGGAAGATGATACCCCAGCCAGTGGAAAGACACCGACTGCACAAAACTCCTTAATTGTGGGTTTCCTTTCGATGTCTGCTCCCTTAATACGTTTGGAAACTATTTTATGTAAATATATTGCTTGAGGGGGGAGATTTCTAGAGCTGGGGTGGAAATAAGAAGGTCAGATCCAGGGAAGCCAGTGCCTCTTGCTCAGAAGGCAGTCCTGGTGCCTGATCAGTTTTCTGTTCTGAATCAAATCCTGGGAGATCTCGGATGTGATTGTGAGCTCTCAGGATGGTCCACAAATGCACATAATAGAAAGGCAGAAATCTTCTCACTGAAGGTAACTCTGGAGCAGGAAGTGTACTCCAGGCCTGGGGGTGCCTGGGGGTGGGATAGTCGGTTTAATAAGGACTGAGAGAGAGGTGTGGAGGCAGGGGGATCCTGATTGAGCAGCAAACACAGCTGGGCAAGCACCCTCACAGGGAGGTGTGTGTGCTCAGGGTGGGGGTCGTCTGGTCACACAGGAGTCTAGAGGAGAGATGTTAGAATCCCTCTAGCTCCTCTACATTTCCCCCTGGGTGACTCACATGTATGCTGTCCTGGCAGCTCCTCTTGAGGTGTCTTTTAGACCTTGGAGCTGAGCTGGTCATTTTCTGTTTCTGATCTGTGTGACCCTAAGCAAGTATCTTAAGCATTCTATGTCTCAATTTCTCATACCTATAAAATAGAGATGACAAGAGAGACTACCTTACAGGGTTGGGCAATTTGCTTTCCATCAAACGCTAAAGACTGTGTTTGTAACCTGGGAAGGGTTGCCTAAGGATTGGCTGCTACCCTCATTACCCCCTTTCAGTCCATTTTGCTATAAGGAAAGAACTTTGTGTTGTACCCTCTCCCTTAACTCCCTGGAACCTGCACTTCCCAAGGCCAGGACAAATAAATGGGAGGAAGGGAGCCTGCTGTCATGGATGTAAGGGGATGGAGGCCCTGGCTGTGGCTGGCTAGTGGCTAGGTAGTGGGGCAGAGAAAAGTCCACTTGCATCCTTCCGGAAGCCATAGAAGCAGAAGCAGACAATGATAACGAGGGAAGGTAGGAGAGCTTCTAGGGGTGAGTAGACCAAGAAGAAGAGGTAGGAAGAAGGCTGTGGGAGAGCTCTCTGTAGGCTGAAGTACCTGCTGGCTTCTGAGTGCTGGAGGAGGTGGGTGCTAGAGCCATGGCTGGTTCAAGAGTGTCTGCCCCTACACCCCATACCCTTTATTGGCCCAGTGCAGAAGTGATTCTGAAGAAAGGGAATGCTGTCACCTTTCCCTGAAGGCTGGGTTTGAAAGCCATCGCTTAACAGTTCCCCCCCTCCCTGTACCGTTCCCCCACAGAAACTATAGATTGCATGTGTGCATTCGTGCGAGTAAGTGTGGTGGTGGGAGTGGGGGTGGGGGGCTGTCTATTGCTACCTGAACTCATTTGTGGTCTGCAAGTGCATCTTCAGGAAACAGCTGATCCAGGAAAATCTTTTAAAGACAATGGGGTGCTTTGTACATGCAATAATAAATGAGAGTCCATGGGCAAAACAACCCGGCACATTAGGAATGCAAATGCTATCAGCCAGCCCTTGAGCTCTTCCTTGAAAGCCTCCTCAGAGTGAAAGTTGTTCACTTTTAAACTGAATTTATGATAAACACACCCCACCTACTTGTAGGGTAGGTGGATAGAAAACTCTTCCCCAGGAAGCTGATAGCTGCAGCTGGGTTGCCTGCCTTCTGGAAGAACAGTTATGGAAATCAGTAGCTCTCTTAAAAGCTTCCTAAATGAATGGCCAGAAAGTTGCTTTCTTAGGAGGCCTGGGAGAAGCCCAGTAGGTGGTCAGGGCCTGGTTGTCCAAAACCTCTGAAGTCTTGCTGTGCTGACCTGCCCCGAGCTTACAAAGCAAAGTGAAGGCGAGCAATAACTGAGGCCTAAAAATATATCAACTAAATAAGTGTGTTGTGAGGAAATTCCAAGCTTTATTAAATGCACTTTTGGTGAAAGAGGCCCTACAGAGAATTTCTTAATAAATTTCAAAGAGAGATGTTGGTCACTGGAGGAGCCTACATAAGCAACCGTGGCATCTGAGGAATGTCAAGCTGGAGATGGCCTGAGGCAATGATCTGGCTAGCACCACAGTCAGTCTTAGAGTGGATCAAGGTCTGGAACAATAGGGCTGACTCAAACAGGCACAAGCAGAAAGTTCTATGCATATCTAGGATGCCCCAGTTTAGGAGGAGCATGAGAGCAAAGTCACCCCCAAGGACCCCCAGCCACAGCCAGAAGAAACACTGCCCTTATTTCAAACACCTTGCTAACTCATTCCAAGCCCAACAACACCCACATTCAGGAAATTCTTCTTAATGTTTAGCCTAAATCCTTCATGCTTCAGTGTAAACTCATTACCTCTCATTGTGTTTAAAGCAAAAATGGGGAACAGCTGGTCTCTCCCACTGGCTCAGTCACTTGAGCTCTTTCATTTCACCCATCCCCTGAATCTTCTGCTCTCCAGAATAACTCTCCAAATCCCAGAACATTCTCCATGGCTTACCCAGACCACAGAGGCTGAGCATGTCCCAAGGGCTTCCTTTAACTCAAGACATTGACCCAATGTGCCAGTCGTCTGTCTTGAGTGCCACCCTTATGTCGGGGGAGATGGAGGCCTCAACATAACACAAGCATCCTTCCAGAGGTTGAGGGAGCTGGCCCCCACCGGTAGCTGCCCCAGCATCACCCAGCAAGCCCCTTTGCTCCACAGCTGCCAGTATCCTTTATTAGTAATTCTAGAGCAGAACCTGTGTTATCCTCTTTATATGTAGAGCATCTTATTTAACAGCTCCATTGAATAGATACTTTTGTGGATGTTTGTTTTTTGGTTTTTTGTTTTTCCGGATGTTTTGTTTTTCAGGACAGGGCTTCTTTGTGCAAGTCTTGCTGTCCTGGAACTCCCTCTGTAGACCAAGCTGGCCTCCAACTCTGCCTCCCAAGTGCTGGGATTAAAGGCATGCAACACCACACTTGACAGTTTTATCTGGGTAAAGACTTGGCTTAAAGAGTTCAGGGCTAACAAATGAGTGAGATTTGAATCTAGAGTTGTCTGACACAGAACTCCTGTGACTCAGAGCTCCTACTCCAGTATCAGCCTAAGATAGGCTTCCTGTGCCATCAAGTTCCACCAAGCCTGAGACAGCCAAAAGAGACAGGGTCCCTTTCCCTCTGTTCTACTGCAGGAGTGAGGCTTCTAAATTATGTGTATCTGCATGCACATGTATGTGTTCTTATGGGATCAGAGGATAGCCTCAGGTGTCTTGCCTTCTATCTTGCTTGAGACAGGTTATCTCTGCTGTTTATCCCAACTTATGCCAGAGTAGCTGGCCCTCAAGCTTCCAGGGATTCTCCTGTCTCCACCTCCCATCTTGCTGTAGGAACACTGGAATTACAGACATATGTTATTACTCCCAGCTTTACATGAGTTCTGGGGACTCAAACTACCCACTGAGCTATCTTACCAGCCCTCTTTCTAATTCCTGCTCACAGTTTTCCTTCCTCCTACAGAGCAGGCTAAGATTACATAACTCTCAATTTTTTTTAAGTTTTAGAGATGTCATTAAAAAACAACCCAAGCTGGGAATGGTGAGGTGCCCCTGTAACGCTAGCACTTGAAGGCATGATAGAATGATTCTGACTTTGAGGCTAACCTGGGGTACATAGACTGGGGGAGAAGGGAACAGAGTAAGCAGGGAGAGTGAGCTGCCTAAGATGACAGCTTCTTGTTCCTGGAGGACATTTGGGCAGAGACATGTAGAAGGAAGTATCCTCTTCTGCAGACAAACAGAGTCAAGAAGGGAGAAGGAGAAGATCCAGGGTTCTGGAGGACCCACCCTTTTGGCAGACTCCCAGTTCTGGGCCCCTCCCTTCCTGAAGGGGGGAACTGTTCTCTTGTTCAAATCAAGCTGGTGCTTTATACTTATGCCTTCTTCCTGCTCGGGCCTTCTTTCTTTCCTGATAGTCAATTCTTCCCTGTATCATAGAATGAACTTGGCAAACCCCTAGACAAGCACCCAAAGACCTGCATCTCAAACAAACAAACAAAGACTCAAAACAAGATTCAAAAAATCCCAATGAAAACCTGTAGGCTTTGATTTTTCAAAATCTATTTTTGATAAGGGTCTTTAAACGCTTTAACCTCCCTTTGAACCCCCTCCCCCACCAGACAAAGTGGAAAGGAAAGGGTAATAGAACAAGGTAGGATGTGGACCTGTTTGGAAATAAGTTTTTGGAACAAACCCAATCTGTTTGTCAGGATATCAGCAGTTCAGTTTATATGAATCAGCAACAGTAGCTCGATTCACTTGCAAACACAATTCTTGAATCAGCACGAATCAGCAATGGCTTGTCAACCCAGAAGTAACGAAGAGGCTCTGCTATATGCTGTTTAGAAGTAGTTCCTTGGGGGTGATTCCAGTCTCCATTTGTCAGGGTACCAGCAGTTCAGTTCAGCAGTCTTAGGATAGCAAACATGAAGCAGGAGCAGTGGCAGGATCCAGCAGAAACGGCCAGCAGAAATGGCCTCCGCCAAATTTGCTTGAGTCAGCAGGAGCAACCAGGACCAGCAGGGACACCAGAAGTTCTCTGCTGTGCCTCTCTTAATGAAGTGAAGATCAGCAAAGATGAAGACATGAGAACAATGAAGCATTGCAAAGCTAGCAGTGAAAGCATGCACCAGTCACTGTCCGTTGAGTCCTATTTATACCCCCTCCAAACATCACATGTCCTCCCATGGGTCTTGCCTCAGCAAAACATCACACGAGTCTGTCTTAGCAAAACACCATCCGTGTAAGTCTGGCTTAGCAAAACTCCACGTGAGTCTGTATCAGCTGACATATCCAGAAACTTCCACTTTACTCTGCTAATTGGCTGCGGAAGCAGCAAGAAGGTGCCAGAACACTACGGGAAGTTTTTTGGTGCATTTCTATGAAGTCACAACAAATGATGACCAGGAATGAATGGTAAGGCATACCAATACCATCTAGCATCATCCACTGTCTGTCAGGTTATATTTATTTCCTTCTAAACATCATTCACCCTTTCACCTGTGTGTGCCCCAGCAGAACATTATTTGACATAACTGACTTTCCAAAGAAACTAGAAGTTTCAACTTCAAAAACCAGTGTTAGATTTTAACATCCATTATGAGGTATTAAGGGGTGGGAATAGGCATGGTATTCAGGAGAGTTCCACTCTCATACATGGGTTAATCCATTACAGGTTAATGAGTTACCTGTAGTAGGTGTGTTAAAAATGCCAGCAGGGCTTTTCCTTGTATAAACTGTTCTCACACCTGACTCTGCACTGCCTCAGGATTCTGCAGACTCCTATGCAGTGAGAGGACTCTATCATCTGATGTGGCCCCTTGGACCTTGGACCTCCAAGCATCTAAAACTGTGAGAATTGTGACGGTTAGTTTTAAATGTCAACTTGCTATAACCCAGAATCTCCTGGGCAAAGAGCCCGAATGGGAATTGCCTAGATCAGGCTGACCTATGGAGATTACCTTGATTCCCTTAATTGAGGTAGAAAGTGTCAGCCCATTGTAGGCAGCACCATTTCTAAGACTAGGCCTTCAACTGTGTAAGAGATGGCTAGCTGAACACAAGCAGAAGCAAGCAGGCGTATGAGGACATTCCTTCCTCTCTGCTCTTGACTATGAATGTGAAAATAGCTGCTGTTTGAGATCCTGCCTCAACTTCCCCACAACGAGGGGTTGTGGGGGAAGGATTGTGACCTAGACTTGTAAGCCACATAAATCCTTCTCCCCCTCCCCCAAAGTTGCTTTTTGTCAGGTTATTTTGTCACAGCAGCAAAATGAAACTGGGTTAAGAACAAAAACTTTATTCTTTATAAATTATTCAGTCGCAGCCATTCTATTGTAGAAACAGAAAAAAGGACCAAGAGATGCTTCATAATCACATTTAATGATAATTACCTTTGTATGCATTTTTCTGTTAGTTCTTGATCTGTTCCAATGTAGAAACTTAAGCTTTGTTTTATATTTTCTGAACCCAGTCCAGTGCCATGTATTGTACAGACAATGGAGCCATTTGAATGTCTCACTAACCAAATGTAGGGGTAGACAACAACAAGCACACACACACACACACACACACACACAAATCCACACTTACTAAGTATTCCAGTTCCCAAATTAAAAAGGTTTCAGAGATAAACAGGTCTCTTTGTATAAAGGCTATGCTAGCCACCCCTACTTCCAGCATACAGCTGGTTCCAGGGTATTCAATAGTCAGGCCACAAAGAATCACACTACCTTAACATGTGACCTTGGACTAGTCACTTGTGTTCTCATCTGAGAAGGGAAGAGTATTGGTCTGGCTATTATTTAAGGCCTTTGTGGTCCCAAGTTTCCATAATTCTGTGGCTATCTATAGACTTATCTAAATAATCACAAAGACTACTTCATGCTAGGGAAACACAGTCATAATAAACTAAAGCAAAACCAAATGCCCTTCAGTATCCTGTTGTGAACTATAAAATGTCCCTAAAATCACATTTTCCCCTTGAAACAGGATGTAGGAAAAATATTTTCCTATTAAATCCTTTTAAAGTGCAAGGGAAAGCATTTATTCTGTGATTCGCCATCCCACTCAATAAAAACAAGAGGATTTGGCCATCTTAATTACAGAAGACACTGTCAAAAGGCAGAGTGCAGAAACTCAAGCTGGAGACCCTGCTGCCACACCAGCAGCACAGTTCTCGAGTTTTCTGGGGGGACTCTTCAAGGGTGTCTTGAGCAGTTTATTCTGCTATTATGTCAGGGGAACCAGTAAATACGTTTTTATGAGGTGGTTTATGAAGCTCCTGGGGTGGAGAAAGCAAGCGTTGGGAAGAGGTCATATCAACTTCCAAGCCTGTGGGGGTAAAGAGAGGGAACTTGAGTTTCAATGACTTGATTACATCATCGTGGGGAGCTATGTCCTCTGACACAGAGCAAGCAAAGCATGGTTAGAGCATGAAGTGAGGGAAAGAGGATCAGAAACTTCAGAATGTTCCCTTGTAGTTTAGGTATCTAAAAGTTTCTAGATTAAGCCTTTTGAGGACAGAGTTACTTATTTCCTCATTTCTGCAGAAACTAGAGTGTTATAAACATGGGGGAAAGGAGGGGCAGATAGGGATGATTTTTCAAATTGTATTATAAAGACACTATACTTTGCATTGTACAGAGGAAACAGCACAGGCATGTTTCAAAACCTCAGCATGCACACACTTTCCAAGTTAGTTTGTTCTGTGTTAACCCCTTCCCAGCCTAGATGCCCCTAAAGGAGCACAAGCCCAACATCAGCAGCAATGATCAGACTCAGAATTTCTGTCAGTGCCTGAGCTTTGACACCCAAGTGTAAACATACCCTCTTTGATCCAAGAAATTCCTTAAAGGAGAAGCTGGGAGCAAGAGCTGCGACACATGTTGCCAGTAATGCATGGACCCTGTGCTGTTGGCCATTGGATATCCTATTCACTGCACACCGGATGAAAGGTGGCCTTGTTGGCACACATTCTCACCAGATTAGGCTCAATCTTTCTCTATCCTCCCTTTGAGGATGGGGGTCCTAGTCACCTGCAATTCTCTGAAAATGGAGGGTTGTAGGGATATCAGAAATTAAAGTCAAGAAAGACACAGACCCAAGACAGCTGGAGATGGCTTGTCTGCAGGAGACGTGTGCCCAAACAGGGACAGAGGACTGAAAATGTGTCTCAAACCAAGTGAGGCAGGCACAGGAGAGCACAGAAAATGAATCAGGGATCAGGAGAGGAGAGGGAATTATGGTGTGTATTTGTTTCCTGGGGTTGCAGTAGCAAGCAATAACAAATTTGGTGATTTAAGGAAACAGATATTTATCTTCCACAGTCCTGGAGGGAGACTGTCAGAAGACCCACACATCCTTCTGAGGCTCTTAGGGAAGAATAGTCCCTTGCTTCTTTAGCATCTAGTGACTGTCAGCATTTCCAGGTATGTGGCTGTATCTGCCTGTGTCTTCACATTCTTTTGTTGGCATCTTTATATAGACACCATTACTGACTTTAGGTCCTATGTTGTCATCCACACATGTAACTGTAACTAGGCTATATTTAAAGTTCTGCTTGCAAGCAAGTTTTGGGTTCTAATAGCCACTAGATGTAGGGTCTGAATATAAGGTCTAAGAAAAAAATCTAGATATGGACATAGTTCTTGACCATACACCGTTTAAGTCATTACAGGGTGGGAGAAATCCAAAGGAGAGTGAGACAAGCCATAAGGTGAGGACAGGCGGCCTTTGCTTTAGAACTTGTCAAGTTCCATGAATTCATTTATTTGCCATCAGTTGAGGCTGTACAGCCTGAAATGGAGTTCCCTTGGGTCTCATCTACATGGCATCTTTCTCTGTGTTTACAGACCTATACAGAAAGCTTGGGGGCTCATGCCCACCTTTCTACCCTCATCCAATTGCACAGAGTACATGGCTCACACAGGCACTACCCACCACTAATATCTTTTATGGTGCTCAGCATTCCTCCTACATAAAACCCCTTCCCACTTATCTACTTTCTAATTTCCTGGATCCCACCAAGGATCTGGCTTTCTCTTTGTTCCCCTAATTCAACTCCTCCACTTTGTTATGCAAGGCAATTTAATTCTCTTTCCATTTACTCTGCCCCAGGCTTACCTTTGCATAGCCAAAGACTCATTAATGTCTGAAAAAACAAACAAAAAACCCCACCATTTGTGCAAGATGCAAAGCAGAATCACTGGTATAGATTTTGTTCTCTTTCTCTCTCTCTCCTCCTTCTCCTTCTCCTCAAGTTGTATGGACAGTGTTCTTCAGGAATGGTGAAGTGCTATAGCCTGGATGTCAAATAATCTTTTACTTCTTTTCTGTTACATAAATATTTCCTTGACATGTATTTCTTTTAAACACGTCTTTAATACTGTGGTTCTCAAACATTTGATTTCAGAAAACTTTTACATTCCCACAAAATTATGCAGGGCCTTAAACAATTGTTGCTTGCTTGGATTTTATCTATTGATAGTTACTATATTAGAAATAAAATGGGAAGCTTAGAAATATTTATCTGCCTAAAGTAATCAGGACACATATATTACATATTAACATAAACATCTTCATAGGGAAAATAGTTTTCAAAACAATAAAAGGTTCGGTAAGAAGAACTGGCACTTGCATCTTTGCAGTTCTCTTTTAAGTCTGGCTTAATGGAAGACAGCTGCTCTGCATTTAGCCTATTGTAAGATCAGTGTCTCTGGAAAACTCAACTATACAGCTGATTAGAACATGCAAGTGTAAAGGCAAATATGATCCTGGGATTATTATGAAACTAGCTTTTCATCTTGACGACTGTTAAAAGCCCAGTTTTAGCACACATCATAGTGTGCTTCCTTTTATAAGGAAAACAAAACCCAGAAAATTTGCTATTGAATTAAAACTAAACCATGGGGGGTCACACTCCTGGACAAGAAACTACAGGCAACTATGGCTGCTGAGAGAGGGAGAGTTAGCCTATCCCAGGGAAGAACCCTCTAGTTGGTTGTCCAATACATGATTATCACTGAAACCATACACACATAAACAATAACAACAAACAGTTTCGGCAGATTGTGTGTGCATATCCATGGATACTTACACATATATGCAACAATAATAACAAAGGAAGAAGAGGCTATCAATTTGAGGCTGAGTCGGGAGACATGGAAGAAATTGGAGAGAGGACTTGAGGCCGGAGGGAGACAAGGGAAAGTGGCACAATTGTATTTTAAATTAAAGGTGTACACAAAATAAAATGAACCATGAACCAAGTGTTCAGAAAAATTTTATTAGCTGACTTTAGTCAAATTAAGTAACTTTCTTCTGTTGTGGCTAGCTCTGGGGCTTTTTGTATTCTGCTAATTCTGCCCTCCTGTGAGCGGCTTCTGACAAGGAGTGAGTTACACCTGTGACTTTTTGTGAACCAATCCCCTAATGAATAAAAGAGCCAATCACAGGGCGTGTAGGGAGACTTCTGGACTGAGGAGGAGGAGGAGGAGGGGGGGGAGGGGAGAGAGAGAGAGAGAGAGAGAGAGAGAGAGAGAGAGAGAGAGAGAGAGAACGAGACCGAGAGACCCTTTTGGTATGGGGACAGCATGTAGTAGGTAAGATGTAGCTAGTAGAGTCTCCTGGATAACCATGTTATCAACAACGGCAACATCTACTGGCTGCATACTGAGAGTTAAACAACATGAGAACGTTGTATGTGCACATTCTGTTTAATTCTCTGTGCATTCCAAGGAAGGCGCTGGCTTCACTTTGCCGAACTGGCCAAAAGTTGAAAAAGAAAAGCCTCTGGTCTCTACCTCTGTACAATTACCCTTTCCTAGCTCCTGCACGCAGATGGTCTTAGTTCATTGTTGCTCAAGGGGATCCCTTGATGACAAAGGTCAAGGGTGTTAAACTCCCCACCAGTCAACCAAACCGCCCACCCATCTTCTAAAAAATCATAAGGGGGCGATCTTTCTAGCTTCCCGATGCTTTCGTTCCTGAAGCCCAATTTTAGAAATATTAGGAAATTTCCAAGGGTCTGATCCCGCTGAGATTTGCATCGAGGAGGAAGGGGTGCCTTTGCATTGCGGGTAGCTGTCTGGAATGGAGATTCCCTGCGCTGTGCTGAGGCCGGAACCTTTCTCCACTCGCCTCGTTAAACCGGCGGAGAATGGAACCTTTCTTCTCTGCTCATAGTTCCCTGGCGGAGGAGTACGAATGCGGAACGTCCCTCCGCAGCCGAGTTCTTGCCCGGGTCGCTTGCTGCTGACGTGTGCCGACCGGCTTCAGGCCGAGGTGCGGGTCGCTATGGCGGTGGACATCACCCTGCTCTTCCGGGCTAGCGTCAAGACAGTGAAGACGCGGAATAAGGCTCTGGGAGTGGCTGTGGGTGGTGGTGCCGATGGCAGCCGGGACGAGCTGTTCCGCCGAAGCCCTCGGCCCAAGGGAGACTTCTCCAGCCGAGCCCGTGAAGTGGTAAGCTGGTTGCCATGGGAACGGCGGGCTGGAGATAGGGGCGGATCCGCACCAGGGACCCTGAACCCCAAACTGGGCCATGCTTTAAAGCTGGGTTAGCTTTAGGTGAAGAGATGGAGTCTCTAGCAAGACAGAAGAGTCTATCTCACGGAGCCAACAGCTGGCTCGGGGTGGCGACAGGTTTATTCTCACGGAGAGGGACGCATATACGGGCACTGAAAGAAGCAAGTTTTGAAGAGGTGCTTGAATGTCCTTGAAGTAAGGCTAACCTTTAGAAGCAGTGAGTTCACCGTCACTGCTGACTTGAGTGACTTGGAAGAGTTCCCACAGTCTTACGCTGCTTCCTGTCTTCACCCTTTTATGTATTTGTTTGGATCTCCTTTTGTGCATAGGGTTTAATAAAATCCACGCTCAGCTGAACTCTCCTTTATCCTTGCCTCCAGTAATAGGTAGGACTCAGTACTTCCTGAGACTAGTTTTGGATATCACCAGTGTAGGGTAAAAGCTAGCTGAAACTTTTCCCTTCAGACCTGCAACACTTAAGCAACACCTAGTGGTAACTGTCCTCTAAACTGCTTTCTGTTCTCTGGACACAACCGGTTTCTGGGGCCTCAACACAGGAACATTTTCCATAAGGGTAGGAGCATGTTGACGGTATTTCTGTATGGGTAACTGACAATATTTTCTTAGTAAATATTCTTTGAATGAATGGATAGATGAACGAATGAACAGATATTGTTTCAACTAAACAGGAAAAAAGAGTTTGTTTGTGTTATATCCCTTTGTATCTATGACACAAAGGGTAAATGTTATTTTTGTAGTACCAGGGGCTGTATACAGTCTGCCTATCCTTTTAAAGAAACACACACACACACACACACACACACACACACACACACACACTAGTCCAAAGCATTGAAAGGTACAAGTCAGGGGGACCTAAACTTTAAGTTTCATTGGTTTTCCAGGAAGCTCACCTCTGCTTGGCACATAATCCAACAGGGTTTTTCCATGTAGACCAGGCTGGCCTTGAACTCACAGAAAGGTGGGTGCTTCTGTCTCCCAAGTGCTGAGATTAAAGGCATGGGCCCCCATACCAGATGACACTCAAATATTGTTGAATTTAAATAAATACACACACACACAAGTTAGTGAATGGCTGTTTACAGTTATGTCCAAGCACAGAAGGTGGTGGTATGGACCAGATAAATGCCCCTCCCTCCAACAATAAACATCTACTTTGTACTTACCTTCTGATCAGCACTGTTTTAGAGTAACAGGATTCTACTGATTTGTTATAGAGTTACAGTGGTGGAGGAGATACAAATATAAACAACCCCCCTGCTGTGAGTCCTGAAGGTGTTTTGTAGGGCACAAGGGAAACTGGTTTGTTCCTCTTGGGAGAAAGGCTTCATGGGATAATGTTGTCAAAAGCCCATTCTAAAATAAGAGTAGTTGGTTTCATTGCCGACAAGGCCAGGAAGGGCATCACAGCTAAGAAACAGCATGCTGGCCATACTCCTGGATGGCCACACATCCAGGAGTACATGGACAGTGAAATTAGACTTAATGGGATGTTTTTTCTTTTAAAAATGTGTGGGGGCGAGGGGGACATGAAGGTAGGGGAGGTAAAGAGATGGGAGTGGATTTGAGCGGAGTTAGAGGGGAAATGGGTAAATATGATTCCCAATAAATTAAGAAAATATCTTCTTTTGAAAAGAGACCAGCATGCACAAAGGCGTGAGATAGTACCATCTTAACTTAAGTTGGGCTTGATTAACATAAGAATGTGGGGTACTCAGAAAAATAATAAGAGTGGTATGGTAGCCAGAGGGGAATCTAGAAGGACCTTACAGATCCCTCTGCAGAGGTTTAATCTTGCCATCTAGACCAGTAGTTCTCAATTTTCCGAATGCTGTGACCCTTTAGTACACTTCCCCATGTTGTGGGGACTCCCACCACCACCATCATAAAATTATTTTTGTTGAGACTGTGTTAGTATAATTTTGCTACTGTTATGAATTATAATGTAAATATCTGATATTCAGGATATATAGGTGTGACCCCTGTGAAAGAGTAATTTAACCTTCCTAAAGGGGTCACAACACACAGGTTGAGAACCACTGCTCTAGACAGTCCAATATTATGTAGATTGTGAATCCCTGAAGAAGATCCAGGAGACCACATTGTTGTCTTAACCATGTTAGCTATTAGCCAGACTCATGCTATTAGGCAAGGCTTATTTACCTATAAAATGGTTCATCTTTGTCCAAAAGAGACTTTAAAACTCCATTGGATCCATCATATATGTCATATATAACATGTCTTATCATACTATGTGTCGTGTTGAAGGAGGCATGTCTCAGGCTGAAGTAAGAGGACAGGAAAATAAGGTGTCATCATAGTCTGGCCAAGCTGTTGCCTCACTGTGTGGACATCACAGTTTTGGTGTGAGGAGGCCCTTCCTGGGTGGTTTATTAATGCTGCACAGATTTCCAGTCCTCACGAACAGGGGATTTGGGAATAGTAGAGTTAAGACACACACTAGCTAGCAGCCCTGTGAGGAGAGAGCCCATGGTCAGTTGGACTGTCCCCCAAGTGCTGAAAATGCATTTTTGATTGTTTTCTTTTGAGGGCCTCACAGATGAAGATTCTTGGAAGGTTTAGGCAGCCCCAATAGTGGAAAGACAGTGGCACTTCTGAGTTAAGGTGCAATATCATCAATGGCAAACACGTGGCACATGTTCTTCTCACATGCTGCCTCTGACCAAAGAATCCAGCACTCATTTCCCAGTAGATTCTGTAGCTCACAATCCCTCAACTCTGTCCCCTAAGAGCCATTACCAACTATTGGGTTTAACATTAAGTTGAAATCTGCTTGATATTCTACTTGGCCAATTGGTTAAAAATCAATTGTACACTAAACAGAACCACAGACTTTTCAGAATGTACTTTTAAAGGGCCTGTAATTCATCTTGTTCGACTAATCATTTTAATAGATGGGAAGACTTAAAATTCAGACAAGTGCAGTGACTGGCAGCTGAGGTCATGGGCTAGAGCCAGAGGTAGAAGCCTGTTTGTCTGTGTGACTGTGTGCCATATATGTTGTGTGCCCTCGGGGGCCAGAAGAGGACATCAGATTCCCTGCACTAGAGTTACAAGTAGTTGTAAGGTGACTGACATGGGTGCTGGGAACTGAGCTTGGATGTCTGCGAGAGCAGTAAGTAAGCACGTCTAATCACTGAGCCATTTCTTGCCCCAACCCAATGATTTTGAACAAAGTAATTGGACTTTCCAATGTTAAAGGGTTTTCTTCTTGAGTTCGTAGTGCCTGGGACTTGGAGCAGAAAGGCTTGGGTTTGAATCCCTTTCTCTTCGTGAAGTCAGAAAGTTACTTAACCTCTGTTATTTTTATTTTCTAAGAATGATAGCTACTTTATAACATCACATGACTGATGGAATGAGAAATGGTGTGCAAGACCTGCGAGTCTGAATTCTTTGGTTTCAAGTAATAGTTACTTTTGAACCACTCTCAACCAAATATGTGTGGTGGCTCACATAATTAATGGCTTGGTGTGTCTCACTGTAGCTCCCATCCATAAAACCCCAGGAATGGACCTGACTCTGCTTGGACCTCAAAACCTTTGTTGTGGTTTCAGGAATAAGGTTCTTTAATTTGCTAGGTCATATGTCTGCTCCAATCTGTGGCCAGGCTTAAGAGGGGAGTGCTGTGTCTAGGAGTTGGAACAAGGGGTGATAGACAAATAATTTCTCATGGTGCCTGACAGGATTGATATCACCAAACACATTGAGTAGCCATCCATTACTTATCTTTAGGATAGATGCTTCCACCTTACTGCTTGTTGTCTTGAATGACTTTGGGAATGTGCTGGTGCCTGGAGATGCCATATGGGGGCAGCTACTCTTCCTCACTAATTTATAAAGGTTTCAGAGATCAAAGGAGCTACCACACAGGTACCTGGACCCCGGCGAGCATCCAAGCTGCATGTCCAGAGCAGAAAGGGCTCCTGAATAGCCCAGAACAGGAAGCCAGGAAATCTTGGTTAGTGCTAGGTCTACAACCTCTCAGGTCCAGTTACCACATTTAACAAGACTGAGAACTTAGACTAGATAGTCATGGAACATAAATCACAGATGTTCTGATTCCAAGTCAGGTTATAGTGATTCTGAGTTGGCAAACAGTGACATTTTGTTCTTTATTATATCTTGATTTTGTGAAAGTTGAATTTATTTGTTAGTATATTGTTCATCTATCTATCCTTAGGAATTCATTAGCTTCAGTTCTTGGCTGAAATCCAAAGTTCTTTTAAAACTATTTATTTTACTAAGAGTGTGTAGGTTGTGTGTGTCTGTATGTCTAAGGAGGCCAGAAGTGGGTGTCAGATGCCCAGGACTGAAGTTACTGGTAGTTGTGAGCTGCCTGATGTGGGTGCTGGGAACCAAACTCAGGTCCTCTGAAAGAACAGCAAATGCCTTTACCTGCCAAGCCATATCTTTGCCCCCTTAATTTCATAGAGTGGTCCTGTGCCAGGTGACGGCCTCACCTCTCTCTGTCCTCACTTCTCACGTGCTCTTTTTGCACTTGCCTGCTGCCATCCATTCCTTGGTGCTGCTCTCTCACATACCAAGCTCCTTCCTACCTCTGGGTCTTGGCATCTGTTGTTTCCTTTACATGGCACACTTCTCCCGGAATCCACATGGGTCCATCTCCGTTAACCTCATGTGGATCAGATGTTTTCTAAGTAAGGCCTTCCTTCCTCAACTGCTTTGTCTAATGTGGTAAAACCCTTATTTCTCTTCCTTGTAATGTTTTGTTGTCGTTGTCATTGCTAATGGATTGTGTATAGTTTAGTTAGCATCTCTACTTGACTCTGTGTTCCCTAGAAAAGAGATTGTGGTCTGTACTAAACCCATAGCTTCTAGAACATTGCAGGCACATAGGTTCGCAGTGTCCATCTCTTGAATTTGTAAATACTAATTGGCTATATCTCTTAGCTTTCCCTTTTGGGCCATGCAGGCTTCCTTCTCATTCTAAAAATCGCAGTCCTAATAGGACTCTTGTTTCAGATGTTTATTTATACTTAGCCCAGCATCTGTTATAAATAGTAACTTTAGCTTTATTAATGAGGTTCAGGCCTTCTCTTAAGGAGAAGCAGACACAGTGCAACTTGGGGGTGACTGACAAGTGTAACTCTCCAGCATCAAATCCTCAGGTCCTCTTTGGTTTCCCCTTTAGGAGCTCTGATATTATGGCCTAGTAAGTGAGTTGGAACCACCTGGATTATTATCTGGAGGGGCTGGAAATAGATTTTACCCAGAAATTGGCTGTAATCCTAGTTGAATGGGATTTCAGTGAGGGAACACATTTCAGAAGCAGCATCTGGTAGCAGGTGCAAAGAGCCAGAGAGAAACAGAGGGGGCAGGAGATGGGGCCAGACTCCAGGAGCAGAGGAAAAAACTGTGCAGCTTGTAGACAGCGGGGAGCAGAGCAGGGGTGTGTTGAATCATACTGATGTCAAAAATACAGGGGAGAACTGTTTTGCAAACAGGAGTGGTTTGACAAAGCTGGGGTGGGAAGAGGGCACCGGAAAGAAGTATTCATTAGCGAGGTTTCTTCTATGCCTTTCCCCTTCTCCTTCAGGACCCCCAGGAACCAACAAGAGGGCCCAAGGACCCACTAACTGGCCTTTTAATTAAACCTTGCTGTGTCTTTGTGGTTTACAATAACTGATGTTTTCTGTATTTAGAACTCAGTGCCAGAGACTATCAAGATGTCAGCTGTGAGCTCTTTCTGTGGATTGCCCTTGTGGGTTTTGCCCAGGACTTAGGAAGACTACAGCTTTTGTTTTTTAGTAATTGGTTTATTCCATTACCTGATTGAATATCTAATGTGTGTCAGGCATTGTGTGGGCACAAAGGACTTCAAAAATACAGATAAAGGATGCCTAAGTCTCCTGGAGGGAGAAACTAGTGGAAACCTCAGAGAGAAAGTAGTAATTTAATTGGGCCATCAAGGTTGAGAACCTTCATACCAAACTTAGGAAGGGCGACTACTGTGTGAGCTCAGACTGTGAGGTACAGCAGGACCAGGGAGCAGAGACAAGACAGGGATGAGAAGGGCCACGTATTGGGGTGAGGCCTGACTGATGGAGTGTCCCTAGACATGAGGATGTTCTGGATTGCATAGATGAGGGTGCAATCTATGGTCTGTAGGCCAGAACCAGCCTGCTCTTTGTGGTTAGTGAAGCGATAGTGTTAGTTTCTTTAAACAGGCTTAGAATTCTTTCATGCCACAGCAACAGCACTAAAACCTGCAAAAGCCTGTAGAGCTGTCAGGCCTCCCTGAGGGTGTGCCAGCTCTAGGGCACACACAGGCCTTTCTAAGCCTGTAACTCTTTTCTTAAATATATGTGTGTGTGTGTGTTTGTGCGCACGCACATGGGCATATATACGGAGGCCAGAAGAGAGTGTGAGGTGTCTCTTTTTGCCCTAGTCCCTTGAGGGCAAGTTTCTCTCTAAACTTGGAGCTTGCATTTTCTCAGCTAGTCTGGAAGCCAGGAAGCCCCAGGAATTTCCTCTCCCTGCTTTCCTTGGAGCCAAGGTTAGAGGCATGCATTAGATGTCCCTCTTGTTACAGAGTTGCTGTGATCCAAATGCCATTTCACAATTGTGCAGCAAGTTCTCTTAACCACTGAGCTATCACTCAGTGGTGGTGTATCCCTTGTAACCCCTTTCTACTCAGAAATCTTTATACAGCTTTGGCTATGTAGATTATAAATTAGACACACAAAGTGAATGTTCACTGATAATCATACATTTTTAAAAACAATTATTTGGGATATATATAACTATCACTTCCTGGAAATGAAAGCAAGTTTTCATACTAATGTGAATGTTTATTTTTGCATAAAGAATGAACTCTTGGCTAAGTATTTGATACTGAAACTGATCTTGAATATTTTCAGCGTTTCTCAGAGTTAATTGATATTTTGATTTTTAAATTGTCAATGCGGAAAATGGAGCTTTATGTAAATATATAGTACAAAAAATGTCAAAAGAGTATGCTTTGGGCAATTTCAGAAATTGTTGGAAATTGAATTCTAACCTGAAGCCAAAATTCATTGAATGATTTTTTTTTTAAATGAAACTTAATTTTGTAATTCAAACAAGATTTACGAAAAACAAACATTCTAACAAGATACACTTCAAAGATACACTAATCTAATATTTCCATGCTGAGCAGTGATGGTATTAGAAGTCTTTGTTTTCTGTATTGAAACCATGGCTCCTGTAGAAAGAAAAAACTTTGTTCTGTAGGATCACTACAGTTTATAACATGCAGTAGTCTTGCCTCTAAGCCTAAAGGTGTTTCAGGCAGTGCTGGCTAGCATCACAGGATGTGACATCATGCTCAGTGCTGTGCATTTAGAACCAAGGCTGCAGTGACATTACACACTGTTATGGGGTAGGGGTGAGTGGTGCCAGAGCACTTCATTATGGGTTAAAGTTTGAATCAAGTTTTGTCCACTTTGCATTCAGAAATTGTTTATTGTTACCACATTTTTGATCTCCTCTGTTTCTAGTTTGTTGATTAGGAATTGTTTTTGTTTGTTTTGTTTTTGTTTCCTCTCACAGGCTCATATCTGTGAAAACTTGGTCCACAGTTGGTGGTGCTATTTGGAGATATTGCACAACCTTTAGGAGGTGAAGCTTGGTTGAAGGAAGTTGGCCACTGGAGGGCAGACCTTGTGGGTTTATCCCTGTCCTTTACTGGCCTCAGTTTGTTGCTTCCATATCTACCAAGATGTACACAGACAGCTTTATGCTCTCATTGTCATAACAGGAGCTCCCTACCATCAAGCCTTCTTCACTGATGGTCAGCAGCCTCTCAGTCTATGAATTGAAATAAGCTTTTCTTCTCTAAGTTGCTGTTGTCAGATGTTTTTTTTCAGTGATAGGAATGTAATATAGGGGCACTCACTGTGTTTAGTATGCTATTGGCTCTCCCAGCACTCTTTGTAATCAGTTCTTGAGAAAAGATAGGAAGGAGAGAAGGAGGAAGTGGGGGAGAGTGAGAGAATACCTTAGCTCTCTGGGTGGAAAATTAAGCAATGCTAGTTTATCTTAGCAATCCTTCAGATTTAAGAGAAGGTGCTGGTCACTCATGTCTTAATTCCTCACAGGAGTGACTAAATCTGAGAGACACACACTCTTTGGGCTTAATTAAGACTACAAGTGGTAGATGTCTCCTGGTGGCAGTGCTTCCTGGTAAACCTTGATTGGACATTGCAGCTGAGACCCAAAGAAGATCCTCCAACTTTGCTGTGCTTAGATCTCGGAGACTAATGAGTACTAGATAGATACTTAGTTCACACATCCAGCCAACAGCACAGGCTAAGACCTGTCTTACAAATCCAGAACAAATACAAAACCAGAACTGGGCTGGTCCTTATGGCCAGTCAGCCTCACTGGGTGCAGATTGGGACTGAGGCTTAGGAGCTCTGTTTGCCTCATTGTTTTGGTAGTGATGGTTGTGTTTCATGCTTCTTCTATGGTCAGTGAATTGGTGATACTCTTGAGCATGATAAGAACAGTGTGAGTGGAGAGGTCCCTCTTTCCTCACTTTTAGCTTGCAGAGCACCAACAGTTCATCATGTCACCTACTAACTTAGACCTAAAATTATCCCCTTCCCTATGACAATTTTAGTAAGATTTTTTTTCCTGTCTAGGCTCTAGTTTCACCTTGGAGGATTAAGAATCAGATTTAGATTTGTTTGCACACTGCAAATATAACCGTGTCTGTTGGAGCAGATAATCAGCCAGCCTTGTGCCAAGTTGTTAAGTCAGAATACAGTTGGACTTCCACTTTGTAGGGTTCTCCTACAGAAGCTGTGCATTCATTCAACTGTGGATTAAAAATTTAAAAACTGCTTATTTACTGAACAAGCACTGATATTTCTTCTTGTCACTCTTCTCTGAGTTATCCAGCCTATCAACTGTTTACCTAGCGGTGAGCTGTTTTGTGTTATAAACATTTAAAGCATGTAAGATAGTACATTTTGTGCCATTTAATGTAAGAGACTCAAGCTTCTGTGAATTTTGTGTGCACAGGGACTCTAAAACCTGTCCTCTGTGTCACTGAGAAGGTGACTGTGCCAGGTTGTTGTTGCAGGCACTGTAACATATACTCAGGAGAGCCCACATTTTCAAAACTAGTCAATTTTGAGTGGCTTCTCTAGGCAGGAGGTCTTTGATTTATCTCAGTTAGTGTTTTACTTTTTAAGGATTAGACCTATGATGCCAAATGTATAATGCTGATTTTGTTGTGAATAATACAGTTTTAGGATTTACGAACTTGATGCTTGAGGTTTCTTGTCATATGGAAATCCATACGGGCTTCTTCTGGTGGGTGAAAGATCAATGAGGTCTACGAATGTCTGTCATTCCTACAATAGGAATTCCTTTCAATGAAAACACAGGTCAGGTGTGGTGGCACACACCTTTTAATCCCAGCCCTCAAAAGGCAGAGGCAAGTGGATCTCTGAGGTCAAGGCCAGCCTGGTCTATATATCCAGTTCTAGGCCAGCCAGGGCTTTGTAGTGAGAATCTCTCAAAAAACAAAACAGAATAACAAACAAACAACCCCCTGCCATACCACAAAATAAATAAATAAAATTATCCTTAAAATTCCTCTCAGAGAGTGCATAAACCCCAAGGAATAAGAAATGAACTTGTTGAATGAACCTGGTAACTTATACACAGAAAGCTTGCAACATAGTTGCCATGGTAAATGCTGAACGCTTTGTCTGTCCTGGCTTTCAAGTTGTCTAAGTCTGGAGATTCTTGCTTGTATTTCTCCCTATATATTGTGGTCTAGCATATGTCTGTTTGTCAAAATGTTCTCATCCTAGGACTGGCAAGCAGGCTCACCCAGTCAGTATTTTCTTCCTTTTCAAGATGTTTCTACTACTTAGAGATAAGAAGGCTACTAAAACAATCTGCTGCCTCTTAATGGGCACCGTCTTCAGCTCTGAGTTTGTAGTCTAAGTAGGAGAGAGAGCAGCAAGACATTGTGACTCATGAGAACTGGAAAGGAATTAAAAGTGTATGTTTTCAGTTAGAAGTCTTTTTGGCCCTAGGCAGTAATTAGCCGTATGGTCCTGCAGACCCCTACTCTCTGCACTCATTGTTCTTAATGAGAGGTTGAGTAGACGGTCCTTGGGAGCCTTTGCAGTCAAAGAGTCCCATGGTTTGTTCAGTCTCTGGTCTGAAATTCCTAGAGTGTATTTTAACATTCTTCTTGACGACAACTGCTCATTGCCTTGAGATATTTTCCCCAGGACCCCGTATGCTTAGACATTTTCATCGAGATTTTTTAAAAAAAGATTTCTTTCAAAGTTGGCATTTTGCAAGTTTTGTTTGTTTTTTAACAAATGAATTTAATAATGGTATGTACTCTCACAATGAACTACTATCAATAACGTACATAATTGAAGCTGGTTGTTTTAAAATTTGATCATAAAGGTAGTATATGCTCATTAATCAGAACAGACAATAAGAATGGGCATTATGTATAACTTTCTAAATTCTTTTATTTAAATGAGTATAAGATTCTCCTGCAGTACACTCTGGGTTTTGTTTTGCCTTTTCTGTGTTTCCTCTATTCTACTGTGTAGACCATCATTTTTCTGTGTCAGTATGCATTGCTATATTCCATTAATTTATTTGGCTGCTTGACTATTAGACATGTCTCATAACTGATTTACCTGTTGAAATATTGAGACTAACTGCTTCCAGCTTGGCTCTGTTTTAAACAAATGGAACATTTTTACTAAATTTGTTTCAGATTTATCCTAACTTCTTAAAAGGCAACAACTAGAAATTTAGTTTGTTTTATGTTTAATTTTTTTCTCAAATAAAAAATTTGTATGCCCTGATATTGATAAGAAGAAAATGATTGCTGGATCATTTGGTAGCATGAAGTTACATTAAAACTTCCTACGAGAGAATATGGAAAAGGTAGTAACTAGTAGCTAGACCCATAATTCCAACTCCTGGGCAGCTCTGGCAGGAGAACTGCCATAAGTTTGATGCTTCCTGGGCTATAGTAAGTTCTGTGGAGCTATAAAGAGCAAGTCCAGGGTGGGGTGGGAGGAGTAGGGGGTGACCAACATAACAGTGGGTGCTGCCCTGACAGGAAAGGACTCTGGCTCCTAGGCCCGAGGGTGCTTACAGCCAGTGCTGTACGGCAAATAAGGGTGGCTGGGGTGGGGTTTATGGCCTGATCATGGCAGTGTTCGGAGACTAGAGGTGACCCCGAATCTATTTAATGGCCACTTAAAATAGAACAGAAGCATTTACAGTCATAGTAAAAAAAGAACTTTTAGCAATGACCTTGGAAAGAACTGTAAATGCCTCAGTTGTGTAGTGATCTAGAAGACCTGGGCATATAGAAAGACTGTGAACTTGGGAGGGAGAACAAGTTTTAGAGGAGTTAGTCAGTCTAGGTTAGCTTGGAAGTTTGAGTTAGTTCCCGTTAGAATTCTAGCAGATGTTTTCTGAGAAGAATGTGGAAATAGTTGCAGAGTTCATCTAGGAAGATAGCAGTGAGGACAGGTAACTGACCCTTTCAGAACAGCAGAAAGGCTTGTGCTGGCCTTCAGAACAGGAGTGCTGGCCTTTTCATGCACAAAGCTCGCCACAGCTCTGCCCTAACAGTACAAGCAGGTGTGATGCCTTCCTGAGGCCTCTGAGTCTGGGACTGTGTACTTCAGAGGCCTTCATCTACAATTTCAAAGGAGGCATAGAAATCATTTTTTTTTTAAAAAAAGATTTGTTTATTTATCTTGTGTATAAGAGTATACTATCACTAACTTCAGACACACCAGAAGAGGGCATCGGATCCCATTACAGATGGTTGTGAGCAACCATGTGGTTGCCGGGAATTGAACTCAGGACCTCTGAAAGAGCAGTCAGTACTCTTAACCACTAAGCCATCTCTCCAGCCCATAAATCATTCTTATATGTCTTAGTGTACATACAATATGAATGGACTAGAGATTTAGTTAGGAAAGGAAAATAGAAGAAAATGGGAAGTGAATGTTGGCATACCTTGCTTCTAGAGGTGGAGAGGTATTCCTGAGTCTGCGAGTTAGCAGCATCTTAATAATATAAATAATCCTGGCCCTGATGATAGAGCATAGGGGAATTAGTCAAACATGGCATGCTAAAGAGTATATCAGGGTCCAGAAAGAATTCTTTCACTGTCAGGTTAGGTTTAAAGGTCAATGCCTAATGTCCTCACAGTTAAAACTGTGGAGACAAAACTCCACACTTCAAGCATGGAGATACCCTCTAGCTGGAGAAACCATAGGAACTAGGCTGTTGCTACTTGGGTGATGAACTGTATGCAACCTTGTTTCTGCTTCTGTCACTCAGAATTTCTTTAATGAACACATGCTACTTTTGTATAGAAAGCAGAACAGAAGTAAAGTGCCTAGAAGATGAGATTTCACTTGCAGTAGGAATTGAGGAAGAATGGAAAGCTTTTGATTAGAAAATGTTATGGTAAAGAGAGTGTGTATGTGTGTGTGTGTGTGTGTGTGTGTGTGTGTGTGTGTATGTATGTATGTATGTTTTAAATGTGCTGTGGAGGGGCCCCTATTTAAAGGATGTCTGTGGTGAAGTCTTTTATAAAGAGAGTAATTTTCCTGTAGCTCAGCTGGAGTTTCAGTTCAAATTCTTTTAACCTGCCCAAGAAAATCACCCATAATTGTTGTACTGACCTCTTAGCTTCCTAGCTGTCACTGTGAAAATAAACCTTAACAATAGCCATTATCACTGAGCACCTACCCTCCCTGGCCTTGTGTAGCAGCTGTCATCGACTGTTCTGAAAGCTAAAGGCCTATAGTGTGAAGAGAATGAGGTTCACCTCCCTGGCTGATGTCCTTAGCACTGGAGATGTGAAGAGTGGAGAGAAGTACCTGTCCCTGGCTGGCCTGCTGCACCTGCAGGCTCGCAGGCGTACATTTTCTCCTGAGGGAGCTGTACTCTGGCCTCTGCTCCTTGATGTATCGTCATATCAGTTATCCTTAGGAGCATAATTTGGTCTATAAGTCATATAGATTTGAAAGTACTTGACTAGTTTGGGAGAAATAAAACTTACTGCTGAACCAAGCTTTTTTTGGGGGGTGGGGGGGTATCTTTAAATTCCTCCTTCCCTTTCCTTGTTCTGTTTTCCTTGATGGCTCTTTTTTGAAACAGTTGTCTGGCAATGGCTTATTTCTTACAGATAATGTTGATGTTGATATATGTTCTGGGGGAATAGGGAAAAAAACCCTTATGTTAGTGAAATCACTGAGAAAGAAGCATTCTTAGTTTATAAGGAATAGACACTTGAGAAAATATGATTCTGCTTTTTATGGAGCTAGAGGCTGAGATGGCTTTCTAGAATTGCCTGGTAAAGCAAGGAACTTGTCATTTTGCCCTTGAGTGTAGGACCCTAATGTTGGGGAGGAAGCTGACTACTGCTTAGGACTTTGTCTTGCTAAGAGTTTCCAATAGTTGAGGCAAAGGATCTCCAGTCCTGAAGGCTCAGTTTCCACTTTGTGTTCTGGGATAAGATTAAGAAAACCACCAATTTTCTGGCATTTGAAAGGAGACATTTATTTAGCCTGTGATTGTGCCACGCTCAGGTATTTGGTCTTGAGAACCCAGCAAAGAGAAGAGATGAATTCTCATGGACTTCCAGCCTAATGGGAACTTACAGTAAACAAATATCCATGAGACTTTGGCAGGAACTCAGAGTTGTCTCAGGTACTTCCAAGGCACCTGTAAGTGATTAGGCAAAGTGACAGGTGAACTTCGGGGGTTCAGGGGACAAGAGTTTACTTCTGGGTGAAATTGAAAGGTAATTTTGGGGAGTAAGTCTCTTAAAGGCTCATACATTTTCCATATGTGGGAATGAAGAGAGGGGAGGCAAGCTAGGAATGAACGGCAGACTCCAAGGTGCATACTTAGGATGGCAGCTCAGACTGAGTAAAGCTCAGCTTAACCAGGACGAGAGCGAGAAGGCTGTGGATGTGCCATATATCTCTTGGCCCCTGGGATCCACTGTGTCTAAGACCCCTCCCTTTGTCCAGGATGCTTATCTTAATGGGTAGTATGCCCTTGCTTCTGGTGGGAGTCAGCAGGGGGAAGTTCCTGTGGAATGGTAGAAGGCTGAATGACAGGAGTTGGCTTGGCACTTGGATACCAGCTTTGTATCTACAGCCCATGATTCCATTTGGTATCTGCTCACCATCTAGAGCCTTCCTTGTATATGTCATACATCTTGTATGTCAGGATAGGTTTAGCTAGTAGCATGATAGTAGCCAGTCATGCTCAGGGATGCATTACAATCCCACTCAAGGTGACCCTGGAAGACAGTGACAAGGGGGAAACCCCATGGTGACTAGCACTTTGGACAATTCATCTCTGTCTCTCTTTTTAAGGTGAGTTTTGTTTGATCTCTGTTTTGCTCCCTTCCTTTCTAGCTCAGCACTGCAGAGGAAAAGTCAAGTACTTTGAGCTTCAGTGTGCTTTTTCTCAGTGATATGGCAGTTTATACTTTTCTTCCAAATACGACCTGAAAGGTTAGAGGTGGTAAATGGCTCCATGGCACACTGACTGTAAATCTGAGCTGAAATGGAATCTGTAAGCCATTATCAGATTCCAAATCAAGCTGCTGTGGCCTTCTCCAGTTTTTGTTTCAGTGAAAGTGTGTTTTCATTCTGTCAGTGGACAGTTCACACACCTACTATTAAAGGAACATTCACAGTGAATACTTGATGTGAAAGAGACTAGTTAAATACTTCAGCTCCAAGGGATTCCATTAAAGTAATAAGGAAATTACATTTAATTTTGAATGGAAGAAAGATCTTTAATGCCGTTGCCATTAAGCATTTATCATCTACATGCCATGCTGGTTTTTGTGAGTGAATTCCCGTAGCACAGTTGGTCTCTATATAGGTAGAAAGGAAATATTCCTGCCGAATACGTAGTTTGACGCCACCTTCTTAACTGTGGAGAAAAGCTTACTTCTCCAAAGAATAGACTGTGATGGTTGATTGGAAACTTTTGGAGCTGCAGTTTTTAGTTCTACCTCCTGAAATAAGGGGGAAAAAGTCTAAATGAGTCCCCAGATGAAGGCGTGGTGGGGTACTTCACAGCCCTAATTGACTCCAGACACAGTCCGGGATTTGTAAGCAAGCTGTGACAAGAGGAAGTAAAACTAAATTAAGAGTAGGAAGGGGAGAGAGAGATATGGAGGAGAGGTGATGAATTTTTTGAAAGCTTCTAAATGCGTGTCTGTGAGTAAGCGATCGGAAACCTGCAGCCGTGTGTCCAGAAGGGGAAACATCTCAGTCCAAAAATAGACCCTCTGTCTTGTTTAAGAATCTGCCTTGATGCTCATTGCTTGGTGCAGTCTAGAGAATTCAGGTGCTTGCTTCTGGACCATTTCACTGACCAGCAGCGTAGCATTATCTGCTGTGAAGCACGGGACAAGGTGTCTTGGAGGACAGCCTTTTCTGCTTACGCTTTGACATTGTGACATTGTTGTAGAACATGTAAATAAATGACTAGGAATCAGCTGTCCTCAGTGACTACAGCTGTCCCCAGTGGCCACAGCTGTCCTCAGTGACCCACATCTTTAGTTTTCTCAATTATTTTTCCCTTTCTTGGTCATCCCTGTCGGCTTAGTGACCTGGGCCCAGGGGACAGGCAGGCCCTTTGCCCCACTTCTGTTACAGCATAGAGTACACGGTTCAGTGTATATCTGGAAGGGAAAGAAGTTAATTAGCCACAGTGTTTTTTCCTCATGTCTACTTCACAGTGGCTGTATGAGTTCAGGCCCTGGCCACCTAGAGCTTGAGCTAGTGGAAAGCATTAGGCCTTTCGTCTCTCTGTTAGCTGGTTCACTCTGCAGAAAATGTAATTCTCATCTTCTTTCTTTTAACTCAAAACCCTCATTATTGCCCATTTCCTACAGGACAAGCTCTCAGTTACTTAGCTGGTATCTAGAAGGCTTTCTAAAACTAGCTATGTCCTTCCAGGGTGAGTTCCATGCTTCTCCGATGGCCCTATGTGCTTCAACCAAGCTTCCCGTTCATAATCCCACCTGCCTTCCTGCCCCCTGCTTGGCTGCTGCTCTTTCTCCTGTCCTGACCACTCCCTCTCCTCGGCTCTCTCGAATTTGACTTCCCTGTAAGGCCAGCCGTACTCTAACCTGCACTGAAGTGGAGCCCATTGCTGTCTGCTTTATTTATTAAGTGAGGGACTCTTTCTGGCCTGTAACACCTTTATTATTGCTATATGTAATTTGTCGATCACACAAAAGTTAACTTTCAAGATGAAACTGGACAAGTACTGTTGTGTGAATTCTGCGTAGCAGTTGTTACTCTGGGTAATGGAGCTGGAAGAAGCCAGGATTCTGCCTTCATGTTTCTCTTTCCTTTCAGAGGATGTAAACATTGAATGGTCCTTATGCCTCCTTGTCTGGCCACAGCCTAGCAGAGTCTAGCCTATAGTATGGTCTCATTACATGGTTATTGTTTTCGATGCATCAAAGGCTCTCCCCAGGTATTTGTTTATTGTTTGACCAACAGGGATAAGTTCCCCTCTTCAAAGCCATACAAACCCATTTTCATTTTGCCTTTCCACCCTCAGCAGTTCTTCCTGCAGCATGGCCCCATCGCCTGCCTTGGGGTCAGACTGAAATTTAAATCAGTTTTCTGTCCTCCTCTTCTCTGGGAGGCTGGCAAGCAGCTCAGTCCTGTCCTCACTAGAAGCCCTCCAGTATATCAGACTGCCTCCAGGAGGAGCTTCCCAGATTAAGTTAGCCCAAAGCCTTTCCTGGTCTTCATAAAACCATCTTGTTGTTGTTAAAGAAGCAAGCATTTGTGTTTGTTTTTAACAACTTCTTCCAACTCTTCCTAAAACTTAGTTCTTTTCATAGTACCACTAAAGGGTAACTCTACAGGGTCCTGATAAACATTGTCAGGGTTGGAGGGCATTCTTTTTAAATCTATTTGTAGAATGCCGTTAGCTGCCTACCTCTAATCTTGTCAGTGTAACCGCTCAATGTTTGTTGTTATCCCCATGCCCCCTTCAGTGCAGGTTAGAGTACGGCTGGCCTTACAGGGAAGTCAAATTCGAGAGAGCCGAGGAGAGGGAGTGGCCAGGACAGGAGAAAGAGCAGCAGCCAAGCAGGGGGCAGGAAGGCAGGTGGGATTATGACATTCTTTAATATATACCTTATTCTTTTCTCACAAATACTAACTTACACTATCAGGAGTCTTATGGTTACAAATTACAGAGACCGCAACACAAATCAAATCAGCTTAGATGATCAAAAGATTTTATGGATTGATATCACCGACTGGCTGGATTCAGTTGACCTAACAATGTCACTACATGGTGAGTTCCCTTTGTTCCCTCTAGTCAGCCTTTCAGTGTTGATACTTCTCTGTAACAGTTTTTGTTTGTTTCTGTACTCCTTTTTCAGGTCACATGAGCCTTTTGTTTGTTTTGTTTTGAGACGGGGTCTTTTTATGTAGTCCTAACTGTTCTGGAACTCACTATGTAGACCAGCCTAGCTTTAAATTCACAGAAATCCACCTGCATCTGCCTCCTGGTGCTGGGATTAAAGGCATACTTCTCCATGCTGGCATCGTGGACCGTTTTATCCTATCATAAAAACACAAACATTAGCTTTGGCACCCTCTTAAAGACCCCCATAAGCCCTTGCTTTGTGGTAGCCAATCAAGAGCCACTCTGTCCTTGTAGCACCCACACAGATGCTAGGGGTTCAGCTAGTGACAAAAGCCTCCCTAGGAAATGGATAGTATGTGTATCTGGGCCATTTAGCTCACAGATCTTCAGCTGCAGACTATCACTGTTGAGTGCTGGGGAGGTTTCCAAAGGAAATGTGGGAGCTCCTCAGAAGGAGCTGTGCATAATGGTGACAAAAAAGAGCTGTGTTACATTTAAAGTTGTGCCCCTCACTCCATGTCAGACACATTGTTAGTTCACTCTGAACTGAGAGTATCTCTGAGAACTAGGTCTTCCATTTTTCACTCCTGAGCTCTTCTGTTTGAGCATCCACTATGTCTAGCAGGTTAACACTAGCAATATCGTCTCTGATCTTGAGAATTCCGAGTCTAGTTAAAGGACAGACAGGCGTTAAGGTACATAAGGAAAGCCTGTTGTGGTAAGTGCTGACACCATAGTGGCGGGTGGCAGAAGGGGAGGCAAAGTACTCACACAGAGGAGCTGACTTCTAGCTTGACCTTACAAAGGGATTACCCCAATTGTGAAAGGAACAGTTTTCCCCTGAAGGCTGATGTGAACTATCAACCATTTCTGTCTGGGGACTGACATGGGCAGATACAGTTCAAGAGCTCATTCTTCTGCCTCTTGTGGGTCAGGCTAACAGCAAAGATGATGACCTGGACAGTTACCACAGTAACAAATTTAGGCAAACCCCATAGAGGCCTGAATTAAGTCAATAACTGTAGGGACAGAAGATTGAGTCAAGACATGTCTGGTAGGAATTAAGCTCCGTTGGATAGAAGAGATGTCATTAAAGGTGCCATTGAGGTTTGGTTGGAATTGGAAGTGTCTCAATGGGTGCTATTACATTTTGTGCTATCATCTGAGGTACATGGCCAACAGTCAGGTGACACAATGATCAGGTAGCTGCCAAAACAAATGTGTACTTCAAGACTGGTTTCTGTGCTGGAGATGAAGACCCAAGTGACATGAATATAAGTGGAGACTAGACTTTGGAGAATGAAGAAGAAAGGGCTTGAGGCAAATTGTAGGGAAAGACATTTGAAAGGTTATCAGAGCTTAGGTTATCAGAGCTTAGGACAACTGAGGCATTGGCTGTGGAGAAAGAAGGCATGCAGGACCCTCCACATAACACACAGGTTAGCTCTTGATGAAGGTGGTGTCACCTAAGATGGCTTATAGCATGAAGATAATGGCAAGGACAGAAATACAGTACAGAAATCGCTTATTTGGACTTAAATGTATTTATTGCTCTGAAAACTGGGGCTTCCTGTGCAACTCTGCAAGGGCCTGCCGTCTTGAAGGCTTTTTAGATCAAGTACTGTTTTTTTTTTTTTTTTCCTGCTTGTTATCAGTTTGACCATTGACGTAGATGTGATCATCTTTTGTTTCTTTTACATTTTATGTATATTTTTTATTGTTCCTAATGCTTCATAGTGTACAGTTTCCTGTCTTTCCTTCCTGCTCACTTCTTTCTCTCCCTCCCTTTTCAATTTCCTTCCTCAGAATCGTTCCTAAAATTGGCATACATTTGTTGCATACAAGTTGCCCACATTGGGCAGTTTGTGGCATATTACTTCAGTCAGGATACTTTCCTCATCCATCTATAGAAATTGGCAATAGTTTTGAGTCTTCTCCATCAGGGTCTAGAATCTGAACTTGCTGTCTTTTCTTCCTCTTCCATTTTCACAAGTCAATGTCTTAAACTACTGACTGGATCTGTGTGCCCATAATAACCTAAGCAGCACGAAGCTAGAATCCAATTTAAAGGAGAATATTAAACCAAATCCATTAAGTTTTGTTCCTTTTTTGAGCCTAGATTAAAATAGGTTGGCATTCAGAGTGTGAATATGTTGCTGAATCCTTAACACTCATTGAGCCTGGCATCGTGTGTGTTCATTTTTCAGTAACTGGGTGGGTCACTTTTTTATTTATTATGAACACAAACACTGATGCTAACAGCTGACATGTGAAAGGAAAGAAGGCGCTGGTGATGAAAACCATTTAATGATTAGTGAGGAAACAAATATTGTTTAATGAAAATAAAAACCATGTCGAAAGGGCCTAATGCTGACTTTTGGAAATATAAGCATGTTGCGGTCTTTTGTGTACCCTCTGTCCTGTACAGTAGATATTGTTTAAAATTGCTTGGGAACTGGAGCTTGCAATTGTGAGCCTGGAATGTCCTGCAGATAATTAAGTTGTGGTCAGGCTTTGGAAAAATAAAAAGTTCTCGAACTATGATTTTATAAACATGCTACAATAACATTTCTTTATATTTAACAGTTTCTTATAGAAAGTTGATACTCTCATGAGGCATTGATTAAAGGTAAAACATCAAGAAAGAAAAAATATTAAATTAAAACTTCACTTAGGATGTTGACAGTTGGCTTGTAATATTAAACAGATGTGTATGTTCCTGGGGATAGTCTTCTTTCTGAACTGAATTGCTAACTTGTACTTTTTTTAATGACAACTACAAATTTTTGATCAGTTAATAATTTTAAATACCCGTTCTACAATCTTCAGTATCTAACTTCATCTGTAGTTTGAGCCTTCCCAATAATATAATGACTGGTGAGACCTTTGCTGCCTCTTCTAAAGCCTTTCATTTTTTCCACCCCCACTCCCAATCCTGAAGCTTAGCCCAGCTCTTCTGATTTCATGATGTAGTCTTGGAGATTGATTCCTTGAAATAATTTTAGGATCATTGGGTGGAATTCTACCCTGGCAGATTTATGTCTGTAGTTTCCTCCCATGTAAGCTTTGCTTTGGCATTTGAGCACACAGACTGACCTACATTGTGGTATTGTGTTTGTGTGGCCAATTGTAAAAGCTTCATAATATGTCTGTAGAGCCAGCCATGCAGATCAGCCCATACCCAGGCTCTGGGGCCAGAGAAAGGCCAGTGAGGGGACTAGAGGAAGGGGACCTAGAGGAGACCTGGCCAGGAGTGAAAAAGCTGCAGTGACTTGGCTTAGGAGGGCTTTGCCCCTGCACTCTCTAAGGCCAGAGTCTAGTAAGGACAGTGGGCTTGGGAGGGTGACATGGGCAGGTGAGCTTCCTTCTATGGCATGAGGTGAAAAATACTCCGTGACATCATAAAGCCTTCAGATCTTTTTGCATGACTAGATAAACTCTGTATTGTTGTGTTTAGGCAAATGCAAATTTTCAACATATACTTGTTTGTTGTGTAGTCCTTAATATGCAAGCATCTTAAGTTTTCTGAAAGGTCTGGTTCCACTGGACAGAGCCTTGGGGCCACTCATTTATCTTGGAACTGTATACTGTTTGCACAGTCTTCTTTGGGATCAGAGTTCTACTGTTGTTGTTTCTCTACAGATTGCGTTTGAACAGCTCTGACTTAGGGCCTTAAGTATATGGGAGATACTTTTAGTAAGCAAAGGCTTGCTAGAGTGTCTAAAAAAGAAAAAAAATCTGTTTTATAATACAGAAGTATATTTTGCTCCAAGAATAATGAATTCTCATTAATAGCTTGCTTCTTCAGTGCGACTGTTCTTTGTTTATATGAGTGTGTATATATATATATATATGTATATATATATATGTGATGTATGTGTCGTCTGTATGTGTGTTTCCATGTGTGTGTTCATGTATATGGTATGTATGAAGAATGAGTGTTGGTGTCTTGTTGTCACAATTTAATTCAATCTGCCAGTTCTCCTGAAAGGGAGACTCACTGGTTAACTGCACCCTTTTGGAAAGACTTGGAACTTTGGGCTGTGTACAAAAATAAATTCAGTATAATCTGTTGCTCTAGAAAGAACCACCCTGTCTTAACTTAAGACTCTGAAAGGCAATAAAATCTATCATTAGGGAGTTGTATGTATTGGTTTTCCCCTGGTCTTTATATTGCTGCATTCCAATTCTCTTCCAATGTTTTGCTATTAAGGACTAATGCAAATATTTTGGATAGTTCTCTCTAACCAGAATTCATAATTATTAACAGATTTAAGTAGAAAATCCTGTTTCACTTTGCTATTCTTACTGCATCATAAGATAACTCTGTTAATGATATTCACTTATAGATATTTTGGCTAGCTCACAGATCCTAATTTTAGTATTACGCTTGACTGAGCAACAAGCTGCTGTGATCAGCTAAGGGAATTGTATTAGGCAGGCTTTATTTTCTGTGTCTGTAGTTTGCAGTGTCTTCCACTCCACAGAGAAGCACAGCTTTAAGAGTTGGTTTTTTAGTTTTCAAATTTAATAAGGGCAGGGAAAATGGAGAAGTTTCTTGGAGCAGGTGATGAGGACGTGCTTGTACTGCAAGATTCACACACTGCCTTCCCTCAAACGCCTCATTTGGTCCTCACTTTTCTTATACAGTGTTCGAATTTTCTTAGCTGTTTTTCAGATAGTGAAGTCGGTGTGTTAAGGAAGAGGGAATACAATGTTCCTTCCCCAGGATATGAGTTCTTGGGTCTCTTCACCTCTCAGTTACAACTTGGGAAGGTGTTTATTGGTCCCTAGTGGTCTGAAATGGGAACTGCATCTCTTGAATTTTTCCTTAGACCCCTTCATGAGTTTGATTGGAAAGAAAGATGTTAATAATAATAGCCAGGTTATCTTATTTAAAAATGCTCTTCGGGGCCCAGCTGCATTACTTTTCCTGCTTGGGCTTAGGCGCGGTCCATCTGAGAGCCTGGGTGCTAGATTTACACCTGTACTTGAAGCCACTTAGGAGGGACAGTCTGAATATGCATGTGCTAAGAAGGTTGAGGAGCTCTGTCTGGGACTTGCTTTTGTCATCTTTTTGTCAGGTTTATCTTACTTAATTTTCATGAAAATGATGTGTTTGTTACTGTGGTCACACTGTGATTAAGCTTTGGCTGATGTAGGATATTTTATTGTCCCTGTCCTGGAAAATTATAGCAGTTTTTATGAGGAGTGGTTTGTGGGTTCACACAGCCCACTTGGAGTGCCACTTACTATAATTCTCTTCTAAAAGAACCATAAAACATCATGTAAATTGTTTAAAAAGGGAAAGGTCTTTTCTGAGAAAGACACGACATCTCTCCAAGCTTCATGGCTTAGCCGGTTTATCTGGGGCAGGAGAGTTAGCAAATAGAGTGCATGCGGCTGAGGCCAGAGAGGCTGTGAGCTGCAGCTGCTCGGTTCTAAACTAGGCGTTGGTGGGGTATAAAGATCCGCATTCTGTGACTTTGGATGAAGTTAAGGAAAGGGGGAAAGCAGAGGTGAGAAAGGAATTAAAACGTTTTTTACAAGTCCTCAGCACTCGCATAAGGAAGCTGTGTGCTTATAATCTGCATTAAGACATGATTTTTGGTAGCCAGTCTTGTGAAACTTGTATTGAAATTCATATGTAGACAGACCTAAAGAAGCTCTCTTCCCCTGGCAGTTTCTCCATGCCAGTTGGCTGGCTGTGTTCAGTTTCTATGTAGCACATGAAGAAAACGTAAAACGGCACGATCGCCAGGCCAAAGTTCTGTCTGTCATGGCTTTGTACAAAGTTCTGTCTGTCATGGCTTTGTACAAATGCCTTATTCTGATCCTATCTGGTTTGAACATGAGCCTTACGAGAGCAGGGCGGGAATTGGGGATGATTTTCTACAGCAGTTACGTGCTACTCTGCTTCTAGTCACTCAATACAGGTCCATCTTAAGCTGAGCAAATCGCTATAAGAAAATCTGTATATATGTGAAGTGGGAAATCGGGGTAGTTGTTCATTTTCCGTGAAGATATAACTTATGGTAGATTTAATTTTAGAGACACGTTCTGGATCCTATAATTTACAGTAGGCTTAATTTTAGAGCTACTTCCTGGGTCCGTGCAAGATCATTATATTTGCAATGACTTCTTTTAGAGGCAGGAATGAACCATCTGTAGTGACCGAAACAGTTGCTTCTGTAAAATGTGCCTCTGTTCAAATCAGTGCTGTTAAAACACACCATTATCTTTGTGCCTTAGAAACTGTCTGATTTTGTGACAAGAAGAGGTGACTATTAATCACGTTTGTGTTTCTTACACAGAGTGTTGTTGCAACTGCCAACTGTGACTGTGAAAACGATCTGTTTTCAGCTGAAAAACTTCCTACACGCATGTGATTTCAAGAAGAATAGCAATTTAGGATTTATTCTGTGACCATAAAATCCCCTTTGCTGTAAAAACTGAACACACACAAAAGCAGCTTCTGAAAATGGAAACCTTGAGACTATTCCACATTCTGTATTTTCTGCTTTCACTTTTCTGGAGTTAGGACATTTCTACTCTATCAGTATGACAACAAAAGTGAGTTTAGGGAATAGAAAATGGAGCTATAATTGGAATGGAGATTGAAAAAAAAGGATGCTCCTAATGCCATGAGGTGGGTGGGAAAGCGTCGGGGAATGCACAGACTGGCTACAAGGCAGCCCTTGAGCTCGAGCTGGTTTCCCCAGGTCGTCTGACGGGGTTGGGGCCCCTTGTCCCCAGTGTTAGCCTGAGAATGGTCTGCCTGTGTACTCAGCACACCAAGCAAAGGCAATGGCATTTCAGTCAGGGCTGGGGCTCCGTGCAGATTTCCACAGGCACCTGGAGCCTATGCACCAAGGAGTATGCTCTGGGGATTTATGTGGTGCTGTGTGGTGACTTCATGGTTGTCCTGCCTGATAAAGAGTGCTGTGTTTGTGGGGGGAGGGCCTCTTTTTTTAGATTAGGAAGTAGTTTTACTTGTTTTGTTTTAGCACAGACAAAATTCCTGGTCATTTGCAATTCTTAAGGAACTATGTGCAGGGGTTTAGTCAAGAATACACTTTGCTTTATGTTACCGGCTGGAAGATAACCACATCAATGTTGCTAGCAACTTGTGTCCAGAAGAATGTTTGCTTTTTCTGTGTTTCACTTGAGTCCTTCAGGAAGTATTTTTCATGGACTTCCAGTGATACCGACTCATTTATCAAACAGTAACATTTGTATGTGAAAATCTTCATCATAAGGCAATTTCTGCCAGAAGAGAGGCAGGGTCTTTGAATTTCCCCCCAAAACTGCAACTTCAGAAAATATGTAAGAGATGTAGCAATTAACCTACATGCAGGTTTCTAATACTAGAAAATGGGCAGCTAGTTACATTCAAAGACAGGATCTGATGGGCCCAAATTGCTTAAAACAGCACAGTTACTGAAGATCTTCCCTAGGGAGCTTGAGAAACCATTTAACAGATGAAAGTACATTCTAAAAAGTCTGACCTTACAGGCAATCATAAAATGAATCAAAACAGTGCTTTTTTTTCCCCCTGAAATGTACAGAGCCCATCTGTGTCTAATCCAGTAATTATAGACTGTGTTCAATTACCTTTTCAAACTTGGAGCAGACTGGAGACTAGGCAGTGAACAAACATAGGGTTTTGTCTAGACCTCAATTGACCACAGTCTAAAACGTGAATTTATATCTAATTTTATTTTTTGTTTGGTTTGATAGTTCTTAGAGGATTCATTTTTGCTACTTGGTATTTCAGCCTCTTGATCTCAGACACTGGCTTCTCTCATCACAAAAGCTTTTGTATCTACTCTGGCTTAAGCTGTAAGGAGAGGTTCAGTTTTGTGAGTAGTCACTGTTGCCTGCAAATCAATAATTTGTGCTAGAGAAAAGGCTGCGTTGGGCTGGGGGAGGGGATTTTGCCAGAGAGTAGCATTTTTTAAAATAGTCCTTTAAATGTGTTGCTGCTGACTGTAACTCTTTGTTGTATGTTAAGGAAAAATAAATTATTTTTCCGTAAGTGTAAAAAACTCCTGATAATTTTCAGTTGCTATGTTCATTTACCATTTTAAAAAATACACAGAGATGGCCAGAAGAAATCTGTCTTTCCCTATTCTATCAGTGGTACAGGTTTTGTGTACATTCATTTTTCTTGTGTTTGCTGACTTTGTTATAAGATGCGTTTCTAAGCCTTACATAAGTCAGTTTGTGCTCTGATGAATCAGATTGTTACATTTTGTCCAAGAGTCTAGTCAGTTCAAGTTTTTGTTTGTTTATTTTTTGTTTTCCAAATGCAACACAAAAGATTACCATAACCTTGCAGTGGGCTAGCCCTTTTGTTGTTGATGGTGTTTAGTATCACCTATCTCATGCCAGTCCTGTAGCAAACACATATTTTGGTGAAGTATCATTGCATACCAGCCAAGAATTTTTCCAGAAACTTTAGGACCATTTTTAGTGTATGGTTTTTAGGTAGCTGTGTTCCTTTAGATCGTTCCCTCCTTTGGAAAGCTTAAGGCCGACACAAGGGATGGACTAATTGTACTTGGTCGTATAGAGGCCCTTTCTGGGAGTCACCTGAAAAAAAAATGAAGCTTACAACAGGTCATGTACACCTTCTCTGCAGAACAGGGTGAGCTCTATGCTAAGAACATATGACACTGGGCTTCCTCTGTCTCCTTCATGGACCCATTCTGTGACACTGTTGGCACAGTATTACTGTATGCTGCCCGGTAGGAACGGGAGAGACACTTTGGACCTTCTGCCATCTATCACTCTTTGCTTAGAGAGTGGTTTCTCTGCCCGTCTGTTTACTGGGGCAGCTCCTTCCTAGCTCCTACTCATTGCCCAATGTGGGAACTCCCATGGTTGTGCGTGTTTCATATTAGCTGATTAACGCGACTCACACAGCTCCCACTCAAGTATAAGTGCCTTCAGATCAAGGCTGTGTTGGTGTATGTTCTCCCATTATATCCCAGCCTCAACACAATGCCTGACTTGTGCAGGCAGTCTGCTCTTGTTGACTGAGTAAGGACAAAAATAGATCTTCCATTGAATTCTTAGTATTGAAAGGTCACAGAGAAGGATCCTTAAAGTTAATAGAAATTATATCTGAATGACACTTAAGTACACACTCTTTCTCTGTAGCTTTATTTCCCACTCTTAATTTTTAAGTGATAGTCATAGAATGAGTTTTGTCTGTGGAGTCTCAGTTTCTCCTTGAGGCTTTCCTGCCCGTTGCTTTGTTGACTCGCTGATGGCTGATGGCAGATGGCTGATGGCAGGTTTTATGCAACTGCTTACCCTACCTGCTATGAGAAAATTGAGAAACGATTCTCTGGTTTGCACATCTGCAAGACTTCATGATTGCTATGGAAACTTTACAGGGATAATCACCTAATAGAACTGAGTACTTACTACTTGAAAGATGTTGCTCAGTGTGGTGCTATCATAATGGAGAAGCCCTGGCCTTTGTGGTTTTGAAGTGTGAGGTGAGTGGTGGTGTCTACTTTATGAATGCCTCATAGCTCACTCCTTGTATAACTGCTGTCCCCCACCCTCAGTCCACAGTGTCCTGACACTCCCACTCTCAGGTTGAAAGGGAATGAAAGCACGTTCATATGTAGCCAGTGATGTTTAGTCTAAACAGTCCACAGTTCTCCAGATACATCTCAGACCACTGACTCTGCCCATTCTTTTCTGTTTGGTATCAATTTAAAATGTAGAGTGTGATTTTTTTTTTTTTTTTTGGACCAACTTTGGCATTTAGAGACTTACAGTGTGTCACATTTAAATAATCCACTTAAGTACTGAAAATACTACTTTTTTGTGATCTGCATACCGGTGGGTTTTTGCCCCTAAAATCAACTAATATACCTTTAGCCCCAAAAGTAGAGAAGACCATAATCTTTAGACCCAAGGCAAACGGGGGTGCGGGGAGGTGAGTTTGGAGGTGACAGGGAAGGTTGGGGTCTGCAGTAGTTGGCGTCATGGTCTCAAACCTCCCGCCTTGCGCTTTGAGCGTGACTCTCTTACTCGAGGAAGAAGAGCTATTTCTACAATAAGGGTTCTATTTGAAAACTAGAGACTCAGGCCTGCCTGGGGCAAAGCTGAGACTGGAGAGCCAGATCACAGAGCAAGGTGCAGGCTACTCTAGTCCACAGAACTTAGTTCCCAGGTTTGCTGCTGAGAGTTCTGGATCCCCTATCTCTTAGCTACTCTTAAGCCTTTGGGGAGTCTTAAAATTTTTTTTTTTTTTTTTTAAACTTTGCTTCTCTTAGCATTCTGAATTGGGTGCTCTTGTGTCCATGTGATATGTATATTATCATATTCTTGAACCAAGTTGGGCAGTTTCAAAGCAAACATTTGGTTTTCTGTTAGCCCACAAATTGGGCCATGGTTGTTCAATGATGGCCTTGTATTAACTGAGGCACTATCACATGTTAAGTGTATTTTGTTAGGAGCCCACAGAGTGCACCAAATGTCAGCCCTTTGTCATGTCTGACTGTGAGCAATATTCATCGAGTTCCATCTTCAGGTACCTAGCGTGTCATCTAGAAATGTAGAGTCTTGTTGGGAAGCCCTGAAAATGTAGCTGTAATGTGCCCTGCTGGCTCCATGTCCCAAAGATAATGGTAGTTTTCCAGTGGTCTTGAACGCGCCTTGGAGGACTCCACCTGCAAGCCTGTCTCAAATGTGGAAAGTTGTCCTCAGTGTTGTGAGCTGTTGGAGCGCATGCTGCTTGCTGTATGTGGTGCTTGTCAGTCAGCAATAAAGACATGTATGTGTTGAGTACTTGTGATTCCTTACTGTGAAAGCATCCTCTGTCAGCCGCAGGGCCAACCTCCTTTTGGAAGCTTACTCGACCTTTGACCTTAGCCAGAAGCCTACTGCAGATGCTACTCTGTTCCCAAGTGACTTTTGTGCCTACCAGGTCACAGACCCAAGGGTAGGAACCAGACTCAATCAGGTTGTTTAGAAGCCTTCTTAGGATTCTTTCCTAAGTGAAATTAGGAAAGAGTTGTCCTTTGTGTGGAAGTCTGGGTCTTATACAGAGCTCAGGTGATAGAGGGCGAGTCTCACTGCAATGCTGCAGTGAGAGACTGACAGCTGAAATGCAGGGAAAACACAGATTGGACGTCGGCAGGTCTGGAGGAGATTTTGGTGTTTGGCTACAGTTGCTTCAGAGGCCCAGGCGAATTGGCATCTTTTCTGTGGTTGGATCATGTAAGCCAGTGATGCTAACTGGGGAAATGCTGCCTCCACAGAGCTTTTGCCAGTGTTTGGAGATATCTCTGCTTGTTTTAGGGGCTGATACTGGATCTTGTAGGTAGCAATCAGGGATGCTGTTAAATAGATTCTGCTCTGTAAGTTTCTCCCATAAAGACAACCTCTTCCCAACCCCAGGCAAATTATAATGAAACCCCACATTTCAGCAGAGATGAGGTTGATAAACCTGAATATTAACAATCTACCCTTCATTTGTGCCATTGGTGGTGTATGCTAACATCTTCCCTCCTTTTTTTAGAAGCTAATTACAATTAATGTCTGTTCAGGGGACTTAGCTAACCTAGGGGTATAAACTAGTTGTAAGTGTTGCTTGGTGAGTGGTACACGCTCTAGGCTCATATTTCTGACCTTCCAGCATATAGCTACTGCTTTGGATAGGTGGTTTCCTGTTCTCACTGGGTCAGACTTGCAGGCTGTCTTAAGCACCTGGGCATTAAAAGCACTGGAGTGATGCCTGTTCCTAACTTGTCACTAACACAGCTTCAGAGTTATGCCACTCACCCCCAGATTTTCTCTGGGTGACCTACATAGGAAGGAGACAGTCACCATTTAAAGAACAGTTGTCATTTTAAAAACCAAATGTTGTACTACATGAAACAACAACAACAGAAATAACTCTCAGGGTCTGCTAAGTGTGGACTGGCAGATGCTGGGCCTCCTGGAGACTTCAGAGCACACAGTGCTTGTGATTCACCTGCCAGCTCCCCTTCAGACATGGAGGGGCTTTCCCCAGTAGACTTGGTAAAGTGAAGCTTGTAAGTGACTGGGAGGAGGAGCAAGAGTAGGGGGCTGCTATTCCTCCCTTAGATGAAGAACCACCCCAAATCACCACAGTTTATGGTAAAGCTCAAGGGTTCCTTTAGATTTTTCTAACAGTTTTCCGTTTTAAACCACGACCTGTGGTTATCTCTTTGTTTTTTCTCCCTTCTGGAACTCCCTCTTTGTTCTGAGTAATCCAGACTTAAACTACAGGATTTTGTGAGAAGCCCTCTCCTCTTTGGCACCCAGTTGATATTTAGTACTCATCCCTTGTTGGAACAATGGACAGTAATTTCCTCCAACTCTAGAGATCTAAATATTGCCCAGAAGTTTGTAATTTCTGCTCAGACTCGTCTGATTAGAGGAATCTGTAGCTATCTATATATCTGGATGTCTGGAAAACAGTAAGTCTGCTTGTTGTCTGTCACATACATTGGCATATGTCTGTCATAAGGAACATGCACTGATTGTCCCTTCTGCTTGGAATGCTTTACCTAGGTGTCTACATAAAGATACCCATGTGCCTGAGCTCTGCTTCAAACCTGCTCTCATTCTCAGAGGTCCTCGTGGCCATGGTGTTTAAAGTGTAACTCAACTCTCCTTCCAGGCTCTACCTCAGTTCCCCTACCTTGCCTGGCATGTGCTTCCCTCTACACCTGTGCTCATGCAGAACTTTATTAATGAATCTCTTCATTGCTGCCATTTTGTTTTCTCAAGAATTGTGTAAATGTGATTGCAAAGTATGTCACCCTTTGAAACCATTCTACTTAGTCTGACTAAAGGAGTATGTTCTTGGGATGTACTCAGGGATGAACCTATGGATATTTCCTTCCTGCCTTATCACAACAATCTCTTGTTATATGGAGCACTATAGTTACTATCACCTATGGAGTGGGCCACATCTGACAATTTTGAATTGAGCCACCATAAATATTTATGTGTAGGTGTTTGTGTCAGTATAAAGTTTTCATTTTTCTAGGGTAATACTTAGGAATGAGATTGTTAGTTCATATGGTGTTTGTTAACTTTCTAAGAAACTGCCTATAAACAAACATCCAAAGCAACATTATTTATGATGATAAAATATCCAAGGTCCATTAGCACTGACTGCTTTGATTGGATTTTGGTTTTTAGACTGTGATGGGAATTCTCTCTCAGTTCTTCCTCCCCATTCCCTCTCGTATTGCTCTGGTTAAACTAGACTTAGAGGACTTTGGGAAGATACAAAGATACACAGTACATACATACATACATACATACATACATACATACATTAATTATGTAGCAGTAGAAGGAAATGAAGAATTGATACCTGCTATACCCTGGCTGTACCTTGAAAACATGTCAAATCCTAGATGTCAGACGCTAAGGACCACACAACGTATGAATCCATCTATATGGATGTCTAGAGGGCAAATACATAGGGAATCAGAAGTTAGAGAAAGATGTGTGGGGTAATTGATCATGGACATGGGGCTTTAGGGGTAAATGCAAAGGCAATGGATAGGAACAATGCTTGCATAATTTGTAATATGGTAAAAACATTAAAATAAGTACTTTTAAATGGGTAGATTGTGTACTGTGTAAAATAAATCTCAAGTTTTTTTTTTTTTTAATTTGACTTGCTTTTCAATACGACTGTTCCATTCTGTATTTTCACCAGCAATGAATTTAAATTATATTTGTCAAACATCTCATTGGCACTTGCTGTTGTCAGTTCTTTTTGTTTGTCTGTCTGTCTATCTATCTATCTCTGTGTTTGGGATTGAGCATATCAGGCAGTACTGTCCTGCCAGGCTCCCCATGGCTCTGTGTCAGTGGTCTGTTGGGAAGTTGGTGCTATCTATGCTAATAGCACTTCCACAGTTGCTAGTGATGCTGACACCTTGCACACACCTCCTTGCCTTCTTTGTAAGCAGTCTGTTTCAGTCTTTTGCTCACTTTTAAATCAAACTGGTTTTCTTAGCTTAAGTGAAAATCTTTTATATATTCTGGATATAAGCACCTTGTCATATATATGATATGAAATACTTTCATAGTCTCAGAATGTGCTTGTCTTCTTGGCTCTTAAAGATACTTGTTGATCACCTTCAGGGTTGGGGTGTCTGGTACAAAAAGGGGAGAAACTCAGTGTTTAATGACTGGATGGATGGACTTCTCCTTTTACCATGTAGCAGTAGATTTTTTTTTTTTTTCTTCCTGACAGGCAGTATGCTGGAAGATTAGAAAAAGCCATTAGGTGCTTTTCTGATTGCAATATTTCTTTCTTCTACTACCTCAGAAGGACTAGCAAGCTGTGGAGATTACAGAACTGCTATGATGCTGGTGTGGTACATATTGGATCCTTCCTCTTCTGCCTCCTAGTTTCCTGTTCTCCGTGTTGACCCACCTTCCCCACCCAACTGTTTGCTGGACCAGCTTCACCTTAACTTCATGTTTTAGCTCAAGAATCAGATGCATGTGTTTGTTCTGCATCCTGAGTATGCACGAAGAGGCAGCTATGGTTCTGACCTCTTGAGCTTTGTATCAGTGCCACAAACTTTGTCCTCTTCCCCAGACTAGGCTCATTTTATGCTCTTTTACCTGTGGTTTTGCTTCAGAGGACTTCATTTATTTGTAAATATCTATTAGTGTTTTTCTCTTTGCCTCACTGTAAGCCAGTGACTTTAAATATTTTTGTCCATATATTTCCCCAAAGAATTTTGAAACAACTAGGTAACCTCTCTCACTTGCAAAGGATAGACTTTCCAGCAAGCTTTAAAACTTAATATATTACTATTTATGGTAATTCTTTTATTGACTTGGTAGCTTCCTACCCATTAACTGTCTTAATGTTGCTTCAGATGGCCTTTATTGCTTTTAAGTAACAGAATTCTTTTCAAATGCTCTGTTCTGACAACATTTAGGTATCTTTGATGCTCAAACATCAGTTTATACTAATATAGTATTCACACAATTAATAATGTTGGCATTTCTTCTCTCTCACCTCTGGTGATTTAGAGGCATCTGATAGATAGTTTTGGGGCATTTCATACCATAAAGGCTCTCGGTGTGTATCAGATTAAGTATATGGTACTGTGGTAAGAAATCTGACTGCAGATGGCAGCTACCCCTTCTGCAAATGTGTGGACTCTGATGCTGAGTAATATCCTGAATGTCTCTGTTTTGCTGCAGAAAATCTAACACAGATTTTTGATTGCCTTTTAAAATTACACTTCTCAAGGAAACCTTATCTTTACTTTGGCATCTGGTTTTCTGTGAAGTCATAATTTTGGGTCAGAATTTCCAGCTGTGGCATCTAGTTTTATGGAGCCCGAACTAAGAATTAAAAACTAGGCTATGTGTTTCAATATGTGAAGTGAATGTTATCTGTGTGAAACAGTGTGTGCTGTCTTTAAGGATTTTACTTTACAGTAGTATGCTAAGAGAAGCAGCTTGCACAACAGTGGACAGCTTAGAGGAATGGGCTGGGTTTGCCCTTCCTCCAGTGTCCCATGACATAATGTGATGTGTGCATCACCTCAGGGGGGAAAAGCATAAGAGAGCAGACCACCAGCAGCCAAAGTGACTACCTCGCTTCCCAGATGAGGAAACAGAGATCTTTACTTTGTTCTGAGTGAGTGAGACAATGCTCACTAATTGGAGGTGAAAGGAGTTAAGATTAATCTTGTTAGGGGAAGTCACGTGGGCTGCTGTTTGACCATGCAGGAGTCCTGTGGCGACAGGTTGGCAAAACTTTTCAGTATTCAAAAATGTTTTTACTCTCTACTCTCTAAATCTGCTCTTCAATCTTTATCCTAATGAATTACAAAAATCAATGATTTGGAATACAAGAATGCTTGGTGTAGCAAATTGGTTCTCGTTATAGTAAGATTTGTCTTGCAGAATTAGATACGTGGTTGTCTAGCTATGGAAACTCTTTCATGATCAGTGTAACAGACAGATGTTATGTTGCTATTAGAAGTTTTAAGAAGTTTTTGTGCCAAGTGAAATAAGTAGGCTATAGCATATGATTTCATTCGTGTGGAGAATGTAGATATACAAATAGCAGTACATAGTATACTTCAGAGTGCTGGCAGTGTGGCTTGATTTTACTTTCTAACTCTGCATAATTCATAATCTGTCTACCATAAGCAGAAAATAAGGCCATAAAAATTTTAATGTAACCAAATAGACAAATATTTTTATAATATAAAGTTATAAAGTCATTTAGCGTCTCACTGAAAGTAGGCTCATAGCTAGATACAGCAAACATGAAGGTGGTGCTTGGCTGAACTCTCACACAGCTGCCCTGTCTCTCCCCCACTGGTAGGGGGTAGCACCCATCCAAAACAGGCAGTAAGGTGAGGCCCACAAGGAACTGTCTTAGTGAGCAGTCATTTTATTTGACCTGAAACAAAAGGGCATGTACATTAGAAAAGCTGTTCTCCAGCCCTGAAAGAGCATTGCTTTATCTTTGAGAGTGCCTTCTTACTAGTTAGTTCCACTGACTGGAAGGTAACGTTCTGACAGTTGTAATGCTTTGGCTGCTGACTGGAAATTTTCATAACTCTGCTTCCCAAAACATTCTATTATATGGGTAACTTGGCCCAATTCCTCTTCTTACCTGGTTCTGGTTTAATAATTAAATTGAGTTAGTCATTAAGTAACGAATGGTAGTGTAGAAGCCAGTAGTAAATACCTAGGAGTCTGAAAACAAACCTTTCATCAGGCCAGGCAGAGTACTGAATTCTCGGAGTACAGCACTGGTCAAGCAGCTGTGCAAATGAGGCCGATTTTCTAAAAGGTAAGCTTTCCCAGAGCATACTATGGTCTTCTTTACTCTAAGAAGTCTTTGAAAAAAAATCTAAAAATATTTTGAAGCCCTCAATTCCACTTTATAATTTTGAATTAATAACTTCTTACTACTGTAATTTCATACGTTTTATACTACCCCCAGGAAAAAAAGTATTTACTTACTTCACATTTCTTATATTGATTTCAGTTGGTCTCATTTTGCATTACAATTATGGCTTTCCATTCCATGAAGTATGGCTTAGAGCTGTGTTTCAGATTTGAAATGGCTCATGCATTAATAAAGCTACTGTTTTTAATTTGAAAGAAATGCTCTCTTAAGGAAAGTTGTTAGGCCCTGGGATGCAGTTTTAAAATGTTTGTCTTGTGATAGTCTCAAGTCATTATTTTCCCAAGAAAAGGGACATCTTTATCTAGCCCTTCATTTGCTTGTTAGGCCAACTACATTGGTTTTTTTTTTCAGTCACCAAGGGGACTCAGAACAAGAGGAACAGTGCTGTGTAGATGAGCCTTCTATACAAGGCCTTGGGACAAAGGTGATATCTTAGAAATTCCGAGTGGATCCAGTGCCCAGTCGGCCTCTTTCTGCACTCCCTCCCTCTGCATCTGATGGAAAACCTAGGCAGTTCCTTAAAACTCAAGCTGCGTCTACTTGCCTAATTTGGGGGTTGTGAATGTATGCCCATGTGGATATAAACTGGTTTTATGGTACTCGTTAAACATCATGACTTCCTGTATTTGCTGATAATTTTGTTCTGACAGTGAATTGATTTTTTTGGGGGGTGGGGGGGGGTTGTTTTCCTGACAAACAGAACTGTTTTCTTTGGAAAACTTACAAAATCTTTTATTTTGAATCAGAGCAATAGTGTAGACAGTCCAAACTCATGCTTTATTATCTACTTAATGAATATTCATGAAGCCAGTCTTCGCTGATGATTGAAGGTACACTGGAGACATTACCATCATTGGCCTAATGACACAGTATTTTTTTTGCAAGAAGTAAAACATCCAATATTGAAAATTTTGCTTCTTTTTGTTGGGAGTGCATCCCATGGTGTGTGTAGGGGAACAATAACAAACACTTTCAAATTTTAGGAAAGACATATTAGTTACAAATTTCTGGTTACAATATGCACCAAGAATTCTCCTTTTTACAAAAGAATTATTCTCTTTATTTCTTCATTAGTATTTGTGAGATTCATCTGAGCTTGTATGTGCGCACATGTGTGTGTGCGCATGTGCGTGAGCATGTGTGTGTGTGTAAAAGCACATTTGTGTGTAGTAATTAGTGATGTTCTCTTTGACAGAGCTGACGATTTTCATATGTAAATACTTGCGAGTACATCTCTCTGGCCCAAAGCCTGTCATCTCCTTATGATTTTAAGCTTAGATGATAAAGTTGATATTAGTAAAATAATAACAGTTCACACCTCATCCCAGGCACCCTTGATGCATCTCAAGACAAGGCAAGGGTGATGGAGGCCCAGCGAGCACACTTGAATTGTGTTTGTTTGGGCTGGTGCAGCACGATAGGCAGTGCCAGCAGAGCAGGGGGCGAAGGCTGTGCAGCCACATCGGCTCCATTTGAATCTAGTTCTGGGACTTAATAGCTGAGTGCATCAGCTACTGTGCCTTCCTGAGCCTTGCTTCCTTCCCTGAGTGTGAATCTCCTCATGTGCAGTAACAACGTCTAAGGTCACTAATCAGGATCAAGATGAAACTATATCCATTTTACAATGTTCTGTGAGTGCAAGGGATAGATTTGATATTGATCATAGAATAGTAAAGCCGTTGTTGTGCCTGTCTTCCAGGGCTTGGTCGGTCAATGCCAATTAAGTTGAATGATTATGTTTTTCTCCTAGTCCCCCCCGCCCCCCAGCATGCTATAAATACATTAGCAACTGGAATACGTTTTCCCTCTTGGTGAGTTTACAGTGTTCCTAGGAATTTAGCTTGAGCTCTGAGAAGGAAACTGGGTCCAAATAGGCAGAGTGGCAGTGTTCATTATCTCTGCATGCCTAGCTCTGAGTCAGGCCATGTCCTCTCTAGTGCCAATCCAGTACCCAAATTCTGAACCTTTGTCCCCAGAAATTGCTCTGACTGAGATGCAGATTTTGTGAAATTTGATTCTGTGAAAAACATAAAGAAGCCTGTGATCTTGTGCTGGGCACACTGGGGGAGTCCTACATAGTACAGGTTATTTGGCAGTCTGAAGAGTCTGCTTCCTCAATGGCTGTAAAATCACTCCTTAATCCAGGTATTGAGTCATTTGTTCTTTTTTGCATCTTAAGTTCTTAAGACTTTAGCCTCCTTACATGACACTGAAGCAAAATATGACTGTTAGTAATTTCTGTTAGACCTGCACCCAGGCTCTGGTGCAGTGTTCTTTAGCAAGGGCAGAGTTATGGATAACATGTATCTTTCTGCCCACAGGGAAGCAGGCAGACTTCTGAGTCAGCTTGAGAAGGGTGTGCAAAAGCCATTGGTTTAAAAATTGTTCACATAGGTATCCTAGGCCTCAGCTCTCCTTTTCTAACAGGAAGGTCTGTGCAAGCCCAGTGGAACTGGAGGAATGTGGGCATTGTCTTGGAAGGTGAGGCACAGATGAGACTGGAGAGTCACTAGGCAGGGGCACTAGTAAGGATTGGAGCGTGAGCCTAGCAAATGAGCAAAGAAAATGATGGAGGAACTGTAGAGCTGAGTGACCAATTGACTGTTGCAGTTTAGTAGGAGACAGTGATCAGCTGTGAGGCCTGAACCTGAGCAGGCAGCAGTAGCCTCACAACCTAGACAGACTGACATGGGAACTCTAGAGGCAAGGTTGCCCTGGATGCAAGACAGAGATGAAGATGTGCGAGTCCCAGCAAAAGACAGGGATGAAGGATGAGGATGAAGGATTCCAGCAAGATGTTTTGATGAGGGCAGGAGACCCCCGTGTAGTTTTGGATGAGGACTGATTTTGCTGTGTGCCTTTTCCTTCTTGCTTCATTTGGTACCCATGTTGCCGTTTACAAAGGCAGAGCATTTTTATGTTCATGGGGCAAGTCTCTCTGACTCAGTGCTTTCCAGTTTCAGTGGAAGATAATAGATTGTTCTACCTTTCTCTTAGGAATGTAGAGAAAAGGTGAAGGGGGAAACAATCTTGATTTTGCAATTGTATAGAGCAAAAAAACTTTAGAGGAAGGTTCCATGCGAAAGAAATGCAATATAGCCACGGGAGCCTTGTTCTGTGCTAATCATCAGTTGCTCTTGTTCATGTTCCCAGCACACTGCATGCACAGTGCTTGCAGTGCAAACCCTGACTGGAGACAGAGCACCACGGGGCTCTGATGACCACCTTGAATTCTTGTATACACTTTGACTTGTACTTCTCTGTGAGAGTCATGTGACACCCTCAGGGAGAAAATATTATCCTCACGTTATTCCCAAGTCTCACTATACTTACTTTGTGCCAGGCACATTTCTAGTTCCTTTGCATCTCACCCTCTGTGAAGTACATGCTGATATTGCTCCATTATACAAATGAGGAAACTGAGGCAAAAATAGGTTAGTTATCTGGGAATAGCCACATCATGAGTATAAGCACCATCTTGGATGCAGAATCTGACCTCAAAACTATTCCTCAGGCTCGTTATTGTGCCACCTGTGGTTCTCAGCTCTGGTAAAGCCATTACCTAGGAGCTTGTGCTCCTGCTTCAAGGTCAGTGCCTCCTTATTTACTAGTCCACTAGTGTTGCTCCTTACTCTGATCTTACAGCATGTAAGCCTCCTAATGGCTTTTTGAAATTAAGGACTTTAACCCTGTAAGATAGGCACTGTGGACACAGGAACATGCCCCCTACCTGCACACCCAGCATGGTGTATGCTTGTTGACATCTCTGAAGGGTTCCATGTGTTGTTGCTAGGTTGCAGTTTTGAGGCCTTCAGAGGTCTGGAAGTAGTATGGAGGGTTAATTGGTTGGGTCTCCGTTTGAGTATCAGCTCTAGTCTCTCTGAGCCAGCAGTAGACACTGTGGATAATGTTCACTGAAAAGGTTATGTGAACATTGGAAGTGTGCTCCATGGTGGACAGGCATGAGGACTGGGGTCCTTCACCTGTAAATAGGTATCATACTCAGAAGACTGGCTGTGAAGAACCACTTGAATATGCTGTACTTTTCAGTCAAATGCAAAAGCTATGGGCTCTTTGGAGCTGGACTAGACCTTAGGGATCAGGGCGTGTAATCCCTGTGTTCATGGCTCTTTGCTGCCTGTGAGGATTAGACTTGGGCAAGTTGATTTAAGCTCAGCAGTGATATGTCCAGAGGTATTCTGTAAAGTATTTACTCTGTACCATGTGCAAATAAGAAGTTAAATACTGTCTTAACTAGGTGCAGTGTCACCAGCCTGTAGTCCCAGAACTTGAAGCTGAGGCAGGAGACTTGCTTGAGACTAGCATAGACCTGTCTCAAAAACAAAAAACAAACAAAAAACCATCCTTGCTCCTGCACTGATGGCTGCTTTTGCCTACATGTTATTGGTCATGCAGGGCATATTCTATGTTTGTGATCCTCAGAAGAACCTCCCCTGAGCCAAGTATAAGGTTTTATTACTTTGTAACAGTGACTACTCTATTTGATGGGGCTTAGGAGGGGATAGGGAGGAAGCACACAGACCCTACTGTCTGCATGAGAAGAAGAAATAGAATAGAAACACACTAGGGTAAAAGCCAAGGAAGCCCTCCTATTCTTGTTTCCCATGGAATGGGGGTATTGGCTCTTTGCTGCCTCGCTGCCTGTGTTGAATGGTGACAGTCCTGCTGCCTCAACACTGGCTCTAGGCTGTACTGAACTTATACTGGGAAACTATAATGTGCATTATGCTTACAGATGGTTTCTAGATAGTTAAAGTGCTATTTTTATCAACACTTTATAATAGATTCTTACATTACTACCGTTTGTAACTATTACAATTTGAATGGAAAGTGAAATCTCATTGGCACACAGTGAGCATTGCTTATTCGGAGAGCATCTCCCTTGGAAGGCTCAGACTGCAGTGGAGATGGAAGGAACCTCCCTGCTGTCTCCCCATCCTAGTTAAAAAGATCCTTTCTCTTTAACTACCACAGAGGATTAACTTTAGCACAGCAGAGGTGAAGATGCTGTGGTGTTGGCTGAATCCCAGGGGACTTGCCTGCTCTTAGTATTTAGAATGCCTCATTCTGTCTCTTGTTGTACAGACCAATTCATTACAGACACCTAGTAGACTTTTCTTAATAGTTTGTTAAAGTTTCCCATTGCAGGATGCGAAGTGGAGTGGGAAGCAACTCTTTGCCTATAATGAGGCTGCTTTCAGAACGGATGAGTGTTAAGCCCTCTTAGCAGTTCATAGACTTAAGCAAAGAAGCATCTTTCTGGCTTCATCAATTTTGATAATGGAAAAGCTCAAGGATTTGTAGACTGCAGGTTCTGGTGTTTACACTCTACTGTGTGGCCACTTCACATATATTTAATGTCTAATTTATGACACGATCAACAATATCTTTGTTTCTAAATGGCAAGTTTAAAAGTAGTAATGAGAATCAGAACGTGGCTGACTTTCAAAATTATGCATTATACAGAGAAAAACTTGAAACTACAAATTTTAAATCTCATAAAAGCTAATCAAATTTAGTAGTATACATACTCCCTCTGCATCTGAGTTTCATAAGCCCTAGGAGCGCTGACAGTGCCTGTGGAGTCTGTTTCCCACCCTCAAGCACGCATTCCTTCGCCCACTCGGGAAGAGACTTCCAGAGGAGCCTAGAGATTGCCCCAGCCATCCCCTGGCTTCCCAATCAATAACCAGCTCGTCCTACTCTCGGTGACCAAAGAGTCCACAGCACGTATCATTGTCCTATGTGCGAAATAGAAATGGCCGAGTGAAAGTTGACTGGTGACATGTGGATGGGCCTTGTGTTAAGAAAAAGTGAATGGTGTTTTCCCAAGAGAAAGGAAGTGACTTCCACCAGGAGGGATTCCCTCCACTGCCCCACCCCCACCCCTATACAGTTAGTGCTGAGTTAGGGTTGAGTTACTTCTTCGATCTCTTTATGTGTTTCACTTTCTCTTCTGCAGCCATGGTCCCGTCCTGGTCCCTGGCAGAGCCTTCCAACACAGTTTGACTCATGGTGCACACAAGTTCAAGAGTTAATGAAATGTGTTTGATTAATTTATTACAGAGCGCTGCCTCAAGTTAAAACAGTTTTGCTCTGTGGAAAATTCTTTCTGTTCAAAAGAAGGTCCTTATTTCTAAGAGCAGAGCTCTGATTTTAATTAAATAAAGAGCATTTTCTGCAATTTTTTTCTAAAAGCTTAAGACTAATTTCTATGGTTACTAGGGATATAAATCTCTAGATTGCTTTAAAACAAAGATTTGTGTTCAGGAGAGAGTTGACAGCTCCCTTTAAGAGAAGCTATTACTTAATTTTACTTTCCTAAGTTTAAACACATAAAAATATTTGTAATGATACCCCAAAGGCATCATAAAAATGTAAAATAATTGTACTCTAAAATATCTAAAATTACAGGAAATAGACCTCATTTTTAAAAATGAACTAGGATTCATGGCTAGGGAACTAGGGTGTGACACATTTCAAAACCAGAGTCTCTTGTTAGAAGGCTTTTTAAAAAATTATTAAAAAAATATTTTGTTAATTGTACAGATTTTAAAATATGTCCGTTCAGTTGGGAAATAATTCTTTTTAGTTTTGTTACTTTTAATTTGTTCTACTGTGTGGATGCCTTTAGTCTCCTGCGAGAGAAGTCATCTGTGTGTAGAACTGTGTGGGAGCCCTGGGTTTGTGTCTGGGACTCCGAATCAACCTAGTCTAAGTATCATTCACAAAGGGCCCGTGCTGCGGGGTACCAACACTGCTGGCGCATTACTCTCCCGAGGCGTCCTTTCTCTTTTAGTGCATAGTGGGAGCTAATAAACGCTTCCAGCTTAGAGGTGTGTTATATTTTAATAAGCACGGTATGAAATGTTTGGTAGAAAGACTGCAAAAACATTTTCCACTTTTTAATAAATAAAGCTAATCCCTCCTTTCTTTCCCATGTGATATTGTGGTTTTTCTTTTGCTGTTTTTGTTTACCAAAATGTTAGCTGGGCCATATATAATAAAACACCCCCACTTCATTAAGAAAGCAACATATGATTGATACAGTGTTTATTCTAAAGACTGGATATTCTATGCAAGACGCTCCTGGACCGGGAATGCTTTGCATTAGGTCCCATTTACATTTTCACAGCAAAATGGGGGAAAAAAACTCGGTACCCTCTCTCTCTTTTTTTTTAAGAGACAAGAAAATGCAGCTGACTGTGGGTATTGAAATGCTGTGAGCTGCGTATTTGAACCGAGTAAACATCGATCTCTGCAAATGCACAGGAATCAGCTTTTATCTTTCAAGCAGAGCATTTCCCAGAGTTTTTGTGGGTTTTTATTTAAGTTGGGAAAACTTTGGAAGTTTGTGTGAAAGTATAAATAAATTTAGGAAAGTCATGATTAGAGTTTGATAGTAAACACTCAGCAGCAAATTGGGAAACTCTATTAAAGTCAGATGTAGCTTTTAATAATGTTTGCTCAAAAACTTACTCTCAAGAAGAGAGAAACAGTGACTTATGCGGGTTTGGAACAAAGGCTTGGCCGTGACTCAGACTAAAAGCTGAATGCGAATTTTCTACATGAGGTTTCTAGTGTTTTAAAGAGCCTTAATGATCGTTACAGGATCTCCACAATGCCCTTTCCTAATTTTAATACGTACAAAAGTCACTTGTATATCCATACATGTGTGTGTGTGTGTGTGTGTGTGTGTGTGTGTGTTCCAGTTTAAAGGCAAAACAATTTCCAATAAAATTTGACATTTTTTTTCCCTGAAATAAACCTATGTGGAGATTTGCAATTCTGCAATGAGGGGAAAAAGTAAATTTGGTTTGTTTAGTTATTGAAATGTACTAAAATAGATATAGATTAAAAATAAAATTTAAAACTTCGAATTTGTTTCAAATTCCATATTTGTTGTGAGCTTGACCTGGAAGCCAGTCCGTTTCTGTCCCTTGCTTGTGCTCTCAGGGCTGGGGAAGCTGCTGCATCTCCCCTAGGGTAATTCCAAAGAGCAGGGTGCTACAGCCTGCCTGTTGTTGCATAGGGCTTGAAATAGTGATCAGGCTAACATCTGACCAGAGCTTGTTGAAGGGTCTTACAAACTGTTTGACTCTTCTTTCTCCAAAACAGGACTGTGTGGTTCTTCAAGTGTGTGCTTACTGTTGGGGCACTTGGTGTTACATTTGGATAACTTTTCTTGTTAACAAATTAAGATGTGATTTTAAAGTGAAATTCTTTGTTGTGATAAGAATAGAAATGTTTATATTTGTATTCTTTTAAACATCTTAGTCATCTGAAAAAAATTGCTCAAGAAGTACAAACTTGTCTTTACTCAGTTTACTGTGAAAGCTTTCATGCATGAGTTTTAAATATAAAATTTAAGTAGAAACTTTAAAAAATTCTGTGTCCCAGTAAAATTAGTTTTGAGAGTATGGGATTTGAGTCTTTTAGTTAAGGTCTAGTATATATCTTTATTTTCCTAGCTGTTCTACTCCACCCTAGAATGTTATGTCAGGAGCCAAGTATTCCATCCTATTTGAACCTTTAAGTAACTCATTTTTATCAGGCAAGTCTTCACTTTGTAACACTTTGTTGTAGTTGCTTAAGTTCTAGAAACCATGGGTTCGGTTTTGGTTTTGTTTTACATTTCTACTTTTTCAAAGAAAATATATTAGAATGTTTTGTAACTTATCCCTTGAAACAGTGTTTTCTGCAGTGTGTGTGAGAGAGACCATAATGAGGGAAAGGAATCTATGTTTTTTTGAGGACAGAGAATGATTAGGCAAGGCCCTGGATTTTCTTGGAATGCGGGCATCGATTCTGTTGGCAGAGGTCCGCATACTCGGCATTTCATTCCCATTCACTCAGCTGAATGAGGACTGTGGAGCCAGGCTGTGGATCTTGTTACCAAACCCTCTCTCCAGAGCTACGAGAGAAAGAGTGCTTGCTTGGTTCTTTGCTTGCATTTTACTAAAGAAGTAGGCTAGTGCAGAGTGGGCTTTTCTGTTATCAGAGCAGGGGTTTCTGTTGAGTGTGAATGATTGGCATCTATCAGGCAGCAGAGACAGCGCATGCCTGTCCTCCCTCTGTACTGCTCACGGTTGCTTTTGCTGGTCCCTTGCTGATGTGAAGCAGAAACTGAACAAGGTAACAGTTTTGATGGTGAGATTAGAAGTAGCCAGGCAGACTGTCTCCTGGCTTTTAGAGACCCTCATAAGCTCAGGCCACCCCCTCCCCTTGTTTAGATATTATTTGCTCTTTTGAGTTTCGGATTACAGGAGCAATTGATCTGCATGACCTATCTTGAGAACTTTAACTTTGCAGTGGAAACTTAAACCAAATGTGTATCCTCAAGAGACAAATCATCTTAGGACCAGGCTGCTGTCACTTTGATGTACTGTGCTGCTTACAGGGGACCATGCGGTAGAGAGCGCCACCTAGTGAGTGCAACTTGTAGTTGCTATTGTGGGTGATGAAAAGGTAGAAAAGGGCTCTAATGCTTGCTTGTTCTTGGCTCACAAAGAAATGAGTTTTTATGTTGTTCCTAGCAAATAAATTTAACCTGTGTCCAGGATTCTAAGAGAATGATATGGATTTTAATTTAGGTTTGTTATTGCTGTCTTCACACACAGTTCTTCCCCTACTGTTGTGATCTATGTTTGGGGTATGTGTGTGTGTGTGTGTGTGTGTGTGTGTGTGTGTGTATGTATTGTATAGCAGTCTTTAGTCTTCAGGGACTTCATGGACCATATAAACCTATTCTGCTGCTGCAGATTCCATTTGCCTAAGGATGAGTATGAACTGTTGATCACAAGTCTGCTCTAAGGTCATGTGCCTCTGGTGTATGCTAATATGTTTATAGTAACCATGAAAAGTCCTATTTTTAAAAGTTGTTTGTACATTTTAACTGCCAATGAACTCTTTAATGTTTATTTTTTTTTAAATGACAAGTTCTTGATAAAATAGCTCTGTCTTTGGTTTATTGAATGATTGTAGTCATTTGTTGAGCTGGGAACTATGCTGGGCCTTGAGAACCCAAAGTGAACAAGACACTGTTCTCCTGAGGTTTTTAATCCTTGACCACAGAAGGAAGTGGACACCATATAGGATGTGCTGTAATCGATACCGGATGTTTATGTGCTAAGTATTTTCTGCTATGAATGGAAAAAAACAAAAACAAAAACCAAACCTTAGCAACTGTTTTTGAAGAAACCAGTAAGTAAAACCAGTAGATCAATTTTATGAACTTGGTGCAGGGCAGTAGTAGAAGGCAGCATAACAAGCTTCTTTCTGCCTTGTCTTTTGGGCTCGAGTTTATTCCACAGAGTCCAAGTTTGGAAGTATGTGGCAAAGAATTCAAAACAGCCATATGTTCATTCTGGGATTGATTCTGGAGTTTGGATCCTGGCTTTCCATTCATTAGCTGAATGACCTTGACAGGTCTCCTCATTTGCACCACGTAGTAAATGTGATCATCAGTGCAGAGTCTCTTCACAAGAATAGGGCAAATAATGACTGTGCATGGAGGTCAGTATGAGCAGTGGGCTCCGGGGAAAGTGCATGGAGAGCCGGGAGGGGGTGTGGTAGGAAGAGAGAGGTCTTGAGGGCAGAGGAAAGATTCTCAGGAGATTGTACTGGGCAGGACAGGCTGGTTGGTGGGGCAGCCCATAGAAACTTGCTTGGCAAAAGCCTGTTATCTACTTGCTGTGGAGGACCTTGAACTATGGGCCATGAGGTTGGAGAATCCCCACGCCTCTCATTGGTTTGGTTTCTCAGGGCCTCATCCAGGAAGAGTATCTCAACTTAACCCCCTACAACACTAGCATGGCGTGTACATGGCTGCCCTTAGCATGACTCCGCAGGCTACTGACCATGGTCTCTGATCCATACCTGAAGGAACCAGTCTGTGCCTTTAGTTAGAAAGGCTAAGCTGCTCTGAGGTTCATGTCATTGTAGTTATGTGTTCTGGTCATCTTATACTCTATTCAGTAGAATTACAAGAGGTCATTGTTTTCACTGAAATTCTGCATTCGGCCCAACTGACAGACCAAACCAAAATGGAGTCATTCATGCTAAATGTTGCTGAACCAAACCAACATTTTAGTGAAGATAAGTGTTTGTTTCTTTGATGCAGGAGATCCTAGTTTATCTGAGTTAGTGTGACAGGGTGACTCCAAAAGCAGTGCCAAGAGGTTCAGTGTTGGCTGATCCAGATCTATAGCTCAGGCTTCTGTTGCTGCCCTGCAAAAGTCCCGTGTCTTGCTGAAGGAGAGTAGAGGCCAGCTCTTCAAGAATGGCAGGCCAAACCAATGTAATGTGGGGCATGCACATGTATTTTGCGTGTGTGCGTGAGAGCGAGAACAGTTGCCTTTTCCCTTTTCCCAGTCCTGGGCACTGAACCCAGGGTCCTGTACTCTTGAGGCAGATGCTTGACCACTGAGCTAAATCGCTGCCTCGGTCTCTGGAGTGCCAGGATCACAGGTGTGTGCAACCATGCTGAGCCCCCAAGTTCTTTGTTGATTTCTTTTTGATAAAATATAAGTACAGCATTCATGCTTTTTAATTATAGTTGTTTTCACTGGCAAAATGATCAGAATTACAAATGACAAGAGGCCAGGAAAAAGCATGAACATAATGAAGACAATTTATTAGCAGCACTTTTGGGAAAGTCATCTTAGCTCATATAAAGCCAGCCTGACTCAATGACTCAGGCTGGGTGTTCCAAAGTGGCATCAGTAGGAGCACTGAGCCCAGACATGAGAGGCAGAAGAAGCTCCTGCCAGCACAAGGTTTCCAGTCTATTCTGGACATCACAGTGATTTGTGAGTCTCCTGATCTATATATTTAAGGTAATAAATGTGGTCAGAATCTACATATGTTCTTTCCGGTAAATAATTCATGAGAATTCTGAGAATGTTTAGCCTAGAGAAAGGGAAGCTGCTGTTTGACGGGAACACAATTCCCAAAATTTTTCCAGCCTTGAACATTGAACTTGGGACCTAATATATGCTAGGTAAGCATCTGCCACTTAGCTGTGCTTCAGCTCATTGAACTTGATTCAGAGGAAAAATAATTTTTTACTGTTTGAAGTGGAATAACTTCCCAAGAGGAAGTGGACTCCCTATGTGCTGTCCTTCACAATTAGGTATCTCCTAGAGCTTTCTAGGCCTAAGAATCCAGGGGGCAGTCAGTTTTTTCTTTATGTTTTGATACTGTGCAGCTTCTGCCAAATAGAAAGGTCTAGCAAAGTAGCAGTGCCTGAGCTTTGGAGGACCCAGAGTGCACTAACGGTCACCAGAGAGGTGCAGTGTGGGATGCTTGGAGAATGGGGGTGAAAGTGCTCTGTTTAGCATTAAGAAGAAGTCGGGCCCTGAAAATGTGTGTGTGAGAGAGAGAGAGAGAGAGAGAGAGAGAGAGAGAGAGAGAGGGAATGAATGTGTGTGTGTGTGTGTGTGAGAGAGAGAGAATGAATGTGTGCGTGTGTGTGTGTGAGAGAGAGAGAGAGAGAGAATGAATGTGTGTGTGTGTGTGTGAGAGAGAGAATGAATGTGTGTGTGTGTGTGAGAGAGAGAGAGAGGGAATGAATTTGTGTGTGTGTGTGTGTGAGAGAGAGAGAGAGAATGAATGTGTGTGTGTGAGAGAGAGAGAGAGAGGGAATGAATGTGTGTGTGTGTGAGAGAGAGAATGAATGTTTGTGTGTGTGTAGTGGAAGCAGTCTGTGGTATTTGCTTTACGACAGGTGCTGCTTCCATTGGTTGCTGTGTGGGGACTGCTCAGCCTCTGCTCTATAGCAGTGAGTCTTTTTGTTTTGCATTCACACTAAGAACACAGCATGTTTGTTTTCTGGGGGCTGTTTGTTTTGTTTGGGGCTGGAAGCTTACTAATAGGAAGGAAGCCAGGCATACTTTCAGGTTGTTAAGTCAGTGGCTAGTTCCCTGAGCTCCAGGTCCCTGTGCCCTCCCACGGAACACATTACTCATCTTTGTTCAGTGTTCAGCCAGCCCTACTGTCTGCCGTTCAAGACTCTGGGAAGTTACATTACAAGGGTGAGACTAGAAAAAGTAATCTCTGGTATACATGATTCCTGTCTGTTTTGTAGACGATGCATTGAATTCTGGGAGCCATTCTATAGTTAGAACAAACTGGTTCTCAGTCAGAGTCCAGAACATGACTCCCAGACTGACAGAGCACTTTACATACACAGCTGATGAGGATCAGATTCAGTCAGCCAGCCGGGGGGGGGGGGGGGGGATTTCGCAGACACAGAGAGAGGAGAAGAATCACAGTGCCACAGGTAGAGCCCCTGTAGACCCAGTAACTTTGAGTAGTCAGTGATGGGAAAGACAAGGGTATGAGCAGAGCCTGCTGAGAGTCGGGCACTGAGGGGTAGGAAGGGGCAAGCTCTTATAGCAAGGTGAGTGGGCAGAACTCAGGTATGGTTTATTGGTGGGCATAATGGAGGCCTGTGATTTTCTGACTTGGGACTTGAGAGAGAGGGAGTAAGAGAAGGTATCAAGTTTTTAGGGTGATGGGACAACTGTGAGTGAGCCACGAGCCAGAGTAGAGTGGAGTGGTTGCTCTAGTGTCCTTCCAGGACACGCTTCCTTTGATGCACCAGTGAAGTGTCCAGAAGACAACTAGAACGTAGGGAGAGGTGGGCCAGGGTGAATGCTTTATGGACTTGTGAATAAAGTTGTGATTGGAAGGCGTATACCCAGAATGGAAAGGGTACAACCAAGGGCTGAACTCTGGAAGCAGATTCTACAGCTTAGTGCAAGCAGAGGGCAGCCATCAATGGTAGCCATGCTGTGAAAGCACAGGAGACTGGGCTGGGGGGTGGGGGTGGGGTCTGTGCTGTGAGGACTGTAAAGGAACCACCCAGAAACCTCTACTGCAGTACTTCTCAACCTTCTGAATTTTGTGACTCTTTAATACAATTCCTCGTGTTATGGTAATGCCCCAGCCATAAAATTTTTTCCTTTCAACTTTATATCTCTAATTTTGCTACTGTTATGAATTGCAATATAAACATCTGATATGCAGGATATCTGATATGTGACCCCTGTTGAAAGGATTGTTTGACCCCCCAAAGGGGTTGCAAGTCACAGGTTGAGAACTGCTCTTCTAGGGACTGTCACCCCTCCAGACTCTGCCTGTAGTGAGGACCATCATTCTGTACTAGGAGAGAGTGGAAGAAGGTAGGCCAAGACCATAATACTTGCTTACTCAATAGTTGTTGGGAAAAAGAACCTGTTATAGACTACTCTTAATGAGCCAGCTGTCAGAGTGCAGTGGATGGTCAGGGCTGAGCCACACTCTCAGTAGGTGACTTTTCTAGAGCTGGAAGCTTCTCTCCTGGGACCTAATCTCCCAAGGTGACTTGAGTAGGGTCCATGCACTCTAGAGGCGTGTTAGTCTGTGGTTTCTCAGGCATTTAGTAATTGGTGGTGATTTCCTTTTCAGTTAAGACTGAAGTTAGTAGTTCCCAGGTTAAACCCGGGAATCAGTCCTTGTAAAAACTCACCATAGTTTATCAGAAGCTGGCAAGCTTCTGCACCAGCCCTTCTGGCCATGCTGCACACTAACTGACACAGCAAGCTGTGTTCACTGATTGAATGAAAAATAAATAAGAAATGCTTTTGTGTTAAGGAACTTTTCACAGTCTGCCGGGGGAGCCTACTGGGGTCTCTTTAATCTTGGACAATGCTTGCTTCTTCCAGAGGCAAATTATGCAGATCTGTACTTAGTGTTCTGAACTTCATCAAGTCTTTGTAGGCAGTATTGTGTGCGCCTGCAGAACAGAGTTCCTACCATCTTGGGTGGGGGAGAAAGCTACAACTAGTCAGGCCACTGCTGTGATCAGAAAAAAACACTGTCTACTGCTTTGAACTGCCCAGCAGCAATAAAGCAGCCTTTCTGAGGAATGCCACTATTTTGCACAGGGCTTTTCTTTTAGTTTATCTTGCTTTGGGTAATTTGCAAAGTACATGCGGAGGAGCAGATAGCCACGCTGTTCTGTAAACAAAGCTGGGTCTGCTGCCACAATGTCAGATGGCAGCCACGTTCCTCTAAGCACCTTTTGTGTCCACTCTGTCCAGTGTCAAATTGTAAAAACTTTCCAAACTCATCCAGAGTACACATGTAGGTGTAAAACAGTGCCTTTTAAATTTCAACCAGTGCACAAAAGTTAACTTGAGGGAATCCTTTGATCCCAAACTAAAAGAAAGAACCAGAAGAGTTTAAAAGCCCTTGGGGGGAAATGGCGGTCCTTTTGAATGAACAATGCCAGGTCTTGCTGCTGCTTTAAAGCTCATGCTGCCATCTAGTGGACAGGGAAAAAGTGTACAGCTGACTCACTGAGTTAGAATTTTTGTACTCACTATACTTCTTGAATAGAAAAAGACAAATCAGTGTGAAGGACTAAACTGAAGAGCTGGGAGTGGTGACCACACCTTTAATCCTTCATTGTTTGAGGAAAGACAAGCAGATTCCTTCAGGTGAGCCCATTCTGGTCTACAGTGCATGTCACAGGCCAATGAGAAGAATCACTTTACTAAATCTTACATGTTGTGTGTTGTGCTTATCATTTTTCCCCAACAGACTTAACAGTGAGATTTTATGACGCAGCTTGGATGGGAAATAGGAAGACCATGCAAAAGCAGCTGTGGTAACTAGGAACCATGCCCAGTATGGGCTCAGACCTGAACTTGAGCCTAAGACCTGTATACTGAGTATGTGACCGGAGATGTGTCAGTTTTCCTCTACAAGGCTTGTGTCCCCAGCTGGTTATGAGAACAGTGGTGATCAGTGCAAATGTGTTTGAAGTGGGTGCCACTGAAGTGGTTGGTTGGACAGACTCCATCAGTGCTTGTTAAACAGTGAACGTTCTAATTATACTTGAGTATTTCTTTGTGTTTTTTTAAGTGCCCTAGAGCACCTTTCTGGCCTGCATTTGTAGTACTAGTCAGGACCCTGTGGGAAGCTGAACTGACCTTTCCACACATCTCCAGACAGATGTGATATGTTGTCAGTGAGAATGCTGGTCATCTTTAGTGCTTCCTGTGCATAAAGTGTGAGGACCACTGTGCAGGACTCCTGGACAGCTCATGATGAATTTGAAAAGAGAGGTGTGTAAAAGCTAAGTCAGCATTTACCCGCATGGCACATGGGAGGTGTGCAGAGCAAAGTGAAAATTCTCCTGAGTTGGCCTTTATAGAAAACCTTACAGAGAAGTGAAAGTCCAGAAGACCTGTCAGCAGGAGTACGAAGGCAAGAGTTGGGGGCCGGGTGAGCAGTAATCATGGGCCACAAGCAGGCCACTGCTGGCTAGTCGTTATCTTCCTCTCAGACCGCTTGTCCCAAAGGGCTGTGGCCTGAGTTTGAATCCCTCCTCTAAAACAGGGTTTGGTTTGGTTTGGTTTCTGGTACTGTCGATGGAACCAGGGCCTGGAGCATCCTAGATGAAGGCTCACATGCCTAGGCTACACCAGAGTAGGCCAGAGTAGTTCCAGAGTAGGCCTTCTTAAAGCTTGAAGTCAGCCATCTCAAAGTAAGATTTGCACAACCTGTTGCTCCCTGCTCATCTGTGGGAGCGCCTGTGAAGAGGGTAGGGATCCGTTTGGTTTAGATCAGTGTCCAAATGATCTCTAACTGTGCTGCTTCCAGAAGCCCTGATTATAGATCTACAGCTTCAGCCTCAGGATCCATCCCCTACAACACCCGAGACAAGAAACTATTGTCTGTGAATACAGATAACAATACACTCAGAAAAGTATTACTCCTTATTGGGCTCATGAGGTGTACTTTCCCTCAGCATCCTTACCCAGCATCATAAGTCACTGTAGTCAGAGGAAGAAGCAGCCATTGGGAAGAGAACAAGACCCATGACAGCTAGCATGGTAGTGACTGTGAGATCATAAAATGAAAGTTGTGTGGTGGCTCATGCCTGCCTTCCCAGTGCTCCATATGAAGACAGGAGGACCACAAGCTCAAGGCTGTCCTGAGCTACATAACAAGACCTTGTTTTATCACACATCCCTCCCAGCAAAATTAGATGCAAAGTGTCTGAGTTTGCAGCTTCAGAAACTCCTTGAAGCTGTGCTCTACTGTGTGGAAAATAGTGCACTCACTCAGTGTTCACTGTCTATATAAAGTGTTTGGTGTCTTTTCAATTGTAGATTTCTCACATTGGAAAGCTGAGAGATTTTCTCCTGGAACACAGGAAGGAGTATATTAATGCCTACAGGTAAGCGGGTTTTTATTTCCATGCCATCGGTGGCTGCATTGCTTTCTGTTGTACAGTCTGCTCCTTTTTTGAGACAGGGTTTCTCTGTGTAGCCCTGGCTGTCCTGGAACTCACTCTGTAGACCAGGCTGGCCTCGAACTCAGAGATCCTCCTGCCTCCGCCTCCCAAGTGCTGAGATTAAGGGCGTGCGCCACCACTGCCCGGTAGTCTGCTCCTTTATTGTCCTCACTTTTTACTAACTCAGACTAGTAATGGGAAAGGTCAGTGTCCTTGTTTGCTTTCTATAGCTGTGATAACACCATGACCAAAAGCAACTTGGGAAGGATAGAGTTTATTTCATCTTACACTTCCATATCAAGGTCTGTGATTAAGGGAAGTCAGGACAGGACCCTGGAGGCAGGAGATGATGCATAGCCTCAGAGGAACACAGGTTACAGCTTGCTTCTGTTCATCCTACTTTCTTATACACCCTGGACTTACCTTACCCTACAGCCTTGCCTACAGTCTGATGGTGGCATTTTCTCAGTTAAAGTTCTCTTCTTAAGTGACTCCAACTGCTGGCACATTGATAAACACTCAGTAGCATTTCAGCTAGGCACTGGGAGGATATCTGCAGAGTGAAGCAGAACACCATGGCAGGTTTGTACCAACACACTAGTCACATGGCACCAGCAGACTCTTCTAGTGTGTGTGTCTCTGGGGTTTCTGCTTTGGAGCATTCTTGTGAACCTATTTCCAGCCCTTATCCTTGTGTCTGTCACTGGGTCATGTTTTGTTTTGTTTTGTTTGTTTGCCAGTTCTCTTCGTGATGGCAGTCTCCTTCTTTTGACACTCAGAGACAGAAACAAATCTCCCTGGCTTGGCCTTTGTTTCTTACGGCACATTTCATGAGTGCTTTACAAAGCCCCTCGTGTGCTTATGGTTGCATTCCTCCTGGTGGTGAAGTTTCTGGTCAGTAGCCATATGCTTCCATCACCATCTGAGTAGATCACTGTGACGATCCACTACATTGGATCACCTTCTCCTCTTAAATCCCCCTCCTAGGTCCTTTTTGCCACAGTGCTCCGGCCTTGTCAGCCTTCCTGGAAAGCTCTAGGCTCCTCCTGGCTGCAGGGCATGGCTGGATGAAGTGCTTCCCATTCCCACACATCCCCCTTGAGCTTTGTCCCTCAACTGTTATACCGTATAGCATATGGATGGCAGAGAAGAGTCCAGACATACGGAGGCTTTAAACTGTGTCTTCTCATACCCTGCCCCAGACAGATCTCTCCTGTTAGTGTTTATTTCTCCATCATGAATCTTTATAACCTGAATCACAGTAATTATTTAATCAGTTAATAGGTTTTTGTCGCTTTGTAAATTTTGTGAGGTCAGAGACCTTATGGACCTCTCATTTATATTTCTATAGTGCTTCAGCTGTGTGTTATACTCATCAGCATTTCTCAAACAATACATGTGTCCCTCCTACCCCCGAGGCCCACGACTAGACACTCATTCACACTCATGGCATCATCTTAAGAGATTTTGTTACAACAATGGGAGGAGTGCTACTGGCACCTGGCAGGTGTGGGACCAGGGCAGCTGACATCAACCCTGAAGGGTCTGCCCCATCCTGACCTGCTGACCTTCCCCACGTATGAGGATCTGTGAACACCTGCCCAGGGTCTTCTGAAATTCTAGATGCTTAGAGCACATCAAGGAGTAAGGTAGAAGTCTGTCTCTTCCTTATAAAGCCTGCATGCTAGAGTGTTGGCAAAGACTTTCTGGTGACAGGCAAAGGCAGAGCAGGCCATGGGGTGGGTGTGCTGGGATATTACCAGTATTTTATGTAGTGTGGCTAGGGCAGGCTCCTTGAGGCAGTCTCCTAGTAGACTCCTCTGAAGCCTGAACTCTCTGGCAAGATCATGTCTGTCCTGCCTTGCCTCATTGTCCTTTTCCATCAGCTGCAGAGAACTTGACAGTCCCACTTGTGCCCTGTAACACCCGCCCCACTCCCTATCTTCCCCCATCCCCAGTGCTTCTGAAATGCAGCTACACACGATTCCCAGTGGTTTTGATGACTTGACCCTCTCCTTCCCTTCCACTCACATACTTACCTGCTTCTTCCCTAAGCTACAGTTCCATGTCACTGCCAGACATCAGAGTCTGCCTACTCCGGAAAGAGGGCTAACACCTCAGACTTTGGGGGCCATGTGTGTCACATGTATTATTTACATGGTTTGCTTATTACCTTTGAAACATGGAAAGCATTCTTAGCTTCCAGATCACGTGAAATTGGACCTGAGGGCAGAGTTTGGCTGTAGTTTGCCAACCGCTGGTACGTGCCCATCATCCTCACCATTACTGTGCTGGAATCCTCCAAGCAGAGTTCCATTGCCTTCTCTGTTCCTTCAGGCTTATTCTCTGACTTGCTCATCATCAAATCCAGTAGCTTTTTTAAAATTATGTGTAAATGGAGTAACACAGAACACACCTTCTGGTACACAAAACACTCATTTATGCTATTCTTTTTTATATTCTGTTATGCTGAATTATCATAATTTGGTTACCATTTGCATAAGAAATAGATGTTTTCAGGAGCTGCTGTGTCTGAGCACCTTCTGAAGTCCTTGTAAACATAAATGTGCATAACTAGCTAGAAGAGAGATTTCTAGGTCCTTCACGTGGCAAATGTGTGTTTAAGCCTTAAAACTAACTCCCAAGCCCGGGCCTAACAGCTCAATGGGCAATACTTCTGACTGTGGATTGGAATATTCAGAATTAACTATGAGGCAGTTTTGCAAGGTGATTTCACACAACCTGCCGCAACAGAGTGGAGTTGCCAGTGCTTCCCAGCCACGCCAGTGTCTGGTATAGGCAGTCTTTCATTACATCCGTTATTAGTATGAAATAGCATCTTATTGCACTTTAAATTAGCTCTTAAAATGTCTTATACCCTTGGCTTCATTACAGTGGGGTTGTCCACAGGGCACTGGATCCCACATCATAGAGGTGTTCAAGACCCTCACAGAATGGTATAGTGTTTGCATGCTTGTATGTGCTTACTGGAATCATCTTAGATGGCTGATGATATCCAGCATAGGGTCAGTTCTCTTAAAACACTTCTTGCTGTAGCATATGGGAAGACAGAGAAGTGCCCATGTACTGTCAGTGAGGACACAGTCATCTTGCTCTGAAGTTCTAGTGCAGTCTATGGAACTTCCCGTTAGAGTGCTGCAAATGCATAGGACTAACTGGATTTCCACTTCCTCTGACTATTCCAGATATTGCTTCTCTATCCTTAACTTGCACCATAGAAGTTTGCATGGTTTTTGTCTCTTTTGTCTTATTTATCTCTATTTTGCATTTGAGAAGTACCATAAATATTGTGTTAGTCTGATTTTCATCCCTGGGACAAATACCTGAGAAAGCAATTTAAACATAGAGATGATTTGTTCTGTTTCCGGATTCCAGGTTTCAGGTCAAGGTCAGTTTGGTTTATTACTGTAGGCCTGGTAAGGTAGAAAGTCATGACAGAGAGTGTGGCAGTGCCAAGTTGTATAATTCTCAGCAGCTAAGAACTAAGAGAAATGGGATAGCTACCGCCTTCAAAGACATATCTACTGACATGCTCCCTCCAGACAGGCGCCACTTGGGATAGCTCTTTGGAGCTGTTTGTGGACTGACTCATGACTCAGTACTAATCAGCTGGGGACCAGGCCTCCAACAGAGGCCTTTGAGGGCCATTTCATAGTCAGGTCTCTCTTCCACACACTCAACCCTCATATGTCAATCTGTGAGGTACGCTCTGCTCCTAAGTACTAATGTGTATTTTGTCTCCTTTAGTCCCTGAATCCCGTTCCCCATTTTTACTGAGTGCCTGCCATGTGATGCACTCTGTGCAAGGCCAAAGGCAGACATTTTGCTCCTTGTCACACAGGCAGTCGGCACTGTAAACAGGAGGGGCACTACAAAAAAAAAAAATAGAGCTCAGGGATTTGGAAGACCCTGGTCTTGTCAAGGAACATGTCCTTGGAGAAGTGACATTTGAGCTGAGGTGTAAAGGAAAAGGAGTTAGCTAGTGACCAAAAGAAGCAAAGGAATTTGTATGAGAGGGCCTGCACCAGCTGGCCCCTGGGAATAGTGTCTGTCCTGCTGTGAAGTGAGTAGCAGTGCTAAGAGGAACCTCCACTCAGTACTGACCCACAGCTGAAGAGGCACTGTGGCTTCTGGAAAGAGAAGAACGCATCTGGCCAGAACATCCAGAATGGCTTCTGGCCTGGAGTCTCATCATCAGCACACAGGAGAACTGTGGTGCAGACATTTGGACCTGCCCTGGCCACAGTATGGTTCACTGTGGAACTCACTAAATCACCAGAATCTGGCCATGATATCACCGTGAGCCTCTTTCTCAGGCTGTGGCTCTGTCTATATGAAAAAGTGTTTGCACTTAAATACTCTACTTAAAAAAAAAAAAAAGTCCTCCATGCAAAATGGCAATAGTCCATATACATTCCTTAATAAAGAAACTCACACTGTTCCCAAATTTAACAAGCAATTTTATGCTTTTAAATGTCTTTAATTTTGGCGTTTCAAAATATCCTGAGACATCATCCTGATGCATAGCACTATTTTAAAGTCTGCTGTTAACTGGCTGGTGAACACTAGATGGCAGTGTAAATTTTATTTCTGAAGGTGTGTCTGTATCAGGTACTAATTCAATAGGTCGCTCTCACAACTAAGGCTGCAGTCAATTTTATAGACCTTTTATGAAAGTCTGTTGTCCTACCATTGACACTCACACAGGCATGAAGATCATTCCTGAGGCCCTCCAGGCTTCCAAGATGTGCATGGAGCACTGTGATTGTATTGTCATCTGAATCACCTAGGAGATAAGTCTCTGGGTACCTCTGGGGAACTATCTGGATTAGGTTAACAGATGTGGAAAACTCAACCTTAGCTGTAGCCAGACCCCCTTCTGTGGTCCGCGATTGTGAACTGTTTGAAATAAAACAAGCTCAGTACCAGCTTTCATTGCTTTCTGCTTCCTGATTGTGGATGAGGGTTATCATCTGCTTCAGGCTTTTGCTGCCTTCCCTTCCCTTTCATAATGGAACCTTGAACTAAGACTTTCACTCTGCTGCGTTGCTTTTGTCACAGCAGCAGTAAAATAACTGAAGACAGGCTCCCCCATAAAGCATCCCAGTACAAGAAGAGTAAAGATTTTCATATGCCCAGAGTAAGCCAGTTTTCCAGAAAAGGCTAAAACTACAAAGAGCATTGTGCTGAGGCTTGAGTGTATTGAATGTAACTGCAAAAGTGAGGAAATGTTGGCTGTTAATGCAAGATTTTGAATGAGTAAAAAAGAAGAGAAAGGGTGGAGAGGTCCAGTTCCAAGCCCCTTTTGTTAGAAAAACAATAAAATCCTGAGGTCTCATTCACACTAAAGCATAAATGTTCCTTGTTAACACTCCCATTGCCTTGGAAAGCATCTGGCCAGGTAGCTGATGAGTGCTATGGAAGGTGGTCTGGCTCAGGTCACCCCTAGCAACTGTTAAGAGTCTACAAAAGCCATCTTATCTCCAGACTTATGTGTGTCTTACTCCAGGTTAGGTCCTGCTCACTGCCTGTGTGTATATAAGCTGTTAGCTAAGGTCAGTTTCAAGTGTTTAAATGGTTGGAGATAAGATAAAAAAAGAAAAAGAAAAAAAAATGTTTGCCACATTTGAAGTGATGTGAAATTCTAATTTCAGTGCTACTGGGAGAATGGTTCCATTATAGCAGAATTTGAAGTTGATTGTGACAGAGGAAGGGACATAGCAAGTTTCCAGAGTTCCCAGAGCTGCACAACTGACTGGCAACTTAGTTCAGCCTACCACAGCCCCTAGCCTGTCTCTTCCCAGCCACAGTGGTAGTAAATGCTGGGGCTGGTTGACCAGGACCCCTGGGGACAGGGACTTCAGCTTGCCAGCTGTGTGGCTTAAGCACGTTACTTAACCCCTTTGAGCAGCACCTAGAACAATGTCTCTGAGGCTTCTTTACTCTTAACCAGCCCAGCATTTTATAGAAATTCAGTCTTCTCTGCTAGCCCTTAGACCCTAGTTCAGCCTACCCTGGTCTGCTGCCTTTGAAATAGCAAGCGATTTTGAGACAGGACACACTTCTGTCCACTTTGACTGAGTACCATTCAGTCACTTCTCTGTGTTGCTTTTCTTTCTGATGAAATGTGAACCATGGTCTTGGGAGGATTGAATGAGGTCTGTGTGAATTCCTGGCACACAGGAAACCCTTGGTGAATGATGATTGAGGTAACTCTCATGACTGGTGATGCTCTGACCATCAAACAAAGCCTGGGTGGGGGTAAACTAGGCCAATGGGCAGAGCTTAAGACTGTAGGTGAGCTGGTTTGTGATATTATGGTCCTAAACTAGACTCTGTCAGGTTAGTGTCACTGATCAGTCATAGTCCCTAGCTCCCAACTAGCATGACCAGGTCTCTTTGCTGGGAGAGAGTAGAACAGAGGGAGCCTCTGCTATCTGTGGGCAGCCAGTCTAGGGATGAGGGTGAGATGGGGATTGGAACTAGGTATATGCCCAGTTTCTTTGGTTGGAGTACCCACTCATCAGGGAAATTCCTGTTCTTCTCTTGGGATGGAAGAGGGAGAAGCCAGGGTTCACCCTGGGAAAGCCAATACACAGAGAAATGCCAGGACAGGGGAATAGGTGTCACCATACTGTCCTGTCCATGAAGACAGGGACAAGAGTCCCTCATCCGCTCCCACCAAGTTCTCCGTCCCTAAGGTTGTAGACTGTTGCCAGCCTTTCAGCTTTATAGCCCCCCTCCCAGTGCAACGTGCTGGCCTTGGCCTGCTCCTAGGAACATTTTATAAGCAGTGTAATCACAGAATTGAAAGAGTATGGGTTGAAATACTGCCTTCAGACCATGAGGCTTTGTTAGGTTGACATAATTAGGAAGCTATAATTTTTTCCAGAATGTAGAGCTCAGACTTTATTGACCCATTTAATTTTTTTAATAATGTCATTTTACTAGAGCAGAACAGCATGCAGCCTAGGCAGCCTCTGGCTGGATCTTAGAATGACCTTAATTAAAATAATTTCTCTACTCTGTACCTTTTCCATAATACCCTGGCGACAAAACAATGTCACTTGGGAAAACAACTTTGTTGGTTTCTGTTGCTGTTACTAAAGGAGTAACAACATTGTCAGTTTCCAGTATACAAGGTCAAGTGGGTCTGTGTAACATATCTGAGGACTCCCCTCCTCCTGAGTAATCAGTATTCTCAAGACTAGCCTTTAGGCCTTTGCTCTCTCTGAGCTGGGCTCCTTATCTGGGAATATGGAGCCAGAGGATGTTAACCCAATGTTTTTGGAACCAATGTGGTACAGGTCCACCCTGATGGCTGATTGCATATTCTTTCAGAAGCCAGCACCTTTCTGACTTGGGAAGGGGAACGTTTGGCCCTTTCACTTCACTACTCCCAGAAAAACCATTCAGATTGCAGAGTAGGGACACGTAACAGAGCTTGCCCTCTTATCACCTGGAAATAAGGAGTCGATTATTCAGACTGGGAAAGAACATTCCAGAAGGAGAACCAGGACTTGTAAGTCCATATGCAGCATGTATGGAAAGTGAGGGTGATGAATCTGAGCCAAGGGCTGGGGGTGGGTGGGTGAGATGATCCCAGAGAGTTCCTCAAGAACAGCCTTGTTTATCCTAACAGCCTTTGCTCTTAGAAGCCTTTGGAAGGCCTGTTCAGAGGGCTTGACAGGATCCAAACCTGTGAGAGCATCCATGTGGCTGGTATGCCAGAACAGATGAGGAGAGGATGGGCAGAAGCAGCAGACCCTGGAGTCAGCTTCAGCTGCAGGCTGGGTGGGAGATGGTGGTAGATAGTGATGTGTTTATAAAAAGATATATAGAGATATAGATATAGATATGTATAGAGATATAAAGATATATATAGATATATCTATATATATATATATTCCCCCCCCTCTGGGTATAGGGGAGGGAGGTGTGGGGGAAGGGTGTGCCTCATCGGGCCCAAGCCAAGACATCCCTTCCCCCTGAGGGACCAGCCACACGAAGGTATAGTATAGAATAGAGTTTATTCAGGGCATGGGGAGGGGAGTTAAGAGAGTAGTAGTGACAGAGAAAGGCAGAGAGAGGAAGAGAGTAGAGAGAGAAGAGGGGCAAGCAGCCCCTTTTATAGAGGGTCAGGCCCACCTGGCTGTTGCCAGGCAACTGTGGGGAGGAGCATACCTGGCTGTTGCCAGGTAACTGTGGGGTGGAGTTTAGACAGAATGCTAACAGATAGGTTCTGGGGAATGTTCTGAAGGTAAAACCAACTGGATATATGGATAGATCTATACAAACTGAGAGAGGCAAAGGGAGCTAGGGATGATGTCAGGGTTTGGGGACTGAGGAACAGAAAGGAATGGAATCACTACCAGCACAGCCTGGGGAAAGCTGCTGGAGAGCATGTTTGAAGAGAGAAGTCAGGGGCTCGGTTTTAACCTAAGTGCAATACAAGTAAGATGTGCGGAATGGGTCATTAGATATCTCTGTCCAAGTTTAGTGACTTTGTCCTTCCACTGACTCGTAGCACTTCAGAGACCACCCATCATTTTTTAAGACCTTGTGTTCTTCAGGATCTTAACTGCAGAGTAGAGAGCCTTTGTCCTGGTCAGTCCTTCAGAGCTCTGATGGTGCCGAGGATCCTGTCTTCAGCACATTGCTTCTTTTCTGCTGAGGTTGCTTGACCTCAGTTCCCAATGCTTCTGTGTTCCTTTTGCGTGCTGTCTTCTTGAGCACACAGACCCAGATCTCGGGGTCTGTTTAAGTTTTACCTACAAGAGCTGTTCTGTCCCAGGCATTTCTACATCCCTGGTTCTTCTTTTCGAACCTCCTGCCATCACCTAAACCTTGCCATTCTTCTCTCTCCTTTATGTCTGCCTCATTGAAATGGGAGCCTTTCTATGTAGCCCAGGCTAGCCTTGAGTTCTCAGTCTTCCTACCTCCCTGGTCCTGGGTTCCAGGGGGTGCTTTGCCACACCCAGCAGCTCCTTTCTGAAATTTAAGTTCTACAAAATTTTATCATGTCCCTACCCTTCATAAGTGCTAGGAAACAGAGATGAGAGAGGCTGGGCATACAGCGAGCTCAGTGGTAAACACTTGCTTGTCATGCCTGAGGCCCTGGGTTCAGTCCATCATTAATTGGGGAGAGAGGTGGTAACAAACAGTCAAACAAAAGATGCAAACAAATGAATGTGGAGATGAATACAGCAAGATTCTTAGCTCAAGGCCAGTAGCCCCAGGCCCAACCTTCCACCACTGATCCATGTGACATATTACCTCAACTTCCCTTTAGCACACTCGGCCTTTTCATTGGCTACAGAGTCCCTGACCAGTTCTAGGAGGCAGTCACTAAGGCCGCATTCCTACCTGTCCTGTGTTCTAGCCAGTTTGAAGTCTTCACCCTTCTCTCCTTCCATTGTTACCTGCTCCCACTGTTATTTTTGCTTCCTTCAGCCTTGCCTGCCTCTCAAGAATCAATTTGTAGGTTCCTCTGTCCCCATCCACTACACACACACACACACACACACACACACACACACACACACAAGCCCTGATCTGAACTCTCCTGCCTCACTGGCCATGGCGGCACACATCTGTAACCCCAGCACTTAGGAGGTGGAATCAGGAGGTTCAGAATTCCGAGGCCATCTTCAGCTACCTAGTGAGATTGAGGCAAGGTACATGAGACCTGGTTCCAAAAAACAAAAACAAAGAAGTATTCTAGGAATTGATGAAGTCTGAGACTCCAGAGCAGGCTAGGCTGCCTTGGTCAGATCCCATCTCTGCTAATAACTGGCTGTAAGTTAAATATCCTCTCTGTGCCTCAGTTGCTTCATTCGCAAAATGGGAATAAAATAGCACCTACCTGGAAGCTTTGAGAATTAAGTAGGTAAATGTATATAGCCTCCTAGATTAGAACAGTGATCAGTGTCAGTGCGTGGAAAGTATCGCTAACCATTAGCTTGTGCTGTGTGATATAACGTACCTATATGCACAGGCCGTGCTGTGTGATGATATCACGTATCTATATGCACAGGCCTGTCATTGTCTCTCACTTGATAGTTTATTAGAAGCTGGATCTATATTCAGCTCCTGTGTGTAGCCTAGGCATTAACAATCTTATTTCATAATGTGTATTCACCATGCATATTATATGCCCGGTATATGCTCTAAAGTTGCTGTGAATCTAACATTCCTAGCATTTCCACATCCTTCTGCACATGGCACAGTAAAGCATTTGCTGTTTTTTGCCTCTTCTTCACCCTCATCTTGTGGTTACTTCTATATAAAACTATAGTCAAGACAAGGTCAGTGATGTTTTGACCCTGAACCAGCTACTTCTTAATGTACCAGGCAACTAAGTCAGAAGGAGAAACAGATCCCTTTAAATTTCTGAGCCAGTAAATAAACTTGTCTTTTTCACTTACCCCACCTTTCTCCTGTAGTAAATTGACCAGTTCAAACTTGTACCTCATGTAGTCTCTTCTAACTGAATCTACTATTTAGATGTAGTGACATTCATAACACAATTATATTTTTTTACATAGTCAAGGAAATAAAACTTGATGTTTATATATGCAAATCCCATGAGAATAGTATGGAATTATTTATAAGATGTTTAATCTTTTCAGAATAGTAGCGATTTTGTTACTGTAACTTCAGTTGTGGTCTTGATAACTTAAGCCTGCCCTGTTTCAGATGCACACTGTGGATCTCATGCTTTTTAAACACAGTGGAGCAGCAGGGTGGGGAGCCCTCTTGTAAGCACTCTAGCTCCCCACATGGCCTGGCAGCTTTGGCTCAGTACCATCATCTCCTTCCCTCCAGCCTGGGCCTTCTGTCCTGGGTGAGATGTCTGTCTGTACACCAGAGCTGCATCCTAGACATTTCCATTGCCTCCATACCCAGGTGGTCTGTATTGCCTGCCAGAATCTCTCACATCTGTCACCTTCAACCCCCCCCCCCCCATGGACCCTGTCTGTACCTGGCCTTTCTAATTCTCTTGGACAATGGTGGTGGTCTCTCAGCTGTGATTGGAATACCTGAGGTTAGGATTCTTCAGTCTTGAGGCAGTCTGCTATGGAGAAACCATGCAAAGTACAAATGACTCTGTTTATAATCCTCCAGGGGTCATCCTGCTGATAAAGCCAGCCCTGGGAGTGGAGGGTGAAGGGTCTGTGTTTGAGTCTTAAGTAAGTGCTTACTGTAACACTATCGTAAGGGGAATGGTGCAGCCATGTGCCAGGCACATCCTGTGGAGATACAGTGAGTGCATGCCATGGCTGCCTTCCCTGGGGTGCCTGGTGCCTGGTTGGCACAGGATAAGCCTTGCTATGCCTTTCCTTACTTCACTTGCATGTGCCCACGTGTGGGGTAGGTGCTGTATATTCACTCAAACCATCACCCACAAGGTGGGGAATTGTACCTGGCCTTTGTGTCCATCCTCTGTCAGGATATGCCTGATACTCTGCCTGTCCTGCCCAGCACCTCATCCCACACAAGCTGACCATGTTCCACTTTGAGCCCTACTGTCCACTTCCACTTCTTTGCTGATCTCTCCTGCAGTTGAGTGCCTTTTATGGAGATCAGAAACAAGCCTTGCTTGTTTTGAACTCCAGCCTACTACTTATCCTAAGAGGGAATGAATGACTTGTGAGGAATCAAATACACATAAAGCACTGAGCATAGGCCTGGCATATGCTCAGGGTTAGTCAGGCACTCTGCGCTACATGCTTTTACTGCAGAAGCAGACGTAGGCACACAGTCCTTACTTCTATATAACTTCAGAGGAGAAAAACAGACTATTTGTTGTTATTTGGGGGGACAATACATGCAGTGGAGAAAAGCAAAGTAGGGTTAGAAGCAGATAGCAGCACAGCAGATGGGAGGGTCAGAGGTGGTCCCAGCTCTGTCCCAAAGCATAGACACAGGGCAACTCTGGAGTGCAGGCACAATAATCTCCTGACCAGCACAGCATGAACAAGTAATGTTGGCTGAGTATTATGCAGGCCAGTGTTTCTGGAGTGAAGTCAGAGCCGCTTACCCTAACAGAGTGGGAACCCTGTGACCTGGGTCACAGGTGGAAATGGCATGGCCAGGACTTTGTCTTCTGTCCTCATGGCTAGATGAACAGGTGAGTGAATATGGGGTGCTTTGAGTGTCTGCATTACCTAAGTGCTCTTTCAGGCTGCAGCATGTGAGTCTGGAGTTCATCTGTAAAGTGCAGACTTGAACTAGGCTGAGAGCTGTCACTGTTACTGACTATGCTACACTTCCCTCTGCTCTCTGGAAGGTGAGTGAAGAGCTCTGTACTGCATAGTGCTGTGTTACTGAAAGTGGATGCGCTTACCAGCCTGGGTATTCAGGAGGTTTAACTTAGCATCAGGGAACATGGAATTTGTTTCTGCAGGCTTTTTATTGTGAGGTTTGAAAACTGCTTTCCAGCATTAAAAACAAACAAGCAAACAAACAAAACACAAAAAATCAGCCCACAAACGGTTCTCATCTGTTTCAAGCACTCATATGTTTCAAGATCATGTCACTACAGCATGTGGGGTGAGTGGCCTGCAGCTACAGCATGTAGGGTGAGTGACCTGCAGCTCTAATGAGTGATGCAGTCCTCAGAGTCTCTGTGCACTGCAAAGCTGTGCACTGCAGCCTGCTTCTGTGGAAGCGATGTGGAAGACTGCACCTCATGGCTGTCTGCTCCACTCTCTAGACCATTCTCACACCTGTTAGTCTGGTCACTCAGCTCCAAGTCTTAGCTTCAGTGTCACTTGGTCAGGGAAACCTTTCTTCTTGACACTCTACCCAGATTGCATTATGTTCTCACTGATGTCACCCTCATGCTTCCTTCCTCTTTTTTAGCCACACCATGTCGGAATATGGGAGGATGACAGACACAGAGCGAGACCAGATAGACCAGGATGCTCAGATATTCGTGAGGACCTGTTCAGATGCAATTCAGCAACTCAGAACAGAAGGTGAAGTGCTCTGAAAGGTGCCAACAGATCCCATGAATGTGCCAACCAGTTCAACAACTCATTGTGCAGCCACTTACCATTCCTTCTTTCTTTCCGAATGACATTTAAGACTTAAAATTTTATAATCCTTCTGAGCTAAGGTGATTAGAGCCCTAAAAAGACCATCACTCAAATTAAAACAAACAAACAAACAAACAAACAAAAAAGTGGAAGGCAGGAATGGAAAGGACCTCTCTAAAGGCCAAGGCCAGAGGGACCAGATTGTGTGTGTGCAAGCATTTGCATACCTGTGGAGACATGCATGTGTGGCTATGTTCTGAGTGGCAGGAAGGATGCATGTGGCTCAGGGTGCAACAGTATTCCCTAAGATCTACTTGTCCTATTGAAGTCAACTCCCATACGAGACATCATGGTTGAGAGAAGGCTCCGCAACCATGACTTAAAAGCTGTACTCCTGAGCTCTGCCACAAGCTAGCTCTGTGGCCTTGGGAAAATCATTTCATCTCCCTGGGCTCAACTTTTACATTGAAACAGTACAGACTATAATTAGGCATATCTCTTAAGGTTCACTTAAATTCTTACAGCAAGCTTAGAGCCCTGCCTGACACCAGGAGCCTAGTATTAGCTCCCCTTCATTGGGTTTCATCCCTGTTGAGGAGCTAGAAGGCTTCCCAGTCTTATGTCTTCCTTGATTCTTAAGCATATACATTAATACTACAGAGGTCAAGGTTGCCAGATGCTGTTGGGCCCATGGCAGAGACTTCTGGTGGAGAAGCTTCTGAGAGAACACTGATCAGCCACTGGGGAAGTCTGGTGAAAGCCTTGCAGAAAAATATGCAACATACAAAATTCAAAAATTCTGGGTCCAGCATTGCAGAGTCCCTAGATCATTATGTGAGTCCCAGGTTATGTAGTCCTCTGGTAAAAACATAACCCATGCTCCATACTCTTAAGGACATCAGTTAGGCATTTATGTGACTTTAGGCTATTCATTGCCTGTGAACCTCAGCTGGCTCATCTCAGTTGGTAGTTCTGTAAAGTCCCATCATCATGTCTGCACACTGAGCACCCAGCCCCTCCACCAATAGCAGTATCTTACTATCGGAACTGCCACAGGCTTCTGTGTGGTAGCTCGTCCTTGTGGCTCATCAATGTGAAAGGTTCTCAGAAAGCAGCATAGTATGGACAGCACTACTCAGTGTCTAAGGGGAGAAGGCAGCCACTGTAAGCTGAAAAGCAACTCAGGCGGAGGGTATCTAGGTTTCTAGCATGTGTGATTTAAGCATGTCACTTGAAGGTGAGCCTGAGCACTGGATGCTGTTAATACAGCCAGGTCAGCATTCCGGAAGGCGCTGGATCAGCTCCGCTCCCCTGGTGCTGTAATAAGCTATAAATTATTTGACTGCAGTTTCTATGGGTTTAATCTCTCACCTGGTGAACCCTAATAAATCTTCCTCTTAAAAATGTAGTCGTACTTGACATGAGGCTGTTTTATAGCTGTGCTTTTGAACGTGCTTTCAATGAAGCGCTCTAGGGAAGCTGGCTGTTCTGTAGGGTCCTTGAGCACAGACCTGAGTGCTGTCCTTTTCTCTTACAGCCCACAAGGAGATACATTCCCAGCAAGTGAAGGAACACAGGACTGCGGTTTTGGATTTCGTTGAAGATTACTTAAAAAGTATTTCATTTTCTTCTAAAGGTCAAATGTGGTATTTCATAAGAGATGCAATTTAGAATGGAGCTTTGCTAGCTGAAGGCCATAGTGTCTCATTAGTTTTAACGATACCTTTGCCTGAGAAGCCATTTTCAGTGCTGTCTGTTCTGTTTTTTTTTTTCTGCTTCCACAGGAGTGTGTAAGCTTTACTCTGAACAAAGAGCCGTCCGAGTAAAGCGAGTGCTGGATAAGAAAAGACTGTGAGTATTGCCACCTTGGCTCTTCCACCGTTAAACAGGGTCTGCAGCAGTGGAGCCAGAGCCTAAAGCTCCAACTCTGTGGGCTGCTATGTGCAACTTCTCATCAAAGGCTCTCTTAGGGCGAGGACACACTGTGTACCGGGTGGTGCCAGTCAACTCTGGAAGCCCACAGCAGCCCACGAGGCAGATTCTCTCTCTCATTTTCTGATGATGCTGAGGTTCAGCAGGTTATCAAACCCCATAGTCTTAATGGCAGCTGAATTGGTAATGAGCATCACCAATTTCTTTCTTTTTGTTGGAAGTAGTAAGGAGACAGTCTGGCTCTGTCGTCCACACTGGCTTTAAAGTGGCATTGAACCCATAGTTTTTGTGCTTCAGCATTCAGAGTGCAGGGGTTACAGGTATGTGCCACCTACCTAGCTTCCCAACCTGTTCCTTAATAACCCTATGAAGTGGGACACTTGAAGCTATTTGACCTTGGTCTCTGCCCCTATACCTCCATCTTTGAAAGTTTTTCCAAAAAAGGTTTTTCACAGTGACCAGTGCTCCCCTGTGTGGCAGTATGACAGAATGTATTAAGTGTACTGAATGTAATGTGTGTACTGAATCCACCCCTTCCTCTACTCCAACACCCATTTTGGCATGGTGGCTGCCAGTTTGCCCAGGCAAGACCCAGGGAAGCAGGCCTGACTCTGGTGATGTATGTCTGTCATCTGTCAGTGTGGTAAGGTGACCAGTCTCTGTCTCCACAGCCCCCAGGGAGGAGAGGCATGTCTGCTGTGCTGTTGCAGGTAGAGACAAAAAGAGGCCTCGGCACATTCAGCCTTAGTCTTGCTTTTAAGCAGAAGTTTCCTCTGAAGTCCACACTGATGTCAGTCAGATGAGAAACGTATAGCATTACCCTAAGCAGAAGACCTTAGGGGAGTAGCCCTCTGCTCTTAGACCTTTTGAGACAGTCTCTGTACTTCTCAGGCAGGCCCTGAACTCTGGACACACTGCCTCAGCCTCCCAAATGTGTGTACTGTAGGAGTTGCAGGCATTTGTCAACCACTCTGACTTCTTTCTAGCTCTTTCCTCATAGACACAAGATGTTCTGCTTAAAACAGACATGTAGTTGTATATATGATTTTATGCCCTCTTATGCCCAAGTCTCACAAAGGTCAGATATGGCAGATTCAAGGCTATAGTGGTTATATCGTGGCTTTTGTTTCTAAATCAGTCCCCAGTTCGTCTGTTCTGGCAGGCCTGTGTGACTTTGTTCTAAAGGAGCTTTGCTTTTCTTGAGCCTAATTCTTGCTGAGCTCTCTTCCCATGGAACCTGTTATACAGCCTGTCCTGTCCTTCCTGTGAACAAAATTGTACTCATCCTTCTAGCCCAGCTCAAATGTCACCTGTCCTATGACGTGTTCCAGCTGCTGCCAGGAGTGGGGTGTTGTGCCTCCCTTCTTGGTAGGTTCCCATTGCATTGTTGACTGTCAGGAACAACACATACACATTCACATGCATGCACACACACGAGGAGAGAGAGAGGGCAGGAAAGAGACAGACAGACAGACATGCAGACATGCAGCCACCATTGTGTTTCAGCCCATGGCACCATCTCTGTCCGTTGAGGAAGCCAATGGGCAGAGTGTGCGCTATTGTCATGAGGGGTTGGTGGTGGTTTCTCTCTACTGTACTGTTTGGGTTGCTGATGGCTGTCGTTAAGAAGTTGATTTGAGGAGTCTAGCAGCTCATGTTCTGTAGCCTCATTGTCACTTTCTCATTTGTATGATGAAGGAAAATACACCTGTTGAGGTGCAGCTTGATTGCCCACCGTAATGTCTTAAGAGTGCAGATGGTAACATGTGGTATCAGAGAGTAGAGATGCTACATCTATCTATCGTACCAAAGGGCTCATAGTTCACATTGCTGAAAATACGTTGGCTCATTGAGCCAGAAGTATTCCCAGTGGACCACTTCCTTACAGTGACTATATTATCTGTAAATGCTAGCATTCTTATTAAAGGTACCTGTTTTTTATCTACCCTGATGGCATTTTTCATTCTGAGCCGACAGTGGTTCCTTTTTCCGTGTTGCCTCAAACTAGTGAGAGATAGCTACCTTTGATAGCCCATCTCTCCGCTATTTTCCTATAAGACTATAAGTCCTTTAGAGGTGGAGACTACTGTCTTCTGTCTTTTTTGTCAGTGCATTGATCAGAGCCTGCTACAAAGTAGATGCTAAGCCATCCTGAGTGAAGGAGACATCCAACAGGGCATGGCTGTTCACTCCTGGCTCATTGATTCTACAGAGTGAAAGCTTACAAACTAGAAATATATGCAACAATATTGCATTGTAGCATTGGCACAAGTGACTCTGTCATCCATCCCCAGTGGGTTTTAAATCCATCTCTTTTCCTCTTGATCTCCTTAAATCTCTGGTATTTTGGGTGATTGAAGCTGAAATGGCCATCACACACTCTGGTAGCATGTACTCTCATAAAATGTCCGAGCTATCAGAACCATGTTCTCTCCAGAAAAACAGCTTGTGTATCATGAGAATCAAGACTAGGCTGAGACTCTTGTCTGCTAATGCAGAGGTGCCTTTTGTATGGTCCAGCGAGTGTCAGATATTCTTTGTGCTTTCCAGCTGACCTGGCTCTGAGGTTTGCAGGGTTCAGGCCATTATTCAAACCCTTCGCTTTTCTGGGACAGTGTTCATATGAGTAGAAACTTTGGGGGGCATTCTCTGTCTCAAGGGAGATCTAAGAAGAATGAAAGCTATTTGTTAAAGATTATAGCTTCTTCAAATACTGAGCCAATTACAAAACAAGGTCAAGAGTGGATAACTCTACAGAACTTGCTGAGTTCATAACTCTAGCTCGAAGCTATGGTAGTAACATGTCTCACCACCACAGAAGCTGAAGATGACTTTCCTAGGGTATTCAGAAGATGTATTGGTGGCCCAAATACAGCTTACTCAGACAGTGTAGACTATTTATTGTTGGACTGGAAGGATGCTCTTTTTCTAGATTTCTATTTACATGGGCTCTGTGTCATGATGATGCTCTCCTACAGGGAGCGGCAGGCCCTTCCCCAGTCCAGGCCAGCACATACCAAAAAGCACTGCTGTGATCTGCAGTCACACAGGCTCCTTACATCCTCTGTTGTGTGTTCCCTGCTGTCAGTACAAAGGAGGAAGGTCAAGCTACCTTCCTTGTTGTTTGTAGTGCATAGCGGTTCTCATGTGATGCATGGCTTCATATATTGAACTAAGGTTTAAAGAGTCTGTCATGTATGACTCCACCCTCTCTCCTCAGCAGGATTGTTAGCCTGCTGCCAGCCTCTGCGTTAGATCCTGCACATAGTGAGAGCTCTGGGGATGCTGCCAGTGTTTGGAATGGTGATGGTGACAGAGATGGAGATGAAGAAAGGCAGAGATGCTATGTGATATGAGGACCACAGTGATGATTTTGCCTCATCTCCTGTCTATGATGGGGACCTTGTTTGTTGCCTAAAAGGAGGAGTTACAGACTGGCCTATGGGCCAAGTCTAGACTTTCAACTATTTTTGTATGGCCTTCCAACTAAGCATGGTTTATCGTATTTTAAGAGCTCTGTAAACCAAGCAGGGAGGATGTGAATTAGAGCCTAAAATGTTCACCATCTGTCCTTTGACTGTGTTGACCCTGGCTTAGAACACTCTCCCCACCCCCAATGTGAAGGGCCACATTTTGGTAGTTTATGCATTCTACCAGGGACTGATGCATAGTCTCCTATGCATGACACAGTCACAGCTGTGCCCCAGGTGGCCTGCCACAGTAGTCAAATGACTCCAAGCTACTCTGTACCATGGTCAGTGAGACAAAGGCACTGTCGGAGTTCTGTGCATCCTTGCTCCTTGTTTTGTACTTAACCCTGTGGCAGACCAGCTATAAGCAGAGTGGAATCTGGCACTAATCTGTGGGTCGCACTTTGAGGAACATGTACTTTATAAAGAACTTCCCTGGTAAGTGGTAGATGCCCAATAAATACCTGTCAGGTGAGGGCGGAGGTGCTTTAGGAGGAGTGAACTAACTGACTCTACTTTCCCTGTGATTCAGAGGTCTCTCACTCAAATGCCACTTTGGACTAGCGCACTGGGATGTGTGTACAGAGTGTCTCTGCCCTCTGTGTTGGTGCATAAAAGACAGAGAACAGCCCAGCCCTCTGGAATGACTTTTCTGTTTGCAAAGTGTGCTTTCACACTTTTTTTTTTTTTTTTTGCTTCAAAACAAAGAAAATCTGTCTCTTTCTTATTCTTTTACAATTTCAAATACAGTTCTAAGGCTTTTCAAAGACAGGGTCCAGTGTTGGTCACCATTAGACCATGCATGGCCTTTCATTTGAAAAGTACACTGAAGTGACTTAGGAGCATGAACGGGTCTTTGTGGTGACTTGTTTTTTAAATTGCTCCCCCTCCCAGATTGCCGTTAGCTAATTTGTAATTTCCCTGAGGATCTCAGTAGACATTCTTTGTATAATTAGAATCTGTTCTTATCACCTTCAAAAAGTGTTCAACTTTGTCTCTGTCTGCTTCTCTGCAGCCCTTTATTTATTTTACATTGAAAACTGGCACTGCCATACTCCAAGGTGATGGGCATTAAATGACATGTTCAGTCAAGAGGCAGTGCAGCCCATCCCCTTCCTGAACCAAGCAGTCCTGAAACCAGGAGATGGGTAGGGGTAAAGGTGGGTGTCTGTGCTGATGAGGAGCCCTGCTGCCCAGGCTAGGGTCTCAGGGAGGGCATGCAGTCAGAGAGGCAGTGAGAGGCGTGCAAAGATGAGTATATCCTCTCCAGGAAGAGGAGAGGTGCTAGAGCCGAGGGTCTTGGTTCTCAGCTGATGCAGAAGGTGCAGCAAGCTAGTTTTCTCACTGTGTTGAAAAGAAAAGGGGCCAGGATGCTTAGAATAGTTTTCAGTTCCCATAGCTCAGTCTGGAAGTCAATGTGGGGGGGTGTGTGTGTGTGGTCATGCACAATGTGAGTTTTCTAGATCTGTCCATTGAGAAGGCCTGTGAGCAATGATACCATTGTAGCAACATGTACATGCGTGCATGTGCGTGCACACACACACACATTTTAGTTTCTAAGTACTACTCCCAGGTTTGAGGGACCAGGCTTTCTGGAGAAATTGCCTATTCTTAAGCTGGATTAAGGAAACTGTGAAATGAGCCCAGGACATTTCTGTACAGTATCAGGAAACAAGGCACGGATGTGAATGCCACAAAGAATGGCAGCTGTGTCTGAAGATGACAGCAGCTGCTCTGAAGGGGTTTCTCCTGCCATATTGAAGACAGCTGGAGTGAGGGAAGCAGGCTATAACCCAGTGAGTGGTGATAGCTGCTGCTGTTCTTTAATCTGTGCAACAAAGTCTGAGTGGTAGGAATGACCGCAAGGCTGTTAGGAGCCAGGTTGCTCACTGTCCCAAAAGCTGAAGGAAAAAGAAAAAGCCAGAAGGGGCCCTGGGTTGGGGATTGGGGTGAAAAACATCAAAAGTTGCTTTATGGATGAGGAACCAGATGGGAGCTGGGTCCTAGGCACTTCCTACTGGGTGATCTCATTTCATCCTTATAAGGACCTTAAAGGCAGAGTTTTCCCCATTTTCTAGATACTGAAAATGAAAACATATCCACAGTCATGCACAGCAAGTAAAGGGCAGTCTAGAATCAAACCCATTGTTGTATCCACACCCATTCTGAATGTCTTTTTCATGGTGGTTCCTCGGCTCATGACTTCAGGACCCAGACTCTTAAACTAGGATTTGTGGTATTGTGTTTCGGACTGCCTCCTCCAGTGGTACACGGGGTCAGCATCTGCTTAGCAATTAGCAAGACTAATTTGACACAAAATGTTAAGCAGTATTTCATTTTATAATTATACTAATACACTTAATGCTAAATACAGATAAACCCTGTCTGTTTCTTAAAAAGGTCTCTTTTGAGTTTGTTTTGCAGTACTGGGATCAAGCCCAGGACCATAGGCATGCTCAGTGAGCACTGTGCCCTGAGCCCTGCTTCCTGCCCTTAGTTGTTTTAGGTGGCCTTCCTTTTTCTTAACATGTCTTACAAAACTTAACAGTGTCAGTGTTTGTGGTTTGCCCTCTGCTGTGGAGGACGTTGCCCTGTGTGCACACACCATTGCTTTCCCTACTGTGTTGGTTGGCATGGGTTGTCCTGAGTTTTTTCTGTAGAGTAAGGCTGCCCTGACTGCCAACAGTTCCATGCAGACATATCTTTCCCTTTCTCTCTGGTAAGTACCTCAAAGTAGGTTTGCTTCATTACAGTGGAGATACTCTTGGGTTCAATAAGGCACAGTGCCAAGTTTTCCACATAGCATCCAGCTCTGTGAGGCTCTGATTCATTCTCCCCAGATGTGGTGTGGATCAAACATACTTTAACACGTCCTGTGGATGTGTAGGACCATCTCACTGTGGCTTTGTTTGTGTTAATCACCTGTTCATGTGTACTTAGAGATGATTTCTACATCTTCAGAATATCTATTCAAGTCTTTCACACACTTTGTTTATTCAACCATTTGTTGTTTGTTAATTTGTATAGGAGCTCCTTCTGTGCCCTGACACAGGTCGTTTGTAAGGTTTCTGCTATTGACAGTTGTCTCCTTCCTTGTGCTTTGTCTAGTCAGGATCTGGAGGGCATTAATGAGCATCTGTTCTATATAAATATCCACTTGTTCTGTTAATGTTGGTTAAAGAGACTTTCTTCATGGAATTGACACAACATGGACTCTGGAGCTGGGGCCCTGAGGTCTTGTTTCAGCCTAGCTACCGTGTGGCCTCAGTTGCCTTCTTTATAAAAAAGGTCATTTAATGCTAGAAACTTAGAGAGATGTTTTGGAGTTGAATAAATTTGTCTACATTTACCCTCAATAATGTGCTTAGAGGAGAACTTAGGATATCCTAGGTGCTTGGCAAATACTAAGTGGGGTGCATAAGCTAGACCCAGTCAGCATGCGTTGGCTGTATCCTTTTACACACAGGCCACCTGGCCTCTACACGGGGAGACCACACCAGAGAGTTTTTCAGCTTTCTGCCTGTGATTTTTATATTTTCATGTAAGTTTTGTTATGATGCCTGTTGTTTATTTTGGTGATTGAGTGATTCTTTTGAGAAGGGCTACACACTGTAACCCAGGCTGTCATGACTCCCATCTGCAATCCTCCTGTGTCTGTCTCCTGAGTGTTTGGATTATAGTCATGTGCCGCTTTGCTTGGCTCTGTCATTATTTGATGATTAGTTTTTCTTCTCTGTAGCCTTTTACTCATATTCATAAAGTATTCATTCATTCAACATGTGTTTATTGAACTGTTAGATTCCCATCTCTCTAACAAAATTCCCATGACAGTCAACTTAAAAAGAGGACAGTCATGGTGGTACCTTTCATTAATCTAGCACTCAGATGGTGGGAGCAGGCAGGTCTCTGTGAGTTCAAGGCCATCCTAGTTCCATAGTGAGTTCTAGGCTAGCCAGGACTACATTGTGAAACCCAGGCTCCAGAAATTAAAATAAAATAAAATAAAATAAAAAATAGAAGTCAGAAGGGGAAAGTCTTTTGGGGTCACAGTTTCAGAGGTTTCTGCTTATAGTTTGCTTGGCCCCAGTGATACAGTACATGGCATACAAAGCCTGTTTTTCTCATGGCAACATAGTTGGAGAACAAAGAGAAGAAAAGGACCAAGGTCCCCATGGTCACTTCAAGGGCCTTTTTTACACTAGGCCTACCAGAAAGGTTCACTCATTAAAGCCATACACTCTGTAAGTGTATGGCCCCTTTATGGATCTCTTTGCAGATCTCAGCAAACACTGCATTCAGACACTAATCTAGCTAAGCAGCACACACAACTCACACAGACCTGCTCTAAGGAATGAGTGCATGCCTCTAGACATGCACATGTGGGTGAATGCACCTGTGTGCAGCACACACACACAGGAATGGGGCAACAAGACAGTAGTTGGTAAAAGTACTTTCTGCATCAGCCTAAGAGTTTGATCTTCAAAATTCATGGTTTTAAAAAAAGAAAAGAAAAGATGCTATAACCACATGTGTAGTCTCAGTATTCCTGAAGTGAGATGGGAGGAAGAGACAGGAAAACACCTGAGGGTTCTCAGAGAAATGAGAGGGACCCTGCCTCAAAGTGGCAAGAGAAGAATATACAAAAGTTGTCTTCTGATCTCCGCGTGTGCACTGTGTGCCTGCAGACACACACATGACATACTAATGATAAATAATAAAACTTAAAATTTTAAAGATTTAAGAAAGCCTGTGAAGATCTCTAAGTAGCAGAGACGAATATGTACCCCTATGGGTTGAAAAAGAGACCACATTGTGGGCAGAGGAGTATGGGAAGAGGTGAGAAGAAATCTAAATGCAGAGCTACCTAGCTCAACTAACTGTTAAAGACTTGTACTTTCATACTTAAACTATTTCAAGATACTGCGCGCGCGCGTGTGTGTGTGTGTGTGTCTGTCTGTCTGTCTGTCTTTGGCAGTATTTTGCATTAGAGTAGAACTATTGGATTACTGTACACCCAGTTCCTGGTGTGGTGTCCTTGTCCAGGGCAGCCTCAGTGCATGCAGATGCTAAGTACTGTGCTGTGGCTGGGATGCAGAAGGCCATGAACTGTCAACATGATACCTTCACACTAACATGTGATATATCCAGTTGATTCTTAGACCCCAGTAGAGGGGACAAAGTAAAAATGTACAAGCCATATGTGACCCTCTCTGTTGTCAGAAAGGGATCCTGTTTGGGAGGTAAAATAAATAACTACCAAGTATTTGTCTTTAGATCTAAGCTGGAACCTGAGCCACATACAAAGAGGAAAGAATCCACATCTGAGAAAGCCTCTCAGAATGCTTCCCAGGACTCTGAAGAAAAGCCTGCTGCTGAGGAGTTGCCAGGTATGAATCAAGATAAAAGTCTTGCTTTGCGATTCTTCCTTCTGACCTGTAGGCAGGAATACAAAGCAGAGAAAGGCAGCAGTTCCTGACCCATGGTGGTAAGCATAGATGCCCAAAGCAAAAGAAGCTTAGAGGTAGGCGGCTGTGCTTAGTTTGAGGAGTCACACATTCACATGGACTCTGAAGAAGGGCTTCTTTTCTGTGTACCTGCTGGGTGGAAACTGAAGAGGCACCATTGAGCTTGCCTGCTAAAGAGTAGTGTGAAGCTCCACGATGGAAGTCTGCACTGGCGGTAGGCAGCTACACTACCCCAGGATGGAGCTTGCTTTCTTAGGGGTCTCCACAGCCAGGACGGCCCTTGGGATGAGATGCAAGTATGGGTTTCTATTTCTTGTCATCACAGACATAGTGATGTTCCTGACAGTACATGCCAAAGAGATGCATAGTCTGCATCAAATCAGAATGTCATGGATTGCTTCATTATGTATACAGTCCATGTACCTCTGGGTAGGGATGTGATGCACCCTGCATACGATGTAGCAAGCAAGCAGGTTTCAAGTGGCACCACTCACTGCCTAGCAGCTCACTGAAGCTGAGGGCCTGAACATCTTCTCTGCCATGTCTGTGGCTCTGCCAGCACTGGAAGGTCATAGCCTCTTTTCTTTAGAAGACCCTGAAAGGCTCAGAGCCCAGGCTACTTTTCCAAGATGAAAGCTCGTAAATACTAGGTCCAAGACTCACTGGTGTGTGGTCTGGCTCTCAAGCCCACCTCTATCTCATGATTCCCTGCGTTTCATAAGTGTTCCACATGCATCATGGCTCAGCGCCCTGGAGGATGCCAGAGGCCCCTTGTGCAGTGTGAACAGCACTTTTGGAGCTTTTTATTTTCCATACATCCTGACTGAATGACAGGTCTGACTTGTATTGGGCCTTTAGGAGTGTATGCTATTGTGAGTGTTTTAATAGGTGAGGAAGCCAGGAGACAGGGCGCTATGTAACAACTCAAAGTCCAGTCCTGAAGAAGCACAGCAGCCATCCATGTGGGTGGTTCTGTTAGCACAGCCTCAGCCTATTCCTGGCTCATAGCTGCTAAGGTATAGTATGCAGGGGCTCTGTTTATCTCCTGTGCCTGCCCGGGGCTTCCCCACAATCCCATGGGCACAGCTCCTGGGAGGACAAGATGGGTATCGTAACTGCATTCACTGAAGCTGGATGCAGGATCCACATAGAGTCTTTCACCTACTCAGTAAATCCTGTACAGGCTGGTGACAGCAGGCAAAGCCAGTGCTGATTGAGGGCCTCGGGCCAATGCATCTCATGTGAAGATACTCAGTTGTACTGCTGACCTCAAACCTACATTGCATGTTGGGCTAGGCCTTAGACTAGGTGGTAGGAACTTCATAGTTAGTGGAAATGGCTCTTCTTTGGGCTCATAAGGAAACAAGTGAGGTCCATATGCCAGCGCCCTTCCACTGTGGTACCTATGAGGGTGAGGAGAGTGGTGGTGTTCCTATACTCTGTCTTAGAGTCCACATGATCAAAAAATTGTCTTCTGGCTGGTTGAGCTGTGAGCAGTTCTGAGCAGTGTGTAGGAGACATGTGGACAGGAGCACCTGGGCCCTACACCCACCCATGCTCACTGAGCATCACTTTGCCTGCTCAAACATGGGAACAGGGAGATCAGCACTAGTCACTGGGGCTTACTTTCAAAAGAGACCACCAAGAGAGTACAAAGACAGCCCACAGAACAGAAGACTATTTACATGGTACTGCATATCTGATGAGCCACTTCCACCCACCTAGGTGGACACACAGAGACTTCTCAACTGAAAGCTAAAAACACCCAGCTGGAAAATGGGCAAAGGATCCTAATGGCAGTTTCTTTTTTTAATTGAAAAAAGTTCTAATACAATATATTCTGGTCATGGCTCCCCTCCTCTTAATTCCTCCAAGCTCCTGCTCACCCACCCAGCATCACATCATTCCTCTCTGTGTGTCTTTAGAAAACAAACAGACAAACAAACAAACCAAAGTTGATTTTAAAAAATTAAGAAAACACACACACAAGTGCAAGCTCCCTAAAACCAGAGTGAATGGCAGTTTCTTAAGGACATTTGTGTATGACAAATGAACATCCTAAAGGACCTTGCATCACCATTGACCAGGGAACACAGGACAGCCTCAAGGTGCCTCATACCTGAGAGGGGCCAGTGTGGAAAAGGCAACATGGTGCTGGGGAAGAGAGGTGTGGAGGCATGCCCATACAGCCCACAGCTGAGGCAGAGTTTGCCTTTGGACCTCAGCATGGGAGGAATCCACTGGGCATCCCAAAGCTGGAGTGTGCCGTGGTATAGCTTATATCTGAAAAGCTCTGACATGACTGAGAGGTGGCATGGAAGCTGGCAGGCTGGACAGGAATCTCTTGCCACAACCCAGACACAAGACACCTGCCAGCGGGGACTGCCCCCCTCGTGCACACTCAAAACACACGTAGAGCAGAGTAACGAATGATCAGGTCGAATTTTGGACGCTGTGGTCATTGAGTGTGGGGGACGGGAGCTTGGTAACTTACAGGCTTGAGGCTGAAGAGCTGGTGGAAGGGGCATTGCTGCCTAAGGTAAGTGTAGCTCCATGTACAGTCTGACAGCAAGGGGGGGGTGGGAGAGTCCACATACTTAAATGTATTGGGCCTTTGGTGCCTGCCCACTGGGTGTTTAGGTGGAAACAGGGTGTTGATGGGGTGAGCAGGGAGAGCTAGGAGCTTGTCGGATCTTGGGAAATAGGCAGTGTGGAGCCCTAGCCTGGATGTACCTCTGAAGGAAGGGCAGAGGAGGGGAGAAGCAGGCCAGGCAGGCCAAGGAGAGACCTGTACCCAACTTTCATATGCTGTCTTGTTTCCTGGCTACGCTCTTCCTTCTTTGTCCGACTTGATGTTGACAGGGACAATCCTCTCCTACCACCAGCTGTTCCCCTTCACATGGCTGTGCATCTGCCTTTCCATGGCAGTAGAAAGTGTTTCTTCCCGTGTGTGGACATCTGCTAGGTTTTCTACGAGTAACAGTTTTCAAGCCTGGACTGTGTGGATGTGTCTTTTGCTTACTTTGCCTTTTAGTATTTATTTCCTGTTGAAACCTGAGATGTCACCCAGATAAGCATGTTCTGGTACCGAACAGGGTGGTATGGATCTAGGCAAGGGATGGTCTCCTGTCTGTCATTTAGTCAGCAAGTTCACATCCTGTCCTGCTTGGCCTGCCTCCTCCAGCCTTAGGCCTTTTCTATAACATTCTGCCCAGCAAGGTTGCATTCTTCATGTCTGTGGTAAGTTGGTTTCCCGTCTTGGTTTCTGGGCATTCAGATGTGTTTCTCAAGTGAGTCATGGTTCCTGCCCGTACAAAGCTCAATGTTGCCAGGGGAGATAGGATTCCAGCTCCTAGAAGAAAGTAGTGTCCTAGGAAAAACAAAGTGGAGACAGAATTCAGCAGAGTGTCCTGGGGACCTCACGAAGAGGTAGCCTTGAGCAAGTAGTCAGCACCTAAAAAAGAAGCTTAGACAGTTCTAGGCAGAAGGAATAGTTAGAACAAGAAAAACATTGAAAGGCCAGAGTGACGGAGCCCATATAGAATATAGTCACTAAGCCCTTGCGGTTAGTGAGGGGCATCTTATAAGAAATAAGGTTGCAGAGGCTGGCTGCGGCAAGACCTCAGAAGGCCTGGGATGCAGGTACGGCATCTGGATCTGAATGGCTGGCTCAGTATACTCTGAGCACTGTGCTTCAGGCTGAGTCCTGAGGCCCAGATCAGAAGGGCTTCAGGTGGCACACAGTTGAACCACCCGGAGAGCTGATGTAGCTAATTCATGCTTGGATCTGTTATGGGCTTTATGTTTCTGATTTGGTTTTTGTATTTAAAGGGAAAGGAAGAAAAATCTGAAATGAGGACCATACTGAAGCCAAGTAGGAGACAGATATCACAGGGGTGTGAGTGTGATGGGTTCACACCCAGAGTGTTGCTCAGAACAGTGCCACTCTGCCTGAGCATGCTTTGTGATATGGATGTTTTGTCATTTCTTAGCTCTGGTTCATTGAGGTAAATGTCGCTGTTTATGAAGATTTGTTTTTAATAGTAGCTGTGACTTTCATGCAGAGTGGGCCTATTCTACCTTCTCTATACTCTGCTCTGGCGATGTGCTTTCTCAACCAAAACCCCTTGGACTCTGACCACCCTGCAGGGCTAAGCTCAACAGGAAGTCTTGATTGGGGCTAAAGAAAGGAAAAGGATACAGCATTTGCCTTTGAATACCTGGCAAAACAGTGATGGAGCCCAGGGACACTACAACACACAGAAGCCTAGGATCACCTTTGGGGTCAGGCTTGTCATGGTCTCCACTGAGCAGCCCTTACCTTTCCCCAGACAGCTCTACTTCCATGTACAGACTACACCCATCATGTTGGGTGACAGTTCTTTCTAGGTATCTGTGTTATTGTTGTGTGCTTGCCTTGTCATAAACAGAAAGTTTTCTAGATTAAAATGTTCATGTTGTAGTGTATGTGACTATCCTAGAAAAAGGACTTAATAGTGCATGGGCTGGGACATGGAGCTGCTGCTGCACATTAGCTAACTGTTCACTATGGACCACGCGGTACAACTCCACTCTTTAGTGTCTTCATATGCCTGTTTCTTCAGCTGCCTATTCTGAGTAAATAGCTGGCTTCCTAGTTTTGTCCACTTTACTGTTTCCTTTCTTTACAGAAAAGCCTGTGGCTGAATCACAACCGGAACTGGGAACCTGGGGCGATGGCAAGGGTGAAGATGAGCTGTCTCCAGAAGAGATACAGATGGTAATCCTAACTGCTTTCCTTTAACTCTGTCCTAAGACTGAGTTAAGTGAGAGGTTGTGCAGATGTCCTTTCCCTAATTTGATACTGAGCTTTAAAAAGTGTAAACACATTTTAGATACACTTACCCACTTAATGTCCTACTTCCTATTAGGCTTTTCATGGTTTTAATTCACAGTAGCATAATTTCAACAGAAGTTAGCTTGGATGGTCTTACTAAGTGTCTTCACCAGCAGGATGATAGGCATCCATTTTGAATATGTCTTTTAATTTGCAAAGATGGTGTTTATACTCAGTTGAGTCTCTGGTGTCATGGGAATGAGAGGAAACATGGTGATGGCTGAAGGGTGTCAGGAACAACCATCAGGACAATGATGACCTCCTGGTAGCCTGTACCCTGTGTTAAGTGCTATTATTTGTCTTTTCTGAGTGGTTTCTGGGGACAAAGTTTTGGTGATAGCTTCCCAAATGGCAGCCTCCTGGCTGTGCAGATTGATGATGAGCATATGGCTCATCTTCCTGGATCTTCTTCAGGCCTGTAGTATTCATCATCTCCTCCTGTCCTTGGCAAAGAGTAGGAGAGGCCTTGCCAGTGAGCCCCTGCTACTAAGAGTGGAGCTAGGGTCCCAGCCTCTGGATACAAGAGGCTCTCTAGTAAACAGAAGCCCTCCTGTCTAGTAAGAATGGGCTCTGGCCTTGGCTTAGCCTTTAGCCTTTCAGGGAGCTGTTTGTGGTGCTGGCTATTTCCCTGGAAGGGGCTCTTCTCCCCACTCCTGGCTGACTCCTATCAGGTCCCCAGTGTAAACTACTGTCCTCTCTGACCAGCCAGGGCCCCAGTGTCCTACTGTATTCTGTACCCTTCTCCACTATGGTAGCACCATGTGAACAGAATCGGGGCTCACTGTCATGCCTTAGCCCCAGGTCAGTGATTGTGGATGGCTGCAGGGTAGGTAAGTGACTGATGAGTGGAGCGTAAATGCTTCAGGTTCTTGTCACTGGTACAGAAGGCCTGCCCTCACGCTTCCTCACAATCAGCTGCCCAGCCCAGGAGATGGGCCCGGAGTCTCTGAACCCAACTTCCTGTTTCACCTTGCTAGAAAATAGCATAAACAGGTGAAAACCAACATTTGGGAAGCTTAAGGAGCCACTACCTCAAGGCCAAAGAAAGGGCTCTGGACTCCGCCCATTGCAGCCCACATCTGCCTTCATCTGGAACCTCTGTGTACTCTCACTGCTCTCAAGGGCAATAAGGATGCTGCCTAGGACTGATGATGGAGAGCTATCCCCTGAACGATCGATGTGAGAGGACCAGACACTTGGGAGTTTTTTTATTTGGGCCGTCAGGAAAAGGGCAAGCATGGATCTGGGCATTGGGGCACAGGGAGCAGGAGTTGCTAATTCCATGTCAGACATCCTGGAAGTTCCATGGACATGGTGGAAGATGTAGACTGCCATAGAGTTTACAGCTTAGACTAAAGGCATCCTTTAGAAACACTGAGACAGGGACGAGACAGGGCCGTGAGTGTTACCTGGGAATGCTACATTAGAGGCAGAAAACCACAAATGAGTTTCAACACAGCTGAATTGCTGGCCCCTCTGACAACTAATAATGACAGGAGTGTCTGAAAATCATGCTGTTTGTCACCACTGGCACTGTGGAAGGTAGTCCTGAGGAAGCAGACAGGAAGGTGTCTGCCATCCCATGGCATAGTCCTTCTGAGATGGTGGAGAACAAGAACTGGGGGACCAGGCAGTCAGCTGTGAGTCCTTCCCTCACTAATTGTCTGTGTAACTTGGGAAGCAAATGAGCCTCGATGGATATCAAGCTTGTCAGAACTATAGGGAGTCACGATTGAGAGCCACTCCACACAGCCAGGGAGGCCTGTGCATGGTTGACATGACCCATACCTGCCACACAGCTGAAGACGAGTATCAGCATGAGTCTCTCTCCCAAATCTGTGGTGTGATCTTTCACGCCCTGCTGTCACAACCAGACCATTCACCAAAAGGCTGGCATTGTAGCGAGGTGTTGGTGCCATATAACCAGTGTCTACAGTGCTTCCTAGTTTTTGTTCTGTTGCTGCAGGTGGGTAGGACAGAAGGATGTCACAAACATTTTATAACAGGCTATTATTTAATGTTCACCGAATGGCGTTCTTGTTGCAGAGTAATTGCTAAGAGTCATATTGTAAAGTCTGACTAGCCCAGATTCAAAGGCCCAATCCTGAAAATGATAGGGCGAGAATACTATAGTATTGGTTTTATGATGAAAGGAGTTTAGCAAACTGTGGTCATAATTCACACTGAGTTTTGGAACTTTACCTCGGGGTGAAATAATGAATTAAGCCCTATACTAGCAATTTACTTCATTCTTTTAAACAAAGAAGCTGTTTCTAGTAATTGCAGAATGGCTGCCAGATGTTATTTGCATGTATAATCACTCTCCAGGTATAAGTCATGGTACAGGTAGATGGGACCTTGAGTCAACAGAGGTTTTTGGTAGGCTCAGTGAAACTCAGTTGTTTTCTAATGTCAAACGTCAAGAAGATTGCTCTCCTTTAGAGCCCACATTACTTGTCTGTGCCCCATTCACTTTACTCAAGCAAAGTCACCTTTATTTATTGATGTGTTCATTGTAGTAACTTTGAAAGACACGACTGACCTCTTTCTTAAACCCGTATAAAATGAGTCTGTAGCAGGTGTCCCCGGAGGCAGCTCATGGCACCCAGGGAGCTGGCACAGCTTTCATACTGAGGCCCAGCACAATTCATATATCAAGAACTTAGGTGTTGGGAGAGTCTGAGTCCTCACTTTTCTTCTCTGGACAACCTGAGATGGGAGCATTTCATCCTGTCTTATTTTTTACTCAAAGGCCTTGGCAGTAATGACTTTCTTTGTAAAACTTAGCAAAGAGGGGTAGATTGAAAACAGAATTTTTATAGAAAGATATTACTAATGGACTTGTGTCTTTTAAACCAGACTAGAAGCCCTTTCACAGAGGCCAACTGGAAAGTCTAGTTGACCAGTAAGAGTCAGATAGTAAGGGGAGCTATTGCTTAGTGCACTGTGCTTGCACCATGGCTACCCTGAGTACTTCCACCTCTGTGACGTTACTTAGCCTCATCCAGGAGGGAGTATTGCAGCCCCCATTGTGTGTTGAGCCATAGACACCTGTTCAGGGGCACCTGACTCTCAAGTCCTAGATCCTTAGGTGATGCTGATAAGTCGGGGGGGGGGGGCCCACACCTGTAATCTGAGCACTTATGAGGTGAAGGCAGGAAGATCCTCAAATACCTAGTTATAGGCCAGCCTGGGATATATATGCATGAGCCTGTTTATAATAAAAGAGATGCTGCTGCTTGTTAGCCATTCTTCACCTTAACAACTACCTGAGAACAGCTACTCAAGGTAGGAAAGGTATACTCTAATGTTCAGTTTCTGAGGTTGCAGGCTGTGGTCAGTAGCTCTGTTTGCTCTGGGTCTAAGATGAGACAGTATCGTGGCAGAAGGGCTCATCTCACAGCTAGCCCAAGGATAAGCCCCTCACGACCTACCTTCTGCCAACGGGACCCAGTCTCAGCTACTTCCTTCATCATTCTGAATCAGTCCCTGAATAATTCAGTGACTGGGCCAGAGCCTTAATGGTCCAATAACCTCTCAATGACTGAATGCACTAGCTGGAAACCAATGCTTCATTCAGCCATAGCATTTTCAGGAGAGAACTAATATCTAAACATAGCACATAAGTGGTAAGTATCTCTTAGAGTGTGGTCACGTTGTATCTCTGGGCATATAGACATCCTGCTGTGGTGTTGACCACAGAGACCAAGGCTTTGGTTCAGCCCTATGCCTAGTCAAGTCCCTACTTATGTGAGGAGGCAACATGGCTGCACAGTCAGACTGACCCTAGAAGGGACTGTCCGTACATTTTCCAGAGCCAGACAGAGTGAAACAGCAAAGGGCCATAGCTGCTCCATTGAATTTGAGGTGAAAGGGACCTCCAAGCATCTTACCACTCACGTTAAAAACCTGTCTGGAATCTGTCTCCCAGAGAGTACTCAAGTAGACAACATACATGTCTTAACAACCTCACTGCCTAAGTCCTACTCTTCCCATTTTGGTGACAAAGGCAGAAGGACAGCGATTGGATTACTCACCTGTCCAAAGACATACAGTTTCAAAGGTGAAGGGGCTGGGATTCCAGCTGCAACTTCATACCTCAGGGTCAGGGAAGGATAAGGCTCACAGCTGTCCACAAAGAAACTGATGACCGTCATAAAGTTGCTGACTAGCTAGGACCACCTAGCCATTTTCATGAGCTCTCACACCTGGCTTCCATACCGTGAGGTATATGGCCAACATGGCAATCCCTGCCACCCAAACTTTGGGACAGGCTGGCCATTCAGAAAACTGCTCTAAAAACCAGTGCCAGTGAATGTCCATGCTTGGGCTCTGTTAGACCTCAGTAAGTGGTGACCTTACATTTGCTAAGGCAGTGTTTCTCAACCTATGGGTCATGATGCCTTTGGGACGCTAACAATCCTTACACAATCCATCAGAAAACACAGGCATTTACATTACAGTTCATAACAGTAGCAGAATTTGTTATGAAGTAGCAACAAAATTGTATGATCTGGAGTCAGTACAACATGAAGAACTGTATTAAAGGGTTGTAGCATTAGGAAAGTTGAGAACCACTGGTTTAGGGGAACAGGGTTTTGTCCGTCTGTCTGTTTTTATTAATTACATTTCATTTAACCTGCCCTGTAGTGAAGGCTACTCTCTACTGAAGCTCGAGTACTATCTGAGCCCTCTCTTCACCCCTTACTACATGGGATGGCTTGCGGCGTCTGCTTCTGTTCCTTGAAAGGCTGGGTATTTCTGAGATGACATACAGAACTCCTAGGGTCAGGGAAACCTGTGCCTTTGCCTGACTGCTGGAGCCAGTGTGATGCTTTCAGAAGTGTCAGCTGTTAGGGCTTAGAAAGGCAGCGCAGCCCTGAATCTCATGCGTGGGCTGGAGGAAAACAGAGGGCTTTGTTCCCAGGCAGCATTCAGTAAGTCACCTAGACTGATAGTTAATTGTGTTTAGGACAGTTTCAAAGCATCTAAGGACAAGATTTAAAAGGGCAGGACCATATTTTATCATTAGGGAAAAAAGAAAGAAAGGAAATGTCTCCCTGGAAAACAAACGAGCATACTTGAGGGATTGGTGCCTGTAAATTAGCACCTACAACTTAAGTAATTACACGTGCTCAGGAAATACCGACCTCCTAAGTCACTGCTGAGCGGAGTTAACAGCTGATGCCTTCAGACTCAGAGTGAAGGTTCTCTTACCTGGTCTCTGTGATGCCTAATGAAAAGAGCCATTAGCAATACTGTCTCCACAGTCTGCAAGGCTATGACTCACGTGGTCCTGCTGGGAGCCACCCCATCCTCCTTCCATTCCCATCTTCTGCTCTGATGAGGCCTCTTTGTGTTCTGGTGGACAGCAGGGTTTGTGCGGGGCTTAGGGACTAAAGAAGAAAGGTGGCTCTGCCCCTTGAGAGAAGCTGGTCCCTGAACAAGTTAAGAAATGTCACAGTGAAGCTGCATGCAGGGGAGATCCAGAGACGGTGCTTCCATCTGCTCTGTGGCTGGGCATTAACATGGCACCTGTGCTGGAGTCCCCAGCCAGTCAAAAGAGATGCGGGAATGGGACATGAACCTGTGTCCTGTGGACATTGGCTGGATCACAGGTAATATGTACCTGAGGCCTTTTCTGCTGGGCCAGGTAGAGCCAACAGGGAAGCAGTGCACTGGTGTCATGGGTAGTGGGGTACGAGGAGCCATGTGTTACCTGAGTTCTTTTCAGAGCATTCTGCTCCGGATCTGGACTTTACTCCACAGAAGGAATTTTAGGACAGGCCAGTATGAAGTAGGTGTGGGGCTTCCTGTAAAAGGGCAGTGGTGCTACCTCTTGGCCGTGGGCAGCCCTGGTGCTGTCGCACAAGGCCCTTGGGTTCACAGGCCTGTCCCTGTCACAGGCCAAGGAGCCTGCCAGCCTCTGCCCCACAGCCTTTCCCACACCAAGTTCTCTGTCTAAAATGCTGTACCTGGAGATAGGTGGCAGCAGTGGAATCTCAGCAGAGAGTGTGTCTGAAGCTACAGAGGCAGCTTCTTCTGCCCAGCCGCTAGTCTAAGTGTCAGCTGCTCCTCAGTTCAGACCCAGGAGGACTCTGAGGCCAACATAACACAGTTGGTCTTCGGGCTGGCTAGCATTTTCTTTCCAGAGTATGGTATCTTTTAGACAATCTTCTGGCAATACCCTGTGCTGGCCAATGGGACTGGGCAGTGATCCTTAGAAGCTGGGTGAAAGGTCAAAGGTTCCTTTTTGCCCCTTTCTTGAGCCCCATCTGATAGCATTCTGAGTGTGTGTGCTTCTTTGCAGTTTGAACAAGAAAATCAGCGACTCATTGGTGAAATGAATAGCTTGTTTGATGAAGTGAGGTATGTATATAGCTAATAGCTTGATGACAGCTTTCCCAGATACTGGGGGCTTGTTCCACTTGCTTTGGCATCCAAGCACCCACATGTAACTGGACAGTGCTGGCTGGGCCTGTGGGCTGCTACAGTAAGCTTGTGGGCACTACAGCATGCAGAAAGAGCACACACTAAAGACAGTTTATCCCAAATGTGGACCTATACCACTAGCACAGGGCTGCTTGAGTGGAGTGGCTGTAAACGCAGTGGGGCCCTGTGAAGGGTGCTTGTGCCAGGAGTTCCTGCTTCCAGGTGACCAGGTTCACACCCACTTGTCCATGAACTTCAAGGGCCTGTGTTCCACAGGAGTGTTGCAGTGCTGTGGAAGCAACAGCTGAGTCTTTGCACGGCCCTATTCCATTCGGGGTGTGGCCTCTCCCAGCCTGGAGACTTACTCAGGGTAGGGGTACTCCCTGGGACAGCCTTAAGGCTATTTTGTCCCAGAGGTGGCTCTCTCTCAGGCCTCCTTCTGTCCACCCACCTTGCTGTTCCTTCTCCATGTCTTGACACTGGTCCTTCCATGTCTCCTGTCTGCCCTTTCCATTTGTGTTCTACAGGGAACTCCAGATTCCCTGCCATTCACACCTTTCTCCTCCTGCCACTGACTCATTCCCAGCTGTGCTGGAGTGGTGACGGTCAGCTTGACCCAGCTTCTACTCAGCCCCTCAGCCCCAGCCTACCCCACGCTGGAAAGGGCTCACCCAGTGTTTCAGGTTGAGCAAGCACTTAGTTGCTGAACCAGATGGGGTGATCACAGTCTGAACGGGATCATTTTCTTGCCATAAGGAGCTGCTTTGAGAGGGAAATGTACTTTCTAAAGATGGGCTTTCGAAATGACCATGCCTTTGCTTCTCCAGCATGCATCACAAAGTAACTAGGCTATGCAGAGGACCTATCATGCCTACCCAGTTCCTCCTCCTGTCTGGCATGGCTGCCCATCCTCTTTCATCATCACTTTAATGTTTTCTTCAGAAATGTGTACCATTCATCTTAGATTACCACGAGATAACAGCTAACATGTCACCTGTCAATTCTTTTTTGAAGGCAAATCGAAGGGAGAGTCGTTGAAATTTCCAGACTCCAAGAGATATTCACCGAAAAGGTTTTGCAACAGGTAAAAGGACCCAGAGGCCCAGCAGTTTTGAGTTTTGACTGACAGCTCGGAGCCTTCTTCCAGAAGCATCTGAGTAATGCAGATTAGACAGCACCACGTTTTGTTAGCCAGTCACCCCACTCAGAGCACCCTGGTATCATAGCTTCTGGTCACCCCACAGCAACCCTCTTGGGTACAGCCGAGGGCTCTGTGTGGAGCACAGCTTAGGAGCAGAGTGACCCCTGTGAGCTAGAGCATCTAGTGGTAGTAGGAGGGTGCAGTCCAGGACTGGGAGCCCGACAGCCCCTCCACACCATCGCTCCCCATCTGTAGAAAGAGATGAGACCACAGGACTGCTGTTCTGTTCACAGGTAAGCACAGAAGAGCCCTGCAGTGCAGAACAGAGAGAGCTGCTTTTCAATCCCCTGTGCTCCAGAAATTAGGCACAGTCTTTCAGCCAGCCCATGCTGCCTCCTAGAGCACAGTCTGATAGGGGTACGATTGCTCCCAGGTGAGCTTAGGACTAAAAAAATCTCTCTCTCTTCTCTCTGGGATGTTGGCTCACTCACAACTGCCTGAATCTCACAGCAGAGTTGAGTCAACATGGATGAGGTAGAAGCTAACAACAGTTGGGAGTACAAGGTCATAAAAGTAAGGTTCTCTTCACAGGTATCTTTAAAAAAAAAAGGCTTTATTTTATGTATATGAGTACACTGTAGCTGTCTTCAGACACACCAGAAGAGGGCATTAGATCCCATGATTGTAAGCCACCATGTGGTTGCTGAGAATTGAACTCAGGACCTCTGGAAGAACAGTCAGTGCTCTCCAACCCTCTTCATAGGTATCTTAAAGATCTACTCAAGCCATGTGTGTGAAGGCCATGAACCCTGGACACAGGTTTTGTGCAGACCCTTGGCCTAATGGCCATGTCAGCTGCATGACAGAGGAAGCCATCAAAGCAAGCTCCTGGTACAGAGAGCCAGTCACCTTGGCTGAAGCATACAGCTTTCAGGGTGACCAGGCTGTAGTCTGGACACTCCACCCTGTGTGCTGTGGCCAGTACTTCTCCTAAGCCCCATTATCTGAGGTACAGCTAGTATTCCATGCCTCACTGTCAGAGCCAACAAGTTGTTCCACTGACCTACCTGGCCCATGGCAGGCCTTGCAGTGGGACTCTGACCAAGCCAGGTAGTTCCCTGCTTTAGTAACACCACATATGCCATCATGAATATGTCCTCTACATGGTACTCCAGTGACACCCTGGCTGACCATACAAGAAAGAGAGTCACTGTCTCTTAGGCTCTAGTACTCAGCCTTCTACCAAGGGATGTCTGCTGCCACTGCAATGACTGCCCCAGAGGCCTAGGCAAACAGCCCCACTGAGAAAGAAGAGAGCTGCTCTGGGGCGGGGGGGGGGGGGGGGGGGGGGGAGGGTATAGTGCTTTATGAGATTGGTGTCCCTATGGAGTCCACCAAGGGCCCCTTGAACTGGGAGGCCTTGAAAACTGTCTTTATGTCAGTGCTGCAGGCTATTTATGGCAAACTCCTTAGCTCCTGCTCTGATGTTCTCGGCCAGTGTGTCACTACCCACATGTCCTGGCCCATGTGGCATGTACAGTGATGCCTCTACTGGGAACTTGGTGATTGAAGCCTGCTTTTCATTCTACAGTATTATGCCAGAAAAGGCTCCCTAAAGCCCACATTAGAGCATGCCTCCCTTACCCTCAGCAGGAAGACTAAAAACAGTACCACATGGCTGGTATGATAAGGTCTCCAATAGCATCGTCTCATGAACGGAGACCAGCACCCCCTACTTCCAAGTTCTCAGCATCTACACAGGGCATTTGGGGCCAGCAATTCATGTCTTGTTCTAACTTTTACCCATTTAGCAATGTGTTAAGACATGCTGTTTGGATGACTACTGTGTTTCAAATTATGAAGCTAGCTTCTAGACCTTATAAAGAACAAACAGAATGCTGGAGGAGAATCCAGAATTAGCAGTTCATATTTGTCCTTGTCACTGATGAGTGACACAGGAGATAGTGTGAGCTGTACAACCTGACAAGAGCCTTATCCTAGTCCTGCCACTCAGACAGTATGTGACCCTCTCTAAGCTAGTAAACATCTCTGAACCGTAAAGTTCCCTCTCTTTGTGCTGGGTGAGGCCCACCTCTCTGGTGAGGATTCTCAGGCTGTGTAGGTGCAGCCTCTAGACCTTGGAACATGGCAGCAAGAACTTGCAGAAGAATGTCTTCTTGGTTGAGGAAAGAATGGCTGTTCCCTGACATTCTTTCCTTCCACAGGAAACCGAGATTGACAGCATTCACCAGTTAGTCGTGGGGGCAACTGAAAATATTAAGGAAGGCAATGAAGATATACGAGAGGTGGGTACCTGGTGCTTACGGTCTGATGTGGCTCAGCACTGCATCCCAGCAGCCGGAATCTCACTAGTGAAGCTGCCTAAGAGTACTGTGTAGTGTTCAGGGCCCAATTTGCAGCTGTAGCCATGGGTTTATAGTCAGGGCCAGCCTAAGAGCCTGTGTTCATAAGACCTGTTGGCTAACCTCTAACTGATCCTCAAGAGAAAATAGCTTCCATCCCTACAAGGACAGTGGGTGGGAGAGCATCCAGGTAGGGTCAGGATAATCTGAAACCAAGGATGAGCCCACAGAGGGCAGGAGCCCAGACTAACTGTGGAGGGCACCTAGCCTTACGAGTCAACTGTCTCTAAATCCCAGACCTCCTGGTTGTCCCTGTGTCACTATAGAGAGGCATCACTGGAAAACCCAAGCCCTAGTTCAATGGTCCCTGGGGAATTGAGTCCTAGGAGGTTAGGCTTTGCCCAACAGAAGAAGTTGAAAGACAGAGCAGGCAAAATGGCTCAGTGGATAAAGATGCTTGCTACCAGGCAGGGCAACCTGATTTTGATTTCTGAAATCCACATGGTAGAGGTAGAGAATTAACTCTACATTTTCCTCTGACTCTACCCCCACATACACCGTGGCATGCATTCCCACCTACCCACCATCAAGATACATATAATTTTAAAAATGAAATGCAAGGCCTTTGTTCTCTTTCAGGTGTCCATGTACAGTGGGTTTTGTTTCTACCTATTTAATGAAAGCATGGGGTTCACGGAGGTGTGTTCTGGGCACCTAGGGCTTCTGAAACCAGTCCAGGGTAGTGCTAATACCTGTGCTCCTCCTGCCAGGCCATCAAAAACAACGCAGGCTTCCGAGTGTGGATCCTCTTCTTCCTTGTGATGTGTTCCTTTTCCTTGCTCTTCCTCGACTGGTATGACAGCTAGCCCACCAGGGCCGCACCTGCACCTGCACCACTGCCTTGGACACACTATGTGCCAGCATGTGTCTCATCTGCTGTGGAGCTGTGTAAGGTCAATGGGCTGGGAAAACATGGCTCCTGAGCTGACCTTTGGAACCTCTCAGGACCTGGAAATACATGAATTGCGAGTGCCCTATGGTCTTTAGGGTGGAAGATAAAGGTAAAGGTAGTCAGGGGCTACACCTTCAGGACAGGCCACAAGCATGGTGGGGGCTGAGCAGAGCAAGGATATGGCATGCCTCCTATCCCCATTACAGGCTCAGAGCCCCATCTCCTGCCCTTCCCACACCAGTAGCTTCAGGGGAGAACATGCCAAATGTTTCTAAAGTCATCAGTTCTTATTTCCTTGTGGCATCTAATGTGTGCTGATACGTGGCCATTTTGTCATAGAAAATGATTCACATCTGCCTTGTCAAGCTAATAAACGCAATTACAGCCACTTATTGCAGTCAGTGAGTCTCCACTGAGCCCCTCTGGCCACCACCTGGCTGGACAGGCAGGCTCTGGTGTCCTCCACTAGGCTTCTCTCCTGACAACTTGTTAAAAGCAAAGCTAGGGCCTAGGGGCATGTGAAGCCTCATTTCCTGCCACTGGATCCTGGAAATTTATGTTCCAGGAAGGGAGTGGATCTCAGAAGAGTAGGCCTTCTGCCCTTGATCCTGCATACTTGCCCCTCTAGAAGAGGCCACAGGGTTGTCTGCTGAGAACTGGAAGTATATGGCACATGGCCTACATCTGTATACAAATGTATCCTGGGTCGCACAAATTCTGCTGAAGCACGAGTACAGACAGTCCAGTGTGCGGCTTAGGCACCTACGAGCTCTTTATTTGTAGAGTGAACGTGAGAAGTTACATTGGGAGAGTGCACAGTGGGTATTGGGCGTGGTTAGAAAACAAGGGGGCCTGCCCACTGCATACACGCAGTCCGTGAGTCAGATCCCTCCACAGGCAAGTTTTGGCACATGTTTATTGCTCTTTATGTATTCCTCACACTTCCCAATGCACTGCAAGCTCGTGACTGTGTGACCCCTCCCACTGTGCTGAGCTTGTGGTCTTAGTGTCAGAACACCTCAACAATAAAATACTTTGTCTCAGTAGCACACCTCAGGAAACAACAGTGGAGCTGATGGTGGTCACCATGCTTGTTCACAAAGGTCTCAGACTTTTTGCCATTTATTTCTGACCTACTAAAGAACGCTTAGACTTCTGACATGCCCACCAGAAACAACACATTCTGAGAACATGGAAGAAAACAATCAGGAATAGCTTTTTCTATTTAATTGTCTTACACATTTAGTTTACCTACTGGTGATTTTGTAAACATATACTTTAATGTCAAGATTCAGATTGAAACATAAACATACTTTTGTTACAAAGATTGTGGACTTAGATATTCTATTTGCAAGGTGCCACATCAGCCCCCCACCAGCCATCCTGCCCCCTTCCCACAGCACAGGCGTCACGTCTGTTCACAGAAGAAAAGCTAAAGTAGCCCTGGCTTACCCAAAATTACATTTTCACTTTGCCCACCGGCTAATAAAACAAAAACCCAAAACTGCACCTGCATCCAGGGCTGTACGTGCAAATATATTCATAACAGGAAAGAAAAGAGCCAGTGGGCTTTCTTCCTATCTAGCACATCACCAGCAGACAGCCCACCCACAGAAAAACAGGCTCGGCAACCCCCTGGCCCAGAGCCAGCTCCTCCCCACCCCATCCTTGTGCTCTGCTCAGAAGACACACCAAAGAGAACCTCCCAGAATTGTCTGGCAGGGCTGCTTCGTGGCGCACACCTTCCCTTCTCTGCGCCGCTCAACAGTGCATCTTGGCAGTCAGCACTGCCACCAGCAAAGCACAGGGTCACTCTAGATATGGCTATGGAGGAAGGTCTGCAAATAGCAAAGGGGCATAAAAGAAAACAGGAAACCACCAAATGCACTGTTCTGATGGCCAGACCCCTGGCATAGCCAGTGTAAATGATCTTTTGACAGTATCCAGTGAGTCCCAGTGAAGGAGCTAAATGGAGCCTCCTTGGCATGGCCAGTGGCATCAAGCTCTCTAAGCAATGCTGAGATGCACTTGTTCTCATACCATTGGGTGGTCCGCAGCAAGTTTTATTTGCAAAGCAGCATTAGCAAACAGAAGCAATTGCACCGTAAATGAGTAATCGCTAAATTATCGGTAATTATATTTAATGAAATGTCCCTCAAAGTCCCTTTGTTGCCTTCAAGTGACACATTGTAAGGAACCTGTCCCGCTCGCTAAGCTGACTTCTCTGCAGCTTCAGTCTCCTGTTCCGACAGCTTCTCTTCTGACAGAACTGACATCCATGGCGACACGGAGCGGGTGATGCTCTGCTTGGCCAGGTTGTAGTGGTTTATGACAGTGTAAAATTTCTCCCGGGCACTGGAGTCTTGCTCCGTGTAATAGCTCTCCAAGCCTTCTGGGATGCACTGGGTGTTCTGTAAGACAGGAGGCCATGGAGATGCGGTAGATACAGGGCATGCCATCGTGTTTCTGCAGTTACTGTCCCCCAATAGCTCCTAAGCATCTCCCCTGAGCTTGCAGGACACTACCGTGGACAGAGGGGGGTAGGGCCTCCCCTCAGAGGGATAACTGTGTGGAAGATGGCTGTGCTGCAGTGGGCTCCCAGGATAGAGGTAACAGGCAGTGTGCCTCCCTTCACACTCATCTGTTAAAGCAAGGACACTTTCTACACGCCTACAAACAATCCAACTGAAGTAAGAGGAAGAGCACTGAGGAAGGCTTTCTTTGGGGGCAGTGAGATGGCTCAGTGGGTAAAGGTGCTTGCTGTCAAATCTGGCAACCCTGGTTCAATCCTCAGGAGCTCCATGGTAGGAGAGAACTAGCTCCTTCCTGCAAGTTATCCTCCGAGCTGAGCCATGCAATTAGCATAGCAACCAATGGCTGCATTTCTGATCTTCCTTATTGTCCAATAAGGCCATGGTGTAACTAACACCAAGCCAAAAGAATCTGAATGGTTGTGACAAGCAGCTTTGGGGATGGCTCCCAAAGAACAGCTGTCTGCACCAGTGTCCGCATTTCCCCTTCTCAGCCATCTCTGATTGTCCAGAGGACAAAACCCCAAAAGCCACAGGGCAGGGAAAGATGGAACCAGAGCTCCAGACAACTGACTCCCTGTACTACCTTTTATTTGGACTTCTAAGACCAGCAATAAGTATCCCATCCTGTCAAAGACACTGTCCCTCATGTTCAGCCATCCAAAGCTTATCATGCCGAGCCTGCACAGATGGAAACCAGGACCCCACAGTTGAGTCAGGTGGAAACCTCCGCCACCACCTGTCATTTGGGAATTTTAGACCCAGACACTCCTCTTTTTAGGCCTAGGGTAGCTTAGCAGATCTGCGCTGAGACCATCTATATTCCTAGTGTCTCCCTGAGGAGTCTGAGTCCAACATCTCAGCCAAGGCCACAGCCCAGGTAGAAGAAAGCCCTTCTGGTTTTTACCCATGACACACAATGCTGAGTTACTCTCCCTCTCCTCTCAGATAACCTAGTTCCTCCAGCTCCTAACCCAGATGAGCTCGCCAGTGTAATGGGCAGGTAGCCTAAGATACCAGTGAGTAGCTCCTAGGAACTTTGTGTTGCCTGAGTCTGAAAGCCAGTGGGATAGCTCAACTGGATGCCCTGCCCTAGAGAAGGTCCCGAAAGGAGGGAGGGACTGCAGTGTGCACCCACACACAGGCTTCCTTTTTGCGACACCCAGTTCTTTATTTTCAGGCCAGTTCTCTCACTGTGGGGTTCATGCCTCTCAGTCCATTTTATAGGTGGAAAAGTGGAGCCTAGAGAGGTGAAAAGGCTTCATGAAGCAGATATGAGAACCACACAAGCAGATATGGGAACACAGCTCCAGCTGGGACCTCTTGTCATCATTGTCCACCACTACAGATGGGCCACCCATTTAGGGTCTTGATCCCAGATTCCCCACCCAACTCAAGACCATAAAGAATGTGAAACAGACTTTCTATCATCTCTACCCACAATGGGTCCAACTTGTTCTTTTCCAGAATCTGCCACCAGCATCTTCAGTCCAATCAGCACTTGTAAATTCTTGCTTTGATATACATGACCTCATGTGTACCGACCATCTATACTCCCTGGTGCAGCAGCTCCCATACTGCCAACCCCTCACAACCCTTAGAGGTAGAGATACAGCACTCAGGATGGCTCAGACTTGCGCACTGGGAGCATAGATGGCACACCTCTAATCCCTGGCTGCCAGGTTTAGTGAGACACCCTATCCGAAAAGAGGGCGGGAAAAGGTAATTGAGACCTAAGACACAAGACTTTGACTTGGCTTCAGGCGTGTGGGCATGCACTCATGCATGTGTGCCATGTGTAGGTGTGAATGGAACCAGGATGCAGGGCGCTATCTGCAGCATGGTCCTTATTCAGCCAGAGGCCACTGGAGCTGGGATGTAATATCACCCTGAGTCCAGATTTACTTGACATCACTCTGCTACTACTTGGTGTCACAGGACTGAGCATAAAGGACGTTGATGGAAAGGGACGCTATGGTCATGGAGAGCAGCCACCTGGGCAGATCTGGAAGCTACTTATGGAGGGTCCTGTTCTTTCAGAGTGAGCCCTCTCTCCTAAAGACCTCTTCCACACAGAGCCTGCTATGATGTAGGGCCTGGGACTGTGGGGAGTGGTCAGCAGGTGGCTAAGAATCTGGCACAGCCGAATCCACAGGCTGTGATTAACTTAGCCCTGCTGGTCACTCACCAAGGTCTGACTGGCCTCCTCGGGAGGTATAAAGAGTGGAATGTAAAGTATCCTGGTAGAGCTGCCAGCATGCAGGGCTTATAGGTCATCACTGTGGGATCTGGGAAAGTTATGAATGGTAACAGTGCAGGGCCCAGTGAGCATTCAGGATCCTCTGAAAATATAAACACGCTTCCAGCCTCAAGGCCACACCCCTAACAGCTCAGACTGTGCCCTGGGTGTCCTTTCTGGGTTGTCATCCCTCAAGCCTCTCCTCAGAAGTATTTCCAGTCCTGGTGAGGTAGATAATGATGTAAAGAATCAGCCCTTGCCTGTGGAGAGGGGTCTCAGCAGCCCACTAGACCTTAAAATACAAAGCTTAGAATTGCCCGCAGGGTCCTGGGAGCACTGAGAGCTAGTTCAGAAAAGCTCACAAAGCAATAGAGGGTACAGCACCCCAGGGGCTAGCACTGCCTGAAGCCGAGTGCTACAGACAAAACCTAGCTTTGGGGTCAGACCACAGTCCCAGCTGAGATCTCAAGTGGTCTTTCAGAGCCCCAGTTCCTTCATCTTTAAAATAGGGCTAATGTGCCCCACAGCCTGGCTGCTTTCCCTGTAAGGATGAAAGTCAGAATGGGACAGGTCAGAAAGAAGCCAGGGTGTGGCTAAAGATGATAAACAGAAAAGATCAAGCAGTCCGAGCACCCTCCAGAGTAGTCTAGAGTGTCCTGATCCTAGCCCAGCACAAGTAACCCCCTATGCTGCGGCAGAAAATGGCTATGTAGGCTGGCTAGGACTCTTCAGCTGACCCAGCTCCTCTAGCCTGCAGAGCCACCCTCAGTCTGTCCTGACACATACCCCTTACCAGTCCCTGGCGAAGTGGGAGGAAGGCTACAGGCACACAGCACACACACAGCACAGGACCCTGCTTTGCATGTATCCAAGACCTGAGGAGCAAGACGTCAGGGCAGGCATGGGCACCTGGGGACATCCTGGAAATGTCCCTGCCATCCAGGCACCTGGCTGAAAGGACAGCAGGTATTGTCTGACATCTCTCACATAACATGGCCACCAGAAGATGCTGAGAGGCCCTCTGAGGGGCTGATGGTGTCAACCTCAGAAGGAGCTGGGGACACAGGTCAGTCTGTACCCATATGGAGAAAGGTTCTCACACACCCTTTTGGTAAAAGAAATCAAGTGCAAAGCCTCAGTCTCCTGTGTGGGTATCTTGGACGGAGCACGGCTGTCACATGGCCTGGACTGGGGTTACTGTGGAGTCTCACTATGGCCCAGGCTGCTTCCATCTGAGTGCTAGGACTGAAGGCACACACCACATCACAACCCTGGCTCTGTCTACCTTTTAGCTGCTTCCGCACACTTTTCAGCTCGGGCCATTTGGCTGCTGGGTAGGACTCAGGCTTCTGGGGTTCCCTTCCCCCAGACATCCTATCCTGTCCTGCAGATTCCACTGCTCAGCTGGTACACTTACAGAGGCCCCTAGATAATACATGCTGCAGAGTTGAAGGACCTTAACAGCATGGCCTTGGGCATGACAAAGAGCCTCTGATCCCCGTTTCCCATTGGTAAAAGGGAAGAGGCACCTCCTTAGGGTCTCTAGGTGGCCATCCAAGGGCTAGTGTGGCTCACAGACCTCATGACCAGCCCTCCACCCCAGGTAGACGTGGAATGTGCATGTACCTGAATACAAGGAAGGAGGAGAGCCTCCCCGACCTGTGACCTAGCTGTATCATCCAGACCATCACCACCACCACCCGCCGCCATTAAAACACTGGTGGAAAATATACAAGGCCACAGCAGTACACGTCCAGAACTGCCTATGGAGTTCTGGATTCCCAAGTGAGTGCGGACCTGCAATCCCTGTAGGGCCTTTTATGCATGCAGATCCCAGTCTCCTCCCACACAGCTAGGGTTCTGATCCAAAGTCAGCCTGGGACCAGGCCTCTATCTTCTTCATTGTCACTCTTCTGCACCAGCTTCTCCTGCAGAACTTGGATTTGCTGAGTGGAACCAACAGTTTTAGCTTCTCACTGTGCTGGGCAAGGAACTTGCTCCAGACTAGAGATAATGGGCCAGGCAGAAAACCCAGGACAGCTCTGTGGTTGGTGGAGTCCTGGCCCAACATCTGTGACAGCAGCTGCAGTAGGGAGCTATCTCCTACCCATCCTGTTTCCCACAGAGGCGCCACCGCCCCCTATGATGTCAGCCTGAGTCACCCAGCTTCAGGCCAGGTGGTCCTGGTCTGTCCCTCCTGGCCTCCCTAATTCAGTCTTCCTGTCTTTCCACTGACACACTGGTCTGCCTCTCCAACCCCATTGTGTCAGCCATCCAGACCTCTCTTCCCTGCCCCACTGCAGCAGCCTCTTCTGTCAGTACACTGCCTGCCTCTCCCAGTGTCCAGGTGACCCAGGGATGATCCTCATCACACCCCCTTTTCTGGGGCCTATGCTAGGATCAGGGTGCTGAGCAGTGTACAATCTCACTGTACTTTGGCCACTCTCCCAAATGCCACCAAGCACACCCCAGTCCACCTGATACTCTCTCTATCTCCTACTTTGCCCTATGTTCCAGAAGCTGTCCCAGTATGGACCACCCTCTAGAAAGGGCAGACTCCCATACTCCATGCCAAGTCCTCCTCACTCAGTATACACATGCCTGCCCACCTTCAGAATTCTTAAACCAGAAGGCATCGAGAAGGTGAGATCTTTGCTCCTGGGTGTAGCTTAGCACCCTGAGCAAACAGCATTCTCACTGTAGAAGGTATCCTACAGTCGCTGCGGGAGGAAGGAAGGGCTGAAAGGCAGAAGCCCTGAAGAACCTTGTCGTGTGTAAAAGGCAGAGGAGGTCCTGTCTGTGGTTCATGAACTTTCAGCTCTTCAAACTTGCTCTGCCAGGGGCACTGCAGTTTCATCTCAGCAAAACCCAGACACATCCATCCAGCCAGGATCCACAAGAAGTGCAGGCTAGAACACACACTCAGTGCCTGCTCTGTTCACACTTCAGCGGTGCCAAAGCCTGCACAGGACCATTTCCCATCAGCTCTGAGAAGTTCAGAACCAGAGTGAGTGAGACATGGAAGCCTCTAGCAAGTGGGCTGCACCTCTGCGCTGCTCCATCTTCTGCCTCCGTCCTACCTTCCCCCCCTCCAGTTCTGCTTCCTTAGTCCTCTATGTAGGTGCACCTGTGCCAACAGCAGGCTCATGGGAAGGAGGCACAGAAGCAGAGAGAACATCTCTCTGTGTGTGGGTGCCAACATGGCCCCTGCAGCAGAACCCTCAGGAGACCCCAAGAACAACCGGTAGACAGGTAGTCCCCTTTGTGTGGCTTTGTGTGGCTTTGTGTGGCTTGGGGCAGTGCACCCTACTTCCACCAGGTACTGGATGGAAGTGTCCGCCTGGCACTTTCTAACCCGGGGGTGGGGGGACTCTTCCCCAAGGACAAGCCAGGGGTTTCCTTCCCAGCGACCCCACAGTGCCTTCTGCTGCCCAGGGAGGATCTTCAGCGAGTCCTCTCCCACTGAAGGTGCACAGCCTGCTGCTATAAAGCCCTGGGATTGGAGAGGAAAGAGGTTCAAAGGCATCCAGGGGACCGGGGATGGGGTGAGTAGGCAAGGCCTTACCTTCAAGACAAACCCATCAGGGCAGGCGCGGTCATACTTGTACACTTTGTAGACAACCAGGAAGACAACACAGGTGAGGAAGGCCAGGGCAAAGAGGACCAGCACAGAGACCTGTGGGAAGAGGCAGAGAACACTTTGGGACTGGGAAGACAGCTGACTGACAGGTACAAGCAGTCATACACACAGAGGTATGTACGCCTGTGCAAAGAGCCTGGGGAATCACCTTGGTTTGGTCATTTTGTATGGCTCTAACTTTTCAACACATCCACATGTCACCATGTGTTTCGAGCATTCCAGGCTACAAGGAAAGCTCTGTGCACAGACTTAGGAAAGCCTTGGCATTGGCCACATGACTCCCAGGAGACTTGGGCCCTTGACAGAGAAATGGGACTGGAGCAGGATCTCAACCCAGTCCACCTCACCCAGAAACACTGCCTGGCAGGAATCCACCCTGCCAGGGAGCTAGCTGCCTGCCTCTCCTCTCAGTGTCCCTGCTCACAGGGCTGAGTCCTGGAGGTGGGGCATACCTGTAACCCAGGCACTTCAGGAGGATCAGAAGTTCAAGGTCATTCCCAACTACATTAGCAAATTTAAGGCCAGTCTGAGCTACTTGAGATTCTGCCTCAAAATAAAATAGATAAGATAATTTAAAAAAAATAGCAGAGCTGGCCTGGTGGCTCTATGGGTATGGGTCAAGCCTGATGACCTGAGTTCAATCCCAGGGACCCACATAGTAGGACAAAACTGACTCCCGAAAGCTACCACTCGTTCTCTCTCTCTCTCTCCACACACACACACACACACACACACACACACACACACAAAGGTAATTAATATTGCACTAATTTTTATTTTTAATATTCTATTAATGTTTGTTAGTATTAAAAACCATAAAGCCAGGGGACAAAGGCTGTCAGCCTTACAGATATCTGGAAAACGGCAAAACAGAGTACTAGGAAACATGCTCCCAGTCTTACAGGGAGATCCATTGTGTGACCAGCACAAGTGTCTGGGCCTGGGCCCTCATTTGGAAATGAGCTTTTGCATGTGGGTTGTGTTCAGATGAGGTCAATAGCTTGTCAAGTCTAACCAGTGTCCTTACAAGAAACTGAGGCAGAGACACATACTAGAGGGAACAGCACATGTGTATGGAGGCTGGAACAATGCATCTCTACCACGCAGCGCCCCAGAGATGGTGGTAACTCCACAACAGGACTCTGAGACAGCATGTCCCACAGACACTTTAACTTCAGACTTCTCTTGCCTCCAGAAACCTGAAAACGGCTGAGGTTCCCCCACCTAGTGGTGGTTTGTTGAGGCAGCCTCGGGATTTGTGCTAAGGAACACAGGCCTGGGTCGCCTTCCTTGAAGACCGGTCCCACACACACTTCTGCAGATACCCCAGCCTCTTTCAAAACTCATTTTGTGTCTTCTCATTTCCCTACCCTTCAAAGCCCTAGCCAGTCTCTGGACCGTAGGGAGGGTTTAGAACTCCCCAGCCTTGTTCTGAACACCAGTTATATGGGCAGGCACCAAATAACAAATCACGAGCTCCTTCCTGACTCCAGGGAATCAAGTGTGTCCCAGTTTGGAGACCTTCATGACCTCCTCCCCTCCCCCACATACATATACCCATGAGACAATTGGTAATATTCTAGAACACAGAAAAAAAATGACTGAGTCAGACATCTGCAATTCTTCTAGGTTTGGGGAGTCTCCCTGAGGCCTTCTCTACAAGGACAAACAGATAGTCCACCTCCAGGAGAGCTAGACCACCAGCCATTCATCCTTCAATCAATTGCCGGACAGAAGAACCAAAAGACACAGGTGGGCTAGCCCTTCACAGCAGGGGCTGGAAGGAAGATGGCCTGAGAAGGGCACTCTTGTGATCCTCAGTCTCATCTATGAACTAGAGGTTCCTGCCCCATGCTGATGTTTATGGTGAGGTCTGAAGAGATCACAGGCAGGCACACAGTGGGCACACCAAGCCCTTTTACCTAGTGTTACGGTCTCCATGCTGGAAACCCTTGATGTCACACTTGGTTCATGACAGAGGCCTAGCAAAGAGGAAACTCCTTCATTTGGGCCATCAGAACACCAGGGGAGCTAGGACCCTGGGAGGGGCCATGAAGGAAGAGATATGGAAGCTTCTCACAGTGACCCAGACTAGGCACAAACCAGACTCAATCATGGCTGTGTGTTAACATCATGGGAGCCCCACCCAAAGCAGTGACAGTGACTATCAGGAATGAGAAATTGACATCAGGATTGCGGAATGGTGCCCAAGTATTCCCTGTGCTTGGCCCGAGTGGAAGCCATGGGCACAAACAGAGGGTCCCACTTATGGGCAGAATTTCTGTAACCTGGGGCTATTGAGCTACCACTTAGGTTTGAATATTAAAGTGTTCTCCTAAAATGCTTATTGTTGAAGACTTGGCCAGCAGCTGGTAGAGCTACCGAGGTCAATGGATAATTGTATAGGTGCCCACTTTATCTGTGAGTTACTCTGTGGACAAGTTCATAGCTGAATAGACTCTCAGGAGGCGGGTCTGGTTAGAACAAGTGAGCATGGGGGGAGGGCTTGAACGAGCATCTTGAGCCTGGCCCTTTGCCCCACCCCAACTTCCTGGCTGCCATGAGTGAGAGGCTAGGCCTCACTTGACCCTCTCCATTACAATGCTTTGCCTCAGCACAGCAATAAAGGTTTTCCACATTAAAACAAACAAACAAACAAAACCCCATGTGCTTGTAATCCCAGCACCAGGAAGACAGAGACAGGAGGATATGGCCACCCAACCTAGCATAGCCGGTGATTTTCCAAGGCAGAGAGAAACCTGCTCTCAAGAAAAGGGCGTCGAGGCCTGAGGAATGACACACAAGGTTGCCCTTTTACCTCCACACGTGCACAAGAAACAAACAAGAGCCAGACCCCCAGTGTTGTTTCAGTAACACACACTGGACTGAGAGCCTTGAAACCTACCGAGGATCGTGGGATGGGAAGACAACCTGTTATCCAAGTGAACCTTCATTGCCTCATTGGCGTCCTTCTAAGAGTGGCAGGGTGATTCAGGGACAGAGCAGAGATGGGGACATGGGGTAGAGTGGAGTGAAGGCACAGAAACAGAAAGGCAAGGAACAGATCCCCAGAACCCCACCATAGCCTAGGCTGGCACACAGACCACCTCCAAATGAGTACTTACTAGGCAGGCCTCTGGCATCTAGAACCAACCCAAGAATTGTCCACTCAGCAGACAGCATGAACATGGCTTGAAGGGGTCTAGGTATTAATCAAATTAATATTTATTTAAATAAATATTCTCTCACACAGGATGGGGCCCATACCCAGGATAGCTTTTTCCTTCCTATCCTGAGGAGGCCTAGAGAGCCACAGGCTTCCAGACCAGACTGACCCTTACCTTTCTCAGCCAGGGACCTAGAGATTTCCCTTGACAAGGAAGGAGTTGACTCACAAAGGGCTGCCCTCTGGGCCATGCCTCTCCCAGGTACAGGGGATATAGTGCCTGGGTCCACTTTTTATTTTGAGGCAAGGCCTCATTAAGTTGCCCAGTGTGTCTATGAACTGGCAGTCCCCTTGCCCCAGCCTCACAATTGACTGGAATTGCAGGCCTTGCCATGAAGCCCACCTACCACCGTAATTTTGAAATCAGACAAGTGGGTGACAGATCAGAAGGAAAAAATTTAATACAACACAGAGTACATAACAGACTGACTAAACCACGCCTATCAACATTTGCTTTCCTCTTTATGAAGCGGCCTGTGAGACCAAAGTGCCTTCAGCTAGAAGCTCCTATCTTCTCCCACCTTAGGAGTCCCCAAGTAGTAGTTCAGGAACCTTCTCAGGTAATCTGACGTGAGTTACCCAAAGTGTCTATCTCAAGAGTTGGCTTAGCAGCCTGCAGGTTCCACTGCATCACCTTGGTGTCAACTCAGTACAGGCAAATAAGTGTCACAAGAGAGGCAGGACACAGAGGCAGCTCTGGCTGCTCTGGAGACCTCCTGGAGAAGCATCTGCCTCAAGAGACAAAGAGTTCACTGAGAGGTGAGAGAAAGGGAAGGTGAAGATCAGAGAAGCCTGCAGTATCAAAAACATGGTGACTAGTTGCATCATGACCTGCCAGGAGTGGGGACATGAGCCAGCTGACTGAGCTGCCCATTGGCACATCAAGGTGCTAGAGTCTAGACAAGTCCTGATGTGGCAAGACCCCAGGAAGCAGGTCGATGGGGCTAGGCATCAGAGAAATGCAAATCAGACCACAGGAGATGCCACACCGCACCCGCTGTAATGGCTGTTCCAAGAGCTGGCTGTGTAGAGAGAAGACCCTGGAACCCTGATATCAATGAAAAATGATGGCCCTTGATACAAGAAACGGTGGCAGTTCCACAACACATAAACTACAAAAATTACCATGGCAACCAGCAAGCTTAACTCTTGGGTATTTACCTACAAGAATGAAAAACAGGCCTTCAAGCAAAAGCTCATACAAAGAAACACTATGGCTGAGTGGGTAAATAAAATGTGGTATGTCCACACAACAGAATATTACTCGGCCTTAAAAAGGAATGAAGTTCTGATACTACACAAAATGAATCTTGACCACGTGATGCGGAGCAAAAGTCAGACATGAAAGCTTGCATAGTGTATGGTCCCACTTCTGTGATGGGTCCCGACAAAGGATACCGTGGGAGCAGAAAACTGATCAGTGTCTGCTAGGAGCTGTGGGGAGGTAGGACTCACTGCTTAATAGTCTTGGGTCAGCTTCTGTGATAATGAAATGTTCTGGAACTCGACAGTATAACAGTCGGCAACTGTTCAGTGTCACTAAACTGTACTTTGAAATGGTGAGTTTTGTATCTGTCTTTTACCACTATTTTTTAAAGGACCAGAGGAGGAAAGTAAGAGTCTGAGCATGTCTCTGGATGCTAGTATCTCCAAGCCAGAGCAGCCCTGTGCAGGAGGTCAGCAGGATCTGGGGTGCATTTCCTGAGAAGGAATAGTGAGGAGCAGACTGTGTTCCTTGGTGAGACTAAGAAGGGGAGGGGTTCAGGGTGTGACCCAGTGAGGAGGAGGAGGAGGAGAGGGGGT
>JADRCH010000051.1:2156975-2294028 GCA_019843965.1 Rhynchomys soricoides | reverse complement strand
GGGGTTCAGGGTGTGACCCAGTGAGGAGGAGGAGGAGGAGAGGGGGTTCAGGGTGTGACCCAGTGAGGAGGAGGAGGAGGAGAGGGGGTTCAGGGTGATCCCAGTGAAGCAGGGAAGGGTGCTTAGATCCAGTGTGGTTGCCAATTATTGCTCAGCATCTTCCCCCACTTAGCCTTCTACCTTTCACCAAAGTGTCACAGTCTATGCATGGTTACAGTCATCCAACTGCCAAGGCACTGGCTACTGACCATTCTCACAACACTTCTCACCAGGCACAAACCAGCTGAATCCCAGCCAAGAACAGTGGAAGAGACACTCATAACCACACTGGGGTGGGTATCCTAGGATGTGGGTCTGAGTCCTGTGTTCCTCCCTGTTACAGCTGACCTTGGGGCTACTCCTTAGTGAGAAGAGTAAGGGCAAGAAAAACAAGGCTCACAAAGGTCCCAGGCTGAGTGGATCGATGCTAGGTCACTTACAGTCTCTGTCCTCCATCCCTCAGGGAGGAAGGGAAAGGAAAGAAATCTTTTGCTGACTAATGCTGTACAGGAAAGGAAAGAAAAAATCAGAGAATGAATCTTGAAACCTCCGAGTTTACAGAACTAAATATTTTAGAGAAGAGAACACAGACACATACCCCAAGGTGATTCAACCTATGTCTTATTAAAGTGGGGAAGAAGCCCCCACTTCATAGCTAGACCCAGAATCTGTGAATTCTGCAGCTGCAGGTCTGGGTGGTTCCCAGCTGCAGGTCATCAGAGCATTTAAACAAGTTTCTAAGGTCTCTCTTGCTAACATGAATGAAGGCCCACCCCCACACTCTACTGGTTGTAGAAAAACTGCATCACCGTTTATAAACAGTTAACAAGTGTGACTTAGAACCTGCCATGGGGATTATTAGAGAGCCTGCAAAGCAGGCACACAGGAAGCTCAAGGTCATTAAGGACGAGAGAGAAAGAAACAAACCACCCACAGCATCATTTGCAACACCATGCCAAGGGACACCTGCACTGCAGCATCGGCTGCCAGCTTTGGGGACCATCCCCCAAAGGTCCTTTGGGGACCAGGCTTAGGTGGCCTCTCCTACGATATCCTCCTGGCTCTTCACTGACCTTGAAAGGCGGCCATGTGCAAGGCTGGCCTTAGAATTTCTCAAGGTAGTGCCAGAGAGGGCTGTGGCTCCATCCCAAAACGCTTAACTGGATGGGAAAGACTCAGTCCTCTTCACCCTGACAGCCACAAAGCACAGGGAGCAGAAGAGAACCTGGCAGAACCTTCCCCGAGTCTGCCTCATTGTGGAGCATCCATCTTCCAGGACATTAAGAAGCAGCAAAACAACCCATTACACACTACCTGCACAAGTGGGAAAGCACAGTTTTGTTTTGTTTTAATGTTTAGGTTTAGCTCATTTGAGCAACATCCTAGCCTACATTTACTCTCAGTGTAAAAACACCTCTGATTAATTAAATGGCTGCTCTCCCCGTTGACTCAAGCCTCATTGGAAGCCTAGGCTTTTGGCTGCCACAGGGTGATTCATCCTGCTATCCCTGTGTAGCAATCTTAGGAAGCCTATCCCCCACCCCCTTCACCCACTGTTACCTAGCAACCAACCTAGCAACCTTGCAGCCAAGAGATTAACCCTCCATGATAACCACAGTGTAATATCCAAAAAGACACTTGGTTTCAAGGGTGTCCTCTGAAGTTGAGATGGGCACACCTTAACAATACAAATAAAGGACAAAGAAGCTCACACATGCACACAATTTATCTGTTGTTTCAAGGTCTAAAAGGCAGGATCTCCTTCCCTGGAATTACACACATAAGAAGAAAAGATCCAAATTATCACTGTCAGAGTGATATGCTGTTCCTACCATCACCGTGGATAATCCCTGGTGGGAGACTCAGAGGATGGGTCCCTGATTCCAGATATCCTGTTCCTTCCCCAAACCCCAATGTTCAGAAAAGACCCCCAACCTTTAGCCAGATGATGCTATTATGCACAGCAGGCACATGGCCTATTGTACATGTGAACTTAGTGACATGGAAAATATCTCTAAGTCTTTTTTTGTTTTGTTTTTGTTTAGATTTGTTTTTCAAGACAGTCTTAAAGGCCAAGAGAACTCTCCAGAACGGTGGACAATCTGAGCATCTCAAAAGGGCTCCAGCCCTCCAAATGTCTCTGCTGCTATGCCAGACCATGTCCCCCATTAAGAAAAGCACAGAACCCCAGGAGACATTGATCCAACTGTAGAGCTGACTAAAATGCATGTTGCCTGGGTGGAACCTTGTGGAACCCCCAAATCCATGTGAGGAACTAACTTTCTGGTTTCTCAGCATCTCAGAGCTGACAAAAGCAAGGGATGCCCTAAGAACATGGGTCAGTCCTCTAAGTAGGCCCTTGGTGCCCTCAGGACACTGCTCACCTCAGTGTGCTCAGAGGAACCAGCCCTTGCAGCTGAGTTGTGGATATCCTACCCTGTTTCTGACATTTCCTGACTAAGGCTGGTCATCTGCTGGTCCTGTGACAACTGTCCAAGTGTCCCCCATAAAGATCATATACCGATCCATGGCTCAGTAAAGAGGCTAGATCAGGAGAGCTACCTAGCTGTTAAGGAGCCCACAGGGACACTTTAGAAATCATGCCAAATCCCTTCCACAGGAGTCTACCAGTGATGGATGAGTCACTCATTTACCTTGCCAGCTCTTACTGAGAGTGCGGTAAGCACCAGAGAGATGGTATCGAGGACTCTGACAGTGCTGGCATAGGCTACTCGTAAATGCTGTCTGCACACACAAGCTCTACACCTTCATTTTTGGCCAGTATTCCTCTCAGGGGGCTGCTATGGCCTGGTTTCCTTTTTCAAGGTCATGAGCCAGATCAAGGGGCCTCTGCTTCATGAGACCAACTCTTTAGTGCCTCCTTGGGATATCAGATCACAGGGCCCATGTCCAGAGAGAGGTATAGACTAGTCCAGCTTCTTAAGAGAGAACAGCTAGAAGAGGGCTTCGAGTTGTGACACAGAAACAAGACATCAGAGGAAAAAGGACACTTGTCAGGGGTGCCATCTGGCCTAGCTGCTGGAACAAGAAGGAGACCTGGGTTCTTTGGGGTACAAGGCAGCAGTGGTAGTTGTAGGTCAGGGTCTAAGTCAGCAGAGGAAAGGGGTGTGGTGGATGACACCAAGGCCATAAGCCAAGAGCAGGTTTCCTGAGCTCAAGCTGTTTCAGTCTCCCCCTGATTAACATGGAGAGAGGGATGGCATCCTACTTCCTGAATTGTTTGTGGCATCAACAAGATTAAAAAGCTTATTTCTGTAAGCACCACCTCCTGGCAGAGGGCAGCAGGAACTTGGGGTAAGCTCATCTCTGAGAGCCTCAGTGTGAAAGGAGAGAGAGGGGGACAGATTCCTGCCTGGGGCTGCATCTCAGATCATGGGAGTTCATAATAGAAACTTGTTTTAGAACCTATGATGAGGGGAGTCCCAGTCATCCCGGGGGTGAGTCATAAAAAAGGCACAGAAGCTAGGCTTAGGGAAACACGTATGTGAGACCAGGCAATACTGCAGTGCAGAGCAATCCTTTAGTGGGTCCCCACTGTGTCCAGTATCTTCCCAGACACCCGGGAGAAAGCAAGAGAAGTGAGATAGGCCTCCTGAGACCAACAGCCACCACTGGGATGGTAGAGACTGTCTGAGGCCTTCCTGGGTCTTCTGAGCCCTAAGGTTCTGGGCAACAGAAGCCAGGTAACCATGCAGAGGCCCAGCCATGACTGCCTAGAGCCCTGGGGCCAAATCTGCGTCACTTGTGCCTTAGGCAAGGGACCTAGGGACCTGTCTCAGGTGAGCATGTGAGAAAAACACAAACCAAGAACACCAGAGGGGATGGAGCCTGACACATGGAGACACTCAACAGATGGAGAGGATTCTGGCTACGATACTACTCTCTGACGTAAAGTGTGATGGGGACAAAAATCCAATCAGATACAAGAAACCAGGACGTGTTCAGGCCAGATGACATTCAGATGGTGTGGCTTTGACATTCAGGTCTGCTCCTGCACCTGATCCCAAGTACCCATGATGCTGATGGGCAAAAAAAATGTCGGCAGATGGCAACCATGCTGATCGCATAGTAGGACAGCAGTCCATCTTAATACTGGCCATGGATCTCAAGCATGTTAAGAACCCCCTGATTCAGGTAGAGCAGCTCAGCATACCTGATACCCTTCCATACCCACAGGGGCACAGACACAGACCTCTGCACTTCTGCGCCTCAGGCTCCTATTGGAAAAGCATACCTGTCACTAGCAGGGAAGAGGAAGGAGGCTGGAAAAGTCAGATGCATCACTTGTGTCTTAGGCAAGGGGCCTAGGGCCCTGCCTCAGGTAAGCATGTGAGAAAAACATAAGCCAAGAACACTAGAGGGGACAGAGCCTGGCACACAGAGACACTCAACAGATGGAGTGAATATCTGGATACCATACTGCTCAGTGACTGGCATCACCAGGGATGCAGAGGATAGTGACACTCATGGAACCCACTGTATCAGGAAGACCCAGACAGCAGTGAGAAGCAACAGGAAGTAGAAGGAAGTTTGTATTACAAACTCCATGAAAACACTGCTTTTCTGAATTCCCTTGCAGCTATGAACTAGGGTTGGTCCCCAAGCCTGTCTTCTGTAGTTCCCACGATCACCCAAGAACTAACAAGAGACAATACAGATGCTCTACAATGTGCCAAGAGTGGGTCTGCACTGGCACAACCATGAATAGATTGCTCATACAAACTAGTGGATGACCATCCATTCATCCAAGACCACTTATGAAGGTGTGAGGATGGCTTCCAACTAGCCCCTTTTAATCTGGGCCCCAGGCACCATTTTATTTTCTCTTACATCTTTCCTGAAGAGTGAGGTTGCCAGAATACCAACATCCAGCTTGTTCCTCAGCAGATAGCAATTTTGAGGACACCCACCCTTGCTATGAGGAAGACTCCTCCCACCAGAGCTCACTGGCACTTCAGCCCTTTCAGCAGCCATTGCCAGAGGGAGCAGAAGGTGAAGAAGGATTGGAGGTTGAACATCATGGCTCTGCCATAGAGAGCTGGGAGTCTCCTCTCCATCCATCCCCATGAGGTGGGATGTAGGAGAGCCTAGCACCCATGAACTACAGAAGACAGGCTTAGAGACAACCCTAGTTCATATGGGAGACCAACCCAATGAGCTGTACCCATTCCACCCTCACAAGGTGGGATGTAGGAGAGTACCCGGTTCATGCGGCAGCCCTTGGAGGAGCTTGCGTAGGCATGGAGCCCTGCCTGGATAGGTAGGTGTAAGTGTCTTGGGCTGTCTGCTTCCTTCCTGCAACTGCCAAAGATTTCAACATGGCTAAGATTTCCATGTTTGGCAAATGTTTTTTCACATTGTCTTTGCCTAAAGGGAAGTTCATGGGTAGGTTTTCCCTGTTATAAAAATAAATAGTATCTGATTATTTTGGAGGATGAAGCAAAGAAAAAGGAAAAACTTTAAAAAAAAAAAAACCAAAAACAAAAACCATGGAGAGCCCCTGGTTGGGACTGGAAACTGTTGGGTCTGCACAGCCTGGATAAGCAGAATCATATCCTGTTTCTGACCCTCTAAAAGACCTCTCTGCAGCCTGGCAGGTGCCTCCTGGCCTAAGGGCAGCAGCTCAATCTGAACCACTCACCTTAAACCTCTCGGTGACCCCCTCGGTGATGCTGACGGTGAACTCGGCTATCTTGGGAGGACGCGCTTTTCCTTTCTTGCGGTCAGGTTCATATTCAGTCTTAGTTTTCACAACGACCTTAGCCAGGAAACAGAGAGGTATATGGTCAGCGGTAAGCCAGATGTATGCAGACACGTCTGCCCTGAGCAGGTGAGTCTGGGACTGTCAAGTTCAGAGATACCCTCCGTTCCTCCAGGCAGTGAGAACAGCATCCACTGAGAATTCTCCATGCAGGTGCTTTCAGAGACATTGCCTATTCATGATCCTATAGCAGCCCCAGGAAAAATACAGAACTAGGGGACACAGAAGTGATGCTCACTGGCCGAGGTCACAGGAATAATGGCTGGCAGACGGAGTGCCCACTGTAGAAGAGCCCTGGCCCACGGTGTGGAGGGACACCTCTACTCTCCTACTGGCGTTTCTGTGCTACCCACCCACTGGACATGTGTGTCACGGGGGGGACCTGAACACAACTGTCGAGTACCCAAGAACTAGGTCCTGGATATAAACTGCTCTGGGGAGCCTCTTAGACTACAGAGCATGGAGGGTCTTTCTTTCTTCCCCCACTACTCTCTCATGTGAACCTGCGAACCCATTCATCTGCCCTGCACAAACTTCCCTGCAGCCCAGCCAACTTGACACCAACCTGGGAACCCATGCTAATACTTGTACTGGCTGGTTTTGCGTCAACTTAACACAAGCTGGAATTATCACAGAGAAAGGAGCTTCAGGTGAGGAAATGCCTCCAAGAGATCCAGTGGTAAGGCATTTTCTCAATTAGTGATCAAGGGGGGAGGGCCCATTGTGGTTGGTGCCATCCCTGGGCTGGTAGTCTTGGGCTCTATAACAAAGCAAGCTGAGCAAGCCAGGGGAAGCAAGCCAGTAAGTAACATTCCTCCATGGCCTCTGCATCAGCTCCTGCTTCCTGACCTGCTCGAGTTCCAGTCCTGACTTCCTTTGGTAATGAACAGCAACATGGAAGTGTAAGCTGAATAAACCCTTTCCTCCCCAACTTGTTTCTTGGTCATGATGTTTGTGCTGGAATAGAAACCCTGACTAAGACATTCCCATCTTGGTCTCCCCAGCTCTGCCTCTGTTGGAGACCCATTGCCTTTCTGTTTCCCTTGGACAGGGAAAGTGAGGTAAAGGAGTTACCAAGTTCTAATCCCCAAACTCACTCCCCAGAGCAGGTGCCCAGCAGTGGCTATGGGCTAGGAGAGAACCAACCCCCCCCCACACTTCTCCTGGAGGGAGAATGTCTTTGTTGTTACATGGTTTAGGAGATACCCACTTGCCCTGTCAATAGGACAAGGGGAACTGAGTGACTAGGGACAGGCCCCAAACAAGTGACTGAGGGACTCTCCACTCCAGCCATGACCTGTGGAGCCAGCCTCAAGATCTGTCTTAGTGAAAGCAGCCTATACCTGTCATTGAGCGAGAGAGCCCTGAACTGAGTGTATACTGTCAAGTTTTACTTCTGGTATGATACTCTCCTGAAGTAGACAGAGGGGTATCCAAATCCTTCAAGGCATCAAATTCGAAGGCAGAACTGAGCACTGCTCTACCATCCTCAGATGCCAGCTACACACATGTAGCCATGTGACCTTGTGCATACTTTTGGATCTACTTCATTTGACCATGAGAACAGAAGGTTTCTTCATGTCTTATTCATACCTGGAGACTATAAGGTCTGTGTCATCCGGAACCGTAAGAGTGAGGACATCTGTGGTCACTTAGCCCACCTAAATTCAAACCATATCTACCACTAACAGACAGGTGACCTTGGACAGATCTGTTAAAACTCTTTAGTCTAGCCCTTCATTGCTGTGTCTGTCAAATGAAGGCAAGGGCAGTGGATGCTTCACAGCGATGTGGGCATGTTGAAGTTTAACCTATTATGTGCACAGGACAGAGCCTGGTGTGGCAAGTGCACCTAACTGATGTCAGGCACGGCTATGTCCCTGATGTGAATGGTACTCCTCAGCACCAGTGCGTATTCTCAGGTGGGTGCAACTGGCTTTCAGAAGTCACATCCTCCACCTCCCTGAACAATGTCAAGTGTGAGAGGTGTTCAGTTATAAGTAGAGTGGACTAAGCAAGGCTAGAAACTTCTAGGAGGCCGGTGACCTTCAGCATGATGACCTTGGGTACATTTGGTGAATTCTGAGAATCTGTCTTCTCTTTGGGGACTTTGGAAGCCTAGCTCAAGGACCTGTTCCCACAGGAATACCCTTTTCTGGAGCATCTCCATCAGTTACCTCAAGAGAGGAGAGACTCAGTACCTTACAGAGCTACCTAGCCTACTCCTGAGCAACAGGACTGACTGGCAGAATGTGGGAGCTGCCTGAAGCCCTCCTTCTTGTGGCTGATCATGCTAGGCAGTTCTGGAACGAACACACTGAGGGCAAATGAGGATGCTTGGGACGAGCAGAGGGAATGGCCTGATAGAGGTGCTGCTTCAGGACACAGAGTTCCTGGCACAGGCTTCTGTGCTCCTCGGCTGCATGTATTAAGGCAGGAGGGCTCTAGAGATAGGGACCAATCCCTGACACCCACTATAGGGTGGAGGTCAAAGACTCAACAGCCCTATTCCTCCTATGAAGGCCAGTCTGGACCAATATCTGTGGCATGAGGTACACAGGTTCACGCCACTCAGTGTATGAACAGCTGATCTCCCTTTTCTAAAGGGAAGCACCTGCTGGCAGCCCCTTCCCTGCTCCCATGTTGCCATCTCCCCCCCCCCCCCCCCCCAAAAAAAAAAAAAAAAAAGACAATAGAATTAGGGGGATGAAGTCATTTTGGAAAGCTAAGCTTAGGAATGAGTGAAAGATACCACCAGCCACCATCGAAAACCCACTGCAGGTCCCTTCTATACCCCATTCTACTGCTGCTGCCCAATGAGCACTGAGCCTGGAGCCAGAGCCTCTTTATCCGGAAAGAAATGAAGACAAGAAACGTAAGGCGTTCAGGAACAGTGAGCAAGCTCCTTTGTGTGTTGGGGCTGTAGAAGCAGGGCGTGTAGCTCTACGTTAGTGTGTGGTGATGTGATCTTCTACTTTAAGGGTAGAATTTGCTTTTAAACGGTATGGCTTGAAAATGGGTTTGTGGAGCAATGATACCTCACTGGATGCAGTGTTTAAGAGAGGAGTCTTTAAGTCAGGAAAAAAAAAAATACCATCAGGATAAAGATGGTCCTGGTTACACTAGCATTGTTGAGCTTGAGCTCAGATCTAGAGATGTCACAGAAGGAACAAAGAGGACGGAGCACACACCCAGGGAGGCAAGTGGAGCTGAAACACCGCACAAGGCAGGCACAAGGACCAGCTCGCTGAGCTCACTCCTGATCCCCAGACTAGGTACCAACAAGCAACGCTCTCACAAGACTCCCCCCAAATCAAGAGGGGGACTTCCACTGAGGAGTCTTGCCGAGACAAAGGTGCCATCTAAGGCGGGGGCCTCTAGCATCACCAAACCCATAATCACGAGGGTACATTGTGCTCGCCCTGCCTTCCTCCTCCTGGCTGAGCCCGCCTCCACCTCTCAACGCACACAAGGCGTTTCTTTTGTTTCCGTTGCAGCCGAAGATTTAGGGGTGCACACAGCAGCGCGGGAATGTCGGGGGCTCATACCTTATCTGGGGGTGGGAACTGCAGCTGGTTGACATCGAGGGGCGTCATCAGAGGAATGGTGTCGAAGCCATCCTCTAGCAGTGGCTGCTTGGTGCCCTTCTCTGCGAAATTGTTCCCCAACTTCACCATGGTTGCGAAAGACACGAGGCTGCGGCCTGCGGAGGGAGGGCCGCGCGGGGGTCAGGGCGAGCGGTAGCACACCCACCCGCTGTCCCCGCGGCCGCCGTCCCCGCCTGATCTCCCCAGAGAGGCGGCAAGGGACGCGGCGATCGCAGCCAGATCAGAGTCTCAGGCTGTGTATTGACTGACATTTCTAGACTCCCACCCCGCAGGGCGCATCACCGCCGGGTGAGGGGACGCCACCCGTGCCCAGCCTTTCTAGACGTGTCCCCTGTCCGGTGGCGCAGCCTCCGGCGGGTGTCCCGCGGCCCTCCGCTTGAGAGATGCTCGGCCGCCCGCCCCGCTCGCCACCCGCACTCACCCCACGCCTGGCTCCGGCAGATCTGGTCTCCAAGCGCGCTCCGAGGCACCGCGTCGCCCGCTCCCGCGCACAGCAATGGCGGAGGCGGCGCCGCGGCCGGGGGATCAGCGATTGGGTTCTGTGCCTCCCGCCTCCGCGCGCCGCCTCCTTCCTGCCGTTCCCGGGGGCCGCGCGCGGGAGTGCGCGTGGGGCCGCGCCGATGCGCCTCCGCCTTGACGCAGCGCCGCCCGCGCGCGGATCGGTCGCACAAAGGAGCACGCGGCTGCGGTGGGGGTCCCCCGGGGACCCCGCGCGCGCCCCGACCGGAGGAAGGAGAACCTGAGACTCCCGATGCCTGACTAAGGGAATACCCGGGCGGGCTGCGCAACCCTAGGGCGGCGGCGGAGCGCGGGGCGATTGAGAGGAAAGAAGGAAAGGAGGCAAGGGAAGATGCTAGGAAGCCAGGGAGCCCCAAAGGTGGATGAAGACAAGGTGCCGGCCCACTGTCGATCAGATCTGAGAATTCTGAAGGATGACAAAGATTTTCAGAGGACAGTGTGGGTGATAGACCTCGGTGGCTCTTAGTGTGAGGCTGGGTGGGAGAGGGAAGGACAATGAGGGCGGGTCCCTATAAAAAGAGGGAGGTTGCAGGATGTGAGGTAGTGCTGTCCCACTAGGGATGCATGCCTACAGTGTGGGCACAGGAGGACAGGTGTTCAGAGCTTACGGTTCTGCGCAGGAGAGGCAGGCTATCCAAAAGCTGTCTGTGGGCAGGGCGGAAGGGAAGGTGGGAATCTCCCGACCGCAGCTACAGCCCGCCTGGCTAGCACAGAGACTCAGAAGGGAGAACGAGGTTCTAGCCTGACCGGTGCCCCAGGCAGCTTTCGTGGCCACCCCATGAAGGCCACTGCACTTTATAGACCTCTAGCCAGCCTTGCTTGCAGGATGCAGGATAGGAAACACTACTTGGATGTGGAAGCGAAGCTACAAAAGGAGAAGGGCTGCGGGAGGAGCAGCGCCTCACCATCCCAGACCATCACTCTATTCCCCAGAGAACTTAGATGTCCCCATGGTGGTTACTGGGGCTCTAAATATCCACCAGAGGACCCTAGGGAATAACAGAAACTTCAGGAGCAGCCTATAGGTCCAGATTTCAAACTCTCCAGGAGGGCCCCTTCTTTAAAAGGGAGGAGCAGGGGTGCTGCCCGGGCTTCTCTGCCCTGGCTCTGGCAGGGTCCAGGCTGCCTTTGAGTCAAGTCAGGTCAGCCTGGCTAGGGCTCAGAGTCTCCTCTAGGGTGCCTTTCCAGGCTTCTCCAGGCAGAGGGAAGAGCTTGAAGACACCTTTCTGACATCAGGTTGTCCTCTTGGCAGCTGAAAAAGGAGTTAGAAACCACCCAGGCACTAGCCTGCAGGTATCAGGGGGCCTATCAGTCAGACAGTCTGGTTTGTGTAAGAGAATGACTTTATCTCCATCTCAGTCTCCAGCTGTTTCATAGCACTAGACTACTTTGGAGTCAGGATCCATACAAGGAGCAATAGGGTTGGTCACACCATCTCCCTCCAAGACAGCCAAGGATCAGGCTATCCCAGAGAAAGCCAGGGTCATGCTGTGACTTGTTAGCCCAGGAATTGCCCTTTACTTCTTTGTGGTTTTCTTTGCTTGTATCTGAACCCCAAGAAGGGCACCAGAAACACATAGTGCACAAGACACACTGACACCTTTCAAGGACAAAGCATCAGCTCCCACCAGGAGATGTGACAAAGTCAGAGCAGGGAGCATGCTCAAGGAAAGGAAGTATGTCCAAGGAGGAAGAATGCAGAGACAGCATACTCACTTCCTGTGACTCCTGGAACACATGACCCACAAATTAGCATCTGTGAAAGAATGGAAATGTATTCATGGCACTGGGGGCCAGAGGTCCACAATTAAGATGTGGACAGGGCCCTACTCCCCCTCTGGAGGCTCCCAGGAAGAACCTCTTTTCTTCCGGCTTTGGTGAAACAGGCAGCGCTTGGTGTGTGGCCACATCACTCCAACCTATGTCCGACTTACTTCCAGCACAGCCGTCCTCTCTACCTTGTATGTCTCACCTCATTGCTGAGTTGGGGACCGCTCACTCTGGTATCTTAAGTGAATCATATCAGTGGCTGTGTGTGGTAGCAACTGAGCCATATAAAGTCAGGTTCACAGAATTCCAGGGTCATGACACCGGCAGATCTTTAGGGGATCATTATTCAACTCACTCCAGACATCAAGGATGCAGTAGTTTGGGTGCCTGAGTAATTTCCAGAGGAGATGAAGATATCTCTGGGGAATTCAGGGGGGTCAGTGAAGTACTGTGTTGAAAAAGTCGGGGTCAGAAGTGCCACATATGGGACCAGCCAATGCAATGGGGGGTTCCACTCTAGCACCCACAATCTAATTCCCAGGGCCACAAAAGATTGTTGATACAATATGTGATTTATCCAGATGAGTCTTGGAAGTACACATCAGCATCCCTGACCCCACCAGTCATTACCTAGACAAAGCCACACACCCCAGCAGCCAGATATTGTTCCTCTGTTCTTGGACTCAACCTGCCATTTCCAAGCCCAAGGTTTTCTGTGTCTTCCCCCAAATAACTGGTTGAAGTCCAGACTGTCCCAGCTATGCCTGTTTGAGAGTTGGTTTTCTGTTACAGAGGCTGCGTACTATATAAAGAAGAGTTCATTTAGCTCACAGTTCTGTGGTTCAAAGGCATGGCATAAAGTCAACATTGACTTAGTCCTGGTGAAGTGGTACAGGTGAGCTGGCTGTGTGATGGTTTACATTGATTGCCAATTTGACAGGATCTAGAATTGCTGAAAAGACACACTTCTGGGCATGCCAATGAGGGAGTCTCTAGACTGTATTCATCGAGGTGGAAAGACCCACCCTAACTGTTCTGAGCCATGTGACAAGTTGCACCTCGAAAAGGCAATTTAAGGAGGGAGGTTTTGTCTTGGCTAACAGTCTGTGCAGCCCATCACAGTGGGGAAGAGATGCGGCAATGGGACAGCAGTGCAGCTGGTCACATTACATCTGCAGTCAAAAAGCAGAGGGACACATGCATGCTGCTGCGTACCGCTTTCTCCTTTTTGTTCAGTCTGGGCCCCCAGCTGTGGGATGGTGCTGGCACAGCAGGGTATGACCTTTGGGGACAAACCACACCTAAGTCATAGAACCATGGCCTGATTTGAATCATGTCTTTCTTTTATGATCTTGGGCAAGTAGGCTAACTTCTCTGTGCCTCGGTTTCCCCATCTATGAGTCAGAAGCTGTGATAAAACCTCTGTGGCGGTATTCTGAGACTAAGGGGTCCCATTGTTACATAGCTTCTGTTGTGGCTGTTATTCATGCTTTGGCTTCTAATTCTGCGCCCTTGGGATTGCTAGTTTTACTTACCCTGGCTGGACAAGCAAGGCGAAGGACGCTTTTTATGGTCATATTGCCAGCCTTTAGGCTGGCTAAGGGAACTCATCTCTTGGAGTACTGTGTGCACTTGCAACTTAGAGAAGCCCGGTTCCTGGCTGCTCAGTGCCTCTGAAGACTGGGATGGGCTTCAGGCTCTGAACAACTTTCAGAAGTCTGTGCCCTCTCAGACAGGAGCATGGGAGGAGGCTTCACGGCAGCTTTTGTGGCTAGCAAAGCCTTCCACTGCTTGGCCACACCAAACTGTAGAGCCTTCATCTTTGCTTGTCTGTTTGTTTAGGAATGATGTTGACAGTTACCTGGTGCTCTCCTCTCTCAGCTCCTGGTACATCCTACTCTACTTGATGTGACTTCCTATGGTACCCACCCTCGATGCTGGAGGTACTCCGCACGCAGCCTCACTAATGATGTTTTCCAGCCCACCTGTCAACTGTCACTCAGCACACAGATGTGGTTTAGGGAGATAGCTCTTGGCGAGTGTGAGGAATCAGGTGTGCTCCAGCCCCATCCCAACTCCACATCACTTTGCCAGATGCTTCTCCTCTGCCCAGAATTTCTCCTCACCGCTTTGTCAACATGGTTAGGCCTTACCCTCCAAAGCCCCTATCCAACACTGCCTCTGTCTGTAACTGGCCTCATTCTATACCCTCCTATATAGGACTCTGTTTCCATGTGATTCTAGAACACAAGTAAAACTGGGCAGAACAACTTCATTTTTTCAATGCCCCCTGTATCTAGAATGGGGAGACTGTGCTCCAGCAACCCATCCCCACCCCCACCATCAGGCTCCACCTCTTAAAGGTCCCAGTACCTCAAAACAGCACACTGGGAACCAAGTCCCAAAACCTGAAATGTGCTCTGATGAGATGAGCATCCACTTACCATATACTATCTGTTCAGAAAGTGTGAAAGCCACACTCCAAGGCACAGCAAGGAAATTCAAGTCCAGTGTATGCTGGAGGCAGGGTTGCCTGTGACACCATTGTGACATTCCATCTCCTAGGTGTGTTCTTACTACAAAAACACTTATTCGTGGGAAAGTCTAAGCATTACCAGAGCACATAACATGTACACAAAACTTTGAATACCATTTGCAGTGGCCCCTAGCATTTTGTCGGCCTCCATGCTTCCCAGCACTCAGCCACAGAAGCAGCCTGAAATGGTCAGGAAACAAAGGGGCTGTCTTTCTTTCTTAGCTTATGCTCACAAGAATGGACTAAATGTTATCATGGGGTTCAGAGGCATATGCATGCTTTTAGTGTTGGGTTGAGGGATATTGTTTTAAAGATTTAATTAACTTCTCAGCAATTGCTAATTTTTCCTAAATTACTTTTAAGATCCATTTCACTCTGGGGTATGAGCCCTTTGACCTCCTGGGAGAGACTAGTGAGGGTCCTCTCTGGACCTCAGTTTCATCTTCTGTGAATGGGTAGAAATGGTCACAAAGATTCTCTTTTTCAGTTTCATTATCGAATGTGAGACTTGTCCATTGCTTCCCACTTGGTGCTCCGTTTGGGAATTCAGGTCCCAGCACTTCAGTTTTTTATGGACTCTGACTTGACTTAGCAGGACAGACAGAGGTAGCAGAGTTGGAATAGATAGAGATGTTCTTAAGAGAATTGACAGCGGCCATGGAAGCAGAGCAGTCCCCTGACCAGCCAGCTGTAGGATGGAGCCTCTAGGATGCTGGTAGCATAGCTTAGGCCAGGTCCACAGGCCTTCAACCCAGGAAGCCAATGGTATGAGTCCCGGTCTGAGTCCAAAGGCCTCAGAACCTGTAGAGGGCACCAGGGGCCACAACCAGACATCCCCGAGCTCCGATGGCCAAGACCAATTGGTGACAGTGTCTGGCCCCAGCACAGATAGAGCTCTTTTCATGTTTAGATTGGTCTGACTGAGCTGGCTGATGGTCCCCACTAGATCAAGGACAGACCCTACCGACACTGACTACCAATCCACATACCAGCCTTCCCTAGAAACAGAACTTCACCAGTCTTTATGAACTGCTTAAGCACCAAGCTGACCCTAGAGTCACCTATCATACACAAACAAACTTCAGGCACTGCATTGTGGTTGGCCTGGTAGGGCCATGCAGATGACAGGTCCCCAGATCCTCTCAAAATCAGGAGCTCCATGGAGAACTACCATTGTATTTGCCTCTAATGCTTCCCAGCACTTAGCCACATGAAGCAGTGGGAAATGGTCAGGAAACAAAGGGGCCGTCTCTCCATCTTAGCTTATGCTCATAGGAATGGACTAAATATAATCATGGGGCTCAGGACTTAAGACTGGCCACACTCCTCCAAAACAATCCTCATTCTTCCAGGTGCCCACCCCCCTCCCCTCTCCTGCTGGCCCAAGGATGATAATGGTTCACATACTTGTGCCTCAGCTGAGATTGCTCCAGGGGCCCCCCAGAGCCCCATACCCTGCTGAAGCTTTGCACACTACTCTGTGAAGCAGGGAGGCCTCCTCAACTTGTGAGCTGCCTTAGAGTGCAGGCCCTTCTTGGAATCCTGGCTGGGACAGATGCCACACCCACCTGGAAACTTCCTGGAGCAGTGGTTTTCAACCTGTGGGTATCTACCCCCTGAGTGGGGCATTGAACAACCCTTTCACAGGGGGTCTTTTAAGACCATTGGAAAGCACAGATATTTACATTATAATTCTTAACAGTAGCAAAATTACAGTTATGAAGTATCAATGAAAATCATTTTATGGTTGGGGGGTCACCACAACATGAGGAGCTGTATTAAAGAGTCGTGACTTAGGCCGGGCAGTGGTGGCACACGCCTTTAATGCCAGCACTTGGGAGGCAGAGACAGGCGAATTTCTGAGTTCGAGGCCAGCCTGGTCTACAGAGTGAGTTCCAGGACAGCCAGGGCGACACAGAGAAACCCTGTCTTGAAAAACCAAAAAAGAAGAAGAAAAAAAAAAGGGTCATGATTTTAGGAAGGTTGAGGACCACTGTCCTAGGGCCTCAAGGGAGAAGCCCCATGGTCTACTACAGGGCAAGAGTTCAGTAGCCAGGGTGATGATGTCACGGATGAGAAGAAACCCTTTCACCTCCACTCTTTCTTTCTTTCTTTCTTTCCCCCTCTTTCTTTTATAGTTTCAAATTCACAAAACTTGAGCAGCGAGGGGGGCAGATATGTTTGTACCCATTTTGCAGATGAAGGAGAAGCAATAATCATTTGAAATGACTATGGTGCACACTACAGTGAGCACCAAAGCCACCAATGTACTCTCTGGGTGTTCTTCCAGCCACACTCCAGGGGTGCAGCCACCCAGGCAGGCGGTACCCCAGTGTGATGACTGACACTGCTTGTCAACTTGACAGTATCTAGAGTCACTCGGAAGATACTCCTGTGTACGTGCCTATGGGGGTGTAACTAGAGTGCGTCCATTGAGGTGCGATGGCCAGCTGAATGTGAATGGCGCCATTTCATGGGCTGGGGGCTTGGACTGAACAAAAAGGAGACGTGGAGCATCTCAGGATCATTCGTCTCAGCTTCCCAGCTGCAGATGTGATGTGACCAGTTGCCTCAAATTCCTGCCGCCTTCACTTCTGAGCCTCAAACCCTGAGCTGAACTGAAGCTCCCTCTGTTGTTGTTTCATGGCTGAAAGACTAAGATTCATGGGGAAGGCATTGGCCAAAGAAGGGAGCAAGGTAGGCACCTGAAGAGCTTCTTCTGCCTTCCTGAGTCACAGCCTCTCCATGCCCCCTGCATCTTCCCATCCTTTTGCTCAAGCTGCCCATCCCAGCTCTGGACTCCAGTAGAAATGACCAGTCCCTGTGTCTGATGTCACTCCTGCACCAGCTGTGTCATAGCAGAGACATGAGCTGTGAGGACCGAAGCAAAGCATGCTCTCCCAGATCTCAGTTTTCCCTTCCATAAAGTAAGGAGGAGGGGTGTACTGGCTGGTTTTGTGTCAACTTGATACAAGCTGGAGTTATCACAAAGGAGTTTCACTTTTGAAAATGCCTCCATGAGATCCAGCTGTAAAGCATTTTCTCAATTAGTGATCAAGGGGAAAGGGCCCCTTGTGGGTGGTACCATCTGTGGACTGGTAGTCTTGGGCTCTATGAGAAAGCCAGCTGAGCAAGTCAGGAGAAGCAAGCAAGCCAATAAGGAACATCCCTCCATGGCCTCTGCATCAGCTCCTGATCCCTGACCTGCTTGAGTTCCAGTCCTGACTTCCTTTCATGATGAACAGCAGCATGGAAGTGTAAGCTGAATAAACCCTTTCCTCCCCAACTTGCTTCTTGGTCATGGTGTTTGTGCAGGAATGCAAACCCTGACTAAGACAAGGGGCAAGGACAGAATTCACTCCTTTCAGCTTAACGGTGCTCCCATGTTGCTGGTTGTCACCGTGTTGAGAATTGGCCAGAACCCTACTGAGGGCAGCTGAGGTTGAGCAAGCCAGTGCATGAACCTAGAGATAAATGACCAGAGCGTATAATCTCATTTGGCTCTTTATGCTTTCCTCTCCCAGCATTCCAGGATCGGCCAGCACCAGCAAGGCCTCTAGCTCATAGAAACAGCTCGTATTAAATTATTTAGCCGGCAAATGACTATGAAAGCACCATGCCAGAGTCAATGCCACAGAGAGGCAGGATTCAAGTAACAACAGCATTGTCTGCTTCAATTAATTATTGAGTTTTTTAAGGGCCCACAAATGGATGCACACAATTCATTGCTTACTCTGGGGAGCCAGGATCTCCGGGAGCTTTCAGGAAGTACACCAGCTCCCTAGAGCAGAGGAGAACATGCCGGAGATGGGAGCCAAGAGGAAGGTTGCACGGCAGTCAGCCTTCTGGGGCTCAGTGGGCCTCTATTCAGCATCTGTGGGGAAATTAAACACTTGCCACCCTAACCAGTTCTGGCCTGCAAGCCCTGAGCTGCCCTTGAACAGCTGACCATTGCTTGACTTTATTATTTTTTATCAGCCATAGGTTACAATGGCTCTCTGCTGTACACCTTCCCCTTGTTTCTCTGACCCACTGCAGAGGTCAGGTGGAAATCTTTGTGTGCAGATTCCCTGGCAATTGAATTTTGATCCATTTAAGTCATCCTGCTTCCTTTTGGACCGGAGGCCTCCTAACACGCAAGACACATCATTCAATTCTGAGACAGGACCTTGAAAAGAATATAATGTTTCTAGAAGAACGAAGTCAGCTTCGTGAACACACAGCTGTGACGCTGAAGCCATGTAGGTATCAGTGCACTGGGCTTCTAACCTAGCACGGAATGTCCCTGGGATGTTGTCACGTGTGCCCTCCACATCTGCAGGGGTCATCAGCAGGACAATCTTCACCACATACACACTGATGCCCTTTGCCAGTGTCCTGCTTTTACACTGCTGGGTATAAGACAAGCCCCCAAACATAAAGAGGCATTTACTAGTAGCTAAAGAACTGCAATGGGTGAGATGCTGTCCTCCCAAAATTAATGTTGCCTGCAAGCCTAGAACTATGACCACCTTTGCAATTAGGATCTTAGTGGGTAGAAGACAAAGAGACTCCTAAGATGAGGTCACCCTGGGCTTAGGGGTTCTTGTGGGAAGAGGAAATTATCCACATGGAGCATAAAATGAGGCAGAATTGACTGACATGGCCCCAAGCCAGAGTGCTGAGGGTTACCAGCAAAGGTGACAGCAGGTCCTGCCCAGAGCCTTGGAGGGAGTGTGGGCCTGTGGACAGCTTAACCGGCACTGTAGCTCTGAGGTTGTGTGCCATGGTTCATGTTGATACTTGGGACATTTCTAAGAAACTACTGCAGAGGGACTGTAGTTCAAGGGGTGGACACCCTTTAATGTTTTTACATGTTACATGCTAATTTTCATTGAGGACATGTGGAGATCAGAGGGAGACAGCTCTCTTCTTCCACAGAGAAGTCCCAGGGATTGAACTCAGGTCCTCAGGCTTGGTGACAAGCACTCTTACCCTCTAAGCTACCTCCTTCTCAGACCCTTAAATGGCTCCTTGTCAGACAGAGTGACTCATACAGTGGCTAAAGGGCCAGTGAATGGAGCTCTGATTGCCAAGGGATACACAACCAGTGTTGACCTGGCCACTGGGCCTGTATGGTCAGCTCTCCCTGCAGTGTCTGCTTTAACTGATCCTGGAGGCAAGGAGGCCCTGTTCTTGTCTGTGTGGCATCAGGCTCAAGAGGAAATGTACACCTCTGAAAGGGTCTGTTTGGCTCTAGTCTTCCACACCTAGTGTCTCTGAGAGCTCAGGGATGGTGGACAGGGGACTCGTTCACTGCACATTCTGGGGTTTCCTGTGCGTGTGTGGACGAGGTACCCATCAGGCTGAAGCAACTTGAGATATGCAGGAAATAAAGGGGATGGAACAGTGCTGTTTGCTCCGTTCCCTGTATCCTCTGGTTTCCAATGGCAGATTTTAAACCTCCAACAATGAGCCTTGAACGTGAAAGGAAAACGTTTTCCCAGCAAAAGATTCATCCATTCCCTTGAAACCTGGGCTCATTGCGGTCCCTGCTTCACCCTGTGTGAACGGAGACAAGATGTAGAGATGGTACTGCTAATTGTGTTTTTCTAGGAGATAAATTTTACTGCGTCAGTATCTGCTCCTTCAGAGTCTGCTCAGGGGTGGATCATGCCTTGGCTTTCGTCTCTGCAGTGCATGTTAATAATTAGGTCACCTTTTACCCAGGCACTCTGCCTGCCACAGGCCAGAAGCTTCCAGCTGCAGCAGCCCTGAAGAAGCCAGGCAGCACCTTCCCTGCTGACAATGATTCCCGAGGTAGTAAGTGCTTTGCCATAGCTGATAGCAGGGGAAGAACAAGATTCGCCTGGTGTTCCACAACCCCTGGGACTACACTGGGGTACACTGTGAACTCCCACTACACCTTATAATGTGGGGATCATTGCCCCTGTTTCACACCTGCAGAGGCCGGTTTTCACCTAAGCACAATAATAAGGTATGTTGACACCTCACCCCAAAGCTGGACTCAGGTCAATTCTCCCCAAAGCCAGTGCTGGCCACCCTGTTAGGCAAGCCTCATGCCAGTTGAACCCCTTTATTGACCAAGCTGTTTACAAGGTGCACTGAACACACCAACACTGGGAAGTTTTCCTGTCTGGCGGGAGACAGGACAGGTGGAGGTAGGCTGGAGGCTTGGGTACACTGTCAGCACCAGCATCCCAGCCACAGCATGCCCTAGGAGCATCCCAGCCACAGCATGCCCTAGGAGCATCCCAGCCACAGCATGCCCTAGGAGCATCCCAACCATAGCATCCCCTACCAGCCAGGCAGTATCGAATCCTCTGTGGTGCTCACATCCCTCTATAGGGCCAGCTATGTGGCCAGATTCTCCAGCCAGATGAAGTTGCTGAGCTGCTGGGACCAGACACAAAGCGGCAGCCCATAGCTTGGGCTGTGGTCCACACTGTTGACAATACAAGGTGTTTTTGCCTTTCACAAGAGTAAGCCTATGAGTATCAGACGTGTGAGTGTCTGTGTGACAACAGACACACAGGGATTCCCAGAAATCCTTGGTTCATACAGGTGACAGGTAGCAGATGTGCTGTATCTCCCAACATTCATTCTCCCATTCTCCCATGACAATAAAGTGTTTTTAAGCCTGCAGCTGTCAAGAGTAAAAGCTCCATTGTAATGAGCCAGGGGGAGGCTCAGCATTTGCTGGTCAGGCTAAGGACCTGAGGTCAATCCCAGGGACACACATGTTGGGGGAAAAAAAAACCTTCAGGTTGTCCTGTGACCTCCACATGACTTGCTGTGTCACTCATGCCTTCAAGCGCACACGCGCACGTGCATGTGCACACACACTACATGAATATAATACTTATATTTCTAATTGTTTCACTTGTCCATCAGCAATTAAGTTCTGGCAGGAAAAGATGAACAGAAGTGTGTGGCTGCATCTAGTACCAGGTCTCGAACTCCCTGCCTGTTTTATCAATATGCCACGTATGCAGTGGGAGGAGCCTGAAGGAGCAGAAAGCATGGAGCATCTCCATCCCAGTCTCTGAGCCATGTCCCTCCACACTCTGTTCACTCTTTTAGTGAAGCCACTGTTATTCTGGATTTGCTGATACCAGAATCAAACCTAATCTAAGCTGTGTTTACTTCCTGTGGCTTCTCTAAGGACTTCACTGAGTGGTCTCATACAACTCAGACTCATTCTCTTTCAGGTCAGGGGTCAGAAGCTGGAAACTAGCATCCCGAGCTGGGATCATGGGATCACTCTCCTGTCTCCTCTTTCACTTTCCAAGGGTGTTTCCTGTGTTTCTCAATTTGTCTTCTACACTGACAAAAAGTGTCTCTGCAGCCTGTTTACCTTTCCCAGTGTCCTTCCTCTGTCCTTGTCTCTATTTGTGATGACATTGGGCTGTGTGGATAATCAGAAATATCCACATCTGGGATCTTTCCCTTCTTCACACCTCCAAAACCCCTTCTCCCATGGCAAGGGCCTATCATGGGCACAGGCCATATGCCTAGCTGGCTGAAGAGCATCCAACCTAAATGGCCTCTGCTTCTGGTTGTCCCCACATAGAAGTAGCCATTGAAAACTCATTTGGAAACCCTTGCTCCATTTGGAGATAGAGCCTCTAAGGGAGACATAAGAGTGACAGGATCCTAAAGTCATTATCTGTGCCATTCTTAAAGGGCCACCACCATGAGAGAGCACAGGGAGAAAACGCCATCAGTTTCACCTTGGCCGTCTTTATCTGCAGCCTCGGGTACCAGGGACAACGATTTTCTGCTGTATAAGCCTGTGGCTCTTGGTCATGGCCATCTAGTCAACATATACAGTGTCATTCAAAAGTACCATGAAGTGGAAACTTCTTGTTCTTTGGAAAGTCAGTTTTGTCAAATGATGGTTCGCTGGGGCACACAGGTGAAAGGGTGTCTTGCTAAAGCAAACACGTGAAAGACTGTTTTCCTGAAGCAGACACGGGTGAAAGGGTGTTTGGCTACAGCAGACACGTGGAAGGACCTGTGATGAAGGAGTGTAAATATGACCCCACAGACAGTGGGAGACGAGCACTGAGCCTTGGTTTGCTCCGCCTTGCTATTCTTCACTAAAGACATGCATGTATTGGTTCGCCTTACATTGTTGAACTCGACTTGTGATAACGCCATCATTGAGAGAAACTCACCAAGAACTCCTCCTGAGGTTCCTGTGGCAGCTCGCTGCCTCTGCAGTCTTGCCTCAGGCCGGTTGGCGAGCCTGGTGGTTTCTTCAGGATTGAACGACAGCTGCCTGGTGTCTGCTTTCTGAAAGGACTGGACTACAGCTGCTGGTTCGTGCCTGGGGTCTGCCTGCCTAGAGGACGGGTCTGCAGCTACTGAGTCGTATTTAGTGTTTGCTACATGACTGAACTCTGCCCAAGAAGATCCAGCTTGCCCCCAAAGAACTATTGGGGAACAGGTCCACTTCCCCCACGTCCTAATGACTTTTCTCTTCCACGACCTCTGCTGGGTGGTGGGCTAGAGGAGAGGTTGGACCCTTATTAAAAGTAGGTTGCAAAAAAATGTATGCCTACAGTACCAGCCATTGTAGTTTGGGTAAAAGCATGACCCTTTCTCCATGGTTGTCATAGCAACGCTACAGTCTAGACTCAGATCTTCTGCAGGTATCTTTCGTGGGTGTGACAGGCCTATCTATGCTCCACCCACAGTGGGACAATGTTCTCTCCCTTTCTGGTGATGAGCAGAACAGGCTGTTAACCTTTGTGGATGCATGTTCTCTCATCTGTGTAAGAACCCAAGTGGTGACATTAGGTAGGTCAGCTCAGTGTGGGTCAGGACCTGGCACTCAACAGGCTCAGAGCAAAGATTTGTAAGGGTCAGCATTTGGGAGTTCAGAGGCAGGAGATACAACATCCCAGAAGGGTGTTCCCTTAGACTTTTAGGGATGTCATCTCAGGCCAAATGTGGATTTATGGCTTTGGTGCAGGAATGAATTTCAAGACTAGCAGTTTATGAAGCAGAGGTGGGGTTTACTAAAGATACTTTAGTTGTATCATTATTAATAGAAGGAGACAACATACCTGAGAGCATGGGTGTAGGCGTCTCAAAGGCGTCAGCTCATTCACTGTTGCCTCTCACTTGTTTCTTTTGTTTTAACAATGGCCATACACAAGATTTTGGCAGGCTTTGCTGCTGTATTTAAGGGGTTTCTAAAGACAACTAAATGGGACCTCCCCAGGTGTTCCCAAGGTCCTGACAAGATTGCAATTGACAATGTAAAAGTTTAGGCTGAAAAGATAGCTCCACAGTTAAGAGCACATATTGACTGCAGAGGACCCAGGTTCAGTTGCCAGCACCCACATAACGACTCACAACTGCCCCAAACTCCAGGAGGTCTCTTCTGGCCTCCTCAGGTGCCGAACCCATTGTGCTCCAGCACGCACATACTTAAAACTATAATAAATAAATCTCTGGGGTCTGGAAAGATGGCTCAGCAGGGAGCACCCACAAAGTGGCTCACACCGACCTATAACTCCACTTCCAAGGGATCCAGTACCATCACTGACCTCTGCAAGTACCAGGCATGTGTGCATGCATGCATGTTGATGCCGGCAAATACTCAATCATGTGTTTTTAATTCAAAAAGTCTCATCCACAGGGGTGTGGGCTATGTCCTCTGTAAATATAGTTCTTGGTTTTGTTGGAGATGTAGGGAAAGGGATGAGCTTTAAGCCTTCTGATACTTTGAATGGACGGAGACAGGAGAATCTCTGGATTCTCACAGGCTGGCTGCTCTGGGGTACACAGCAGCAAACAGCAAAGGGACCACGACTCAAATAAACTGCAAGGCAAAGGTCAACATAAGAAGTTTTCCTCTGACTTCTCTATGTGTGCTCTAGGGTACACACACACACACACACACACACACACACACCATACATGCATATCTAAAACTAAGTGTGTTAAATACCTCACACTTAAGAAGAGAAAAAAAATCAATTGTGAACCTGAGAGGCTTGTAGGTATACACAAATCTCCCAAGAAATTATTCATACGGCTTTGACTTGCCCTCAGCATCCTGCCCTATCTAAAATGTATTATTGAATCACTGTTCCTTTAACATAAAATATCTGTGTATGAAAGGAGTAGCTAACCCGCGTGCCAGAGTTCTTGCCTCTAGCTGGCAACTGCACGGTGCTCCGGAACGAGGGCTCCTTGCCCTCTCTCTGTTGCAGTTCTGTCTTTCTATCCTGCCCCAGCAAGTGCACACCTCCAGTTTTGTCAGTGACCTCTGACTTAGCCCCTTCACCGAACCCTCATTCATCCACCCTCACTCCCACTCACACACTCCCTTGTCCTCTCATTCAGCCACGTGGAGGGCCTATCTTAGGCTGGGTACATAGTGTGAGGAGCATAAGGAAGCAGACACAACTCTGCCCCCCACAGCCTGACTTAGGAGTACTCTGACCCTTTCCTTTAAGGGGCCAGACAATCTCTCCCCAAAAGGTGGGGGATTGGGTCAGGCTTTCAAGCACCCTTGCTGCTGGAGCCTGGAGCTGTGCTCCTCATGCAGGAACGAGAAGTCCTGCTGCTCCTTGGCCAACAGGCCACTGATAGTTATGTCAGATACTTTGTTCCTGCAATGAGATGGGTAACTCAGGCAGCCTGCGTCCTGCAGTGTCGCGGACTCGGCGCTGTCCATGGTGCCGGTTTCTATTCTCATCCCCTCCAGCAAGGCAAGGCTATTACTACTGCCAGTCTATAGATGAGGATTCCTTTGTGGAAAGTGGTATTGGTCTCAATTTAGGGGAGAAGAAACTGGTTCGGAGAGGCTTGGTAACTTGGCCATGGTCACGCAGAAGGAAATGATGACAATGAATTTGAACTACACACCTTTGTTCTGTCGTGCTGGGGGGCTGGAAGGAGCGAGGACAGGGATGTGGAAGACAGTGGAGAAGGCGCCAACTCTCTAGAGGGTCAAGGTTCAGGATGCAGCACCAGGCAAAGCCAAAAGGTATGGATCAGTCCTTGCTCTAGAAGTGGGCTCCAGGCTCTGTAGGCCAAGGCCTGTCCCTTTTCCTGCTGTGAATCCAGTGCCGCCCCAGCAGGTCTTCCTTATGTCTGCAGCATGCCTGCATTGCACCCAATAAATTAAGATCTTCAAGCTGTAAAATCAGCATTTGGACTCAAGTCATGTGCAAGGGACTCAGCCTGCCTGTGTGAGCTGTGAAACAACGCAACTTTGGGCAGAAGAAATGGTCACTCTCCTTCCCCTTCAGGCAGGCAGAGAGACAGGTACATCCCTCTGTGTGGGTGTGACGGGGTGTCACTGATGAACATTGTGGGGCACAGTGTCGCCTGGGTACAGTGACCTGCCAGCACATTTACTGGATAACACCCAGGCAGGGCTGCTTCCAGCCTCATGGCTTTGTACTGTCTAACATGGGAGTGGCTGCTGGCCCTCTGGCACCCAAGAAGGCACAGTGACCCCCACACTCCTGAAGCATAGCATGGCAAGAGGAACTAGTCAGCCCTGAGCCCCTTTCTTCCCAATGCCCAGCAGTTGTGAATGCCCTCTGGAGCAGCATTTGGTGGCCCCACAAGATGCTAAAATCACTGTATGGAGAGAGGTCATTGCCTACTGCGTCTGGCTCAGACTCCAGCCTGTCTTTTTGATAAGGGTTACAGATTGACAAAGAGGAGCCATGGCCCATCTCCCTGATAAGTGAGGAGATTTAGACAACCCCTTAGGGGTGGAAAGATTGCTCAGCAGTTAAGGTCACTTGCGCTCTTGTAAACGACCCAGGTTTGAGGACCCAGAACCCATATGACACAACCACCTATAACTCCAGATCCAAGGGACCCAGTGCCCTCTTCTGACTGTTTTCTGAGCTTTTCTGGCACCAGGCACACACATGGTTCATAGACATACATGCAGACAAAACACTCACACACATCAAATAAGACAAATCTGAAAAACAAACAAGAAAGGAAAAAGCAGCGGGCAGCCCCGTATCCCTGGCTCAGCCCTACACTTACTGTTAATGGGTGCCTCACATTCCCAGGCACTGTTTTCAGTGAGACACAAGGAATGGTGACCAAGGGCAAGCCCTACATTTCAGGAACTCAGAGTCAGGGTTGGAAGTACAGGACTGCACTCCAGAGGGTATGGCAGGCTAGAAGAGCTATTTAGGACTATTAGAACAGATCCTGCCCCACAGGACTCAAAGCACAGTGTGATGGCCATTCTGGCATTCCTGAGGGTGGAGAGATGCTAGGGCTCCAGGACTCAGGAGTGCCGGAGCAGCACAGCCAGAAAGGACAACAAGAGACACATGCCAGAGGATCCCAGACATACTCTCCTGAATTCAGGGCTGGCCTTGACATAGATGCAGGGGATTCCTTATGGGCTTAAGCAAGTATGCAGTCTCCCTGCTCTGTCTCAGAACCCCTGAATATGTCTCAGTTGCAGCCAGCCTAATTTTCAGCAGGGCTATTTCTGGGCTGCCTCAGGACAGCGAGCTCTGGGCTGAAAATGATTAGTACCTTAAATGCCTCGAAGGGCACCTTGCAAGTGCTTACAAGGTAGACTGTTCAGTGACCAGGCAAATTACAGAACTGACAGAAGTCACCTTGCTGCCTCCCAGCAAGACAGCCCTGACTGCTGGGTCTGCTTGGATAAGCCAGCTCGACCAGCACCAGGGGCTTGGAAAGTAGGGAGGAGAGGTTTGCTTTGGTTCATCGTGACAGAAAGGCATGGAAGCAGGAGTGTAGGGCAGCTGGTCACATGGCATCCATAGTCAGGAAGCAGAGAGAGACGAACAGGGACACTCAGCTCAATTTCTTCTTCTTTAGTCAGACCATAGCCTGTGGAAGGGTGCCACCCATATTCAGGGTAGGTCTTCCTACCCAATCTGGAAAGTCCCTCACAGACACGGTCAGAGGTTTGTCTCCTAGTTGATTCCAGAGCCTGTCAAGTGGACAGTCAAGATTAGACATTACAGAAGGTCTTACTCTGCAAATGGCCAGGAAGCTGGCAGCTGCACACAGCCGTACTGCAGGTGCATGCTGGTGCTAATGCATGGAGCTTACATATCTCCAGTTCAGGAGTCCAGTCCTTCCAGTAACCACTCTCCTGGCCGCAACCTTCCCAGCCTCACATTCTCCCTCCAATGTAGGCAGCACCTGTTGTCCCCATATTTTCATGATCAAACTGTCCTTCACTCTAAGCCTGGGGCCATTTTCCAGGGCACTATCTAGATCTGCATCTGGGCATTAAGAAATTTCCCCAGGTCCTTTTTCTAGGCAGTTATCTGTCTTGGCTCAATCAGCCCTTTTCTTCACACAATCTCAAGAACTCTTGCTCAATACCACCAACCCAAATCTCCCAGAAGACCCTGTGGATCAGATGAAATGGGACAGCGACCATGTTAACTTCTTAGAAGTTTTTCAATGGTTAAATACAATTAAACTCAGCAGTGCTGCCCTCTGAGGCAGGTACCCAAAATAACTGAGAACAGGACTTGAGTGGATGTGGACGCTTTTCTGTGTGAAGCAGACTCCACACTGCTCTAGCAAAGCACACCACATAAACAGCATAGATAAGTAAAGAATAAATGTGGCTGGTGATCTCAGAAGGGTCAGCCCATAGTCCTCTGCTCTGCTGGCCCTGAGCCCACTCTGATTTCCCACTGGGAAAGCAGAGCCTCATGGCAGGGGGAGTCTGTAGAGGAGAATGAGGCTGTTCCCTTCATGTCAGACAGAAAGGAAAAGGAGGGGAATGCAGGAAGGGCCCTGGGTAAATGTAGCCCAAGGGCCCACTTCCTCCAACTAGATCCTCCTCCTGTTTTCATCCCTTTTCCAGTAATGTCACCATGTTAGAGATTCATCAATGGATTCATTGATGAACTGATGAGATCAGAGTCCTCAGTCAGTCCTACAGCCATCAGCTGGCACCAAGCCTCTGGGGACATCTCGGATTCAACCAGAGCATGTGCATTATACGGAAAGATGGCAGTTGTCTTGTGCCCATCAACGGTGAGTGGATAAAGTGGTCTTTCTACATGCTGGGGTCATATGCAGCCCTAAGAGCAGGGTGCTCTGATGCAGTGCTGAGACAGATGAATGTTGAGGATGTAATACTGAATGACACAAAGCTCTATTGGGGGGGTTAGATCCAGATGAGGGCCTGGTTCAAAGTTATGAAAGAGTAGAACTTGGCATGACAACAGCACCTGCTTCTTACAATACAGAGTCCCTGCTGTGTGGTGGAGAGACTTAGACAGATGGGTTCATAGCATCAAGCCAGACTGTCAGTAGGTTAGACCCCTCAAATGGCTAAATGGCAAATTTTACAAGAGGCATGTAAATTATATATTATTTCATATATTAATATGGGCAGCTAAAGATACTAGCTTTCTTTAGTGTGCAAACCCCTGTGCTCCTGGGGTGATAGCTCAGTAGTGGAATAAATACTTTCAGTGCAAGCATGAGGTACCAAGTTGGGATCCTCAGGACACACAAAAAACTGCACATGGTGGCCAGTGGCTGTGCTCCAATGTCCCTACAGTGAGATGGGTGTGGAGACCAGAGAATCCCTTGGAGTCTCGAGAGCCAGCTCTCCTGGCACACACACAACAGTGAACGACATGAGATCTTGTTTCAAACAAAATAGAAAAGGAGAGTCAACACCTGGGGTTGTTCTGTGACCACACACACACACACACACACACACACACACGCACACATATGCCTGAGCTCATACACACACATGCAAGCACACAGGCTAAATAAATAAATAAACCCCATGAGGCAAAATTAATTGTTCTGTTCAGTTTATAGATGTACCCAGAGTGGGTGGAAGGTGAGAGGTACCCAGGACACATGGCATCCTGCAGAACACACCATCTCCCTTAGAGAGGTTTTTGCCACACTTGAGGTACAGGGGCCCTGGGCCTGGGGATGAGGGGACTGAGCAGGGGAAGCTGGAGTCTGGAAGAGAGCAGGACACAGGCAAGGGTTATGGAATGTACAGGAAGCTCAGCTCCACTCCAGCAGTGCTCTATGTGGTCTCTGAGCACCAGGCTGCCCCTCAGCAAGGCATGGCACAAGGAGGTACAGCCTGGCACAGGACGACTAATCTGGACTTTGAGAATGTCTTGAAAGGTTGGGATCTCCTGGAAAGATGGGAAGAGGTTCTAATGCCCTGGCCTCATCTGTATGGCTGGGCCTTTTCTGATGCTCAAGGGCTCTGGGAGGGAAGGGCACAGTGCGATGGATGGTTATAACCTTGGAAAGAGCTTTCAAGAAAGCCATGTGCAGCCACAGTCAAGCCCACCCTTCACTCCCTTGCTATAGGGCTGAGTCTGGGCAGCTACCTTCCTCCCATCTAAAAATAGAACCCAGTCTTAGCCCAGTGTCACAGCCTAGGGGAAGGTGTCACCAAGCAGCCACTCACAGAGGTGAGCTCCCAGCGGTCCCCCCACCCCCTGCACATCTCCTAGCATTCCTTGGGGCAGGCTGGCCATAGTGCTGTGCTGCTGAGGGGCAGCCCATTCCTAACAGCAGCCTCTTCCTCATCCACCAGCTGCACGGTGACAACCTTCCATAGAAGCCACAAAGGCCCACAGGAAGAGGTACTCCACGTGTCACCTCACGAAAACAAAATTCTTTGAAGCAGAAACCATGCCCATCACCTCTGGGACCTTATCCAGGCTTGGAACATAGCAAGTGTAAAGTCAATATTGATCAAGTGAATTGGATTAAGAGAAAACACACTGGAAAATGAAATGAAATGAGAAAAATCAAACAGAGTCCAGGCGTCTGGAACAAGATGAAAGGTGACTTCAAAATGAGATGCCCGCGTGGTGACCACTGAGACCATGAAGGTGACCTTATTTGAAATCTACATCCTCATAGTGTGTGTGTGTGTGTATGAGTGTGTGTATGTGTGTGTACATGTGTGTGTGTACATGTGTGTGTGTACATGTATGTGGCAGCTAGAGACCAACCTCAAGTGTCTCTACTTTGTTTTTTGGGGGGCAGGGTCTTTCATTTTATCTGATTGCACTAGATTGCCTGGCCAGCAAATTCCAGGGTTCTTCTGCCTTTGTCTCTCCAGTGTTAGAATTATAATCTCATGCCACCATGCTTAGCCTTTTAAAATGTGGGTTCTGGGAACTGAAATCAGCACCTTCTGCTAGCTTGGCCAAGCACCTTACTAACTGAACCATCTCCCCAGCCAGGCATGTGCATGCTGTGTGTGTGTGTGTGTGTGTGTGTGTGTGTGTATGTGTGTGTGTGTTATGAGTGTGCCCATGCCAGAGTACACACCATTCTGTACACATCACAGTGTAGCTGGTGTGGAGGTCAGAGAACAACTTGAGTGAGCCATTTCTCTCCTTCCACCACTTGCCAGGCGATCAGGCTTGGCAGCAAGCAAGCTCCTTCAACCACTGAGTCAGCTCACCTATCCAAGTTAAGGGTCCTGAGGTCCAAACCTCCTGGACTGTGCACTGGGACCCCAGAACCATGACAGTGTCCTTAGAAAATTGCACAAAAGACCCACAGATAGAGAAGGCCTCATGCAGTGGAGGCAGAAACGGGGATATTGGAGACACAAGGCCCTCATGCACACCTTGCTTTCTGCCGTCTTGCCTCTAACAAGGTGAGAGGGCTGATTTCTACTGCTTTGGCTACAAAGATTACAGTAATATTACATAGTTGCAGCAGACAAGAGCAGGAATAGCAGAAAAAGCATTGGTGTTTGGATGCAGACAGTGCCAGCCCTATTCTTGCTGGGGTAGCTGGGTCCCTACACCTAAAACCCACTTTCTCAGGGGTTGCATGGGAGAACCTGTGACAGGATGAGAGAAATGTCTTGGGTCAAGAAACAGATTGGATTGCTATTCAGCAGATGCCTGAGCAGGCCTCTTACAGGCTGCCTCCCACCTGGGCTCTGGCAAGTCACAGTGAAGAAATGATATGCCACATGCTCTACATGGGTCCTGTAATCTGGAAAAAGAGAGTCATTTCTAAGAGGTGAGAATTGGGGAGGGAGGCCGAAACAGTTAGAGGCCAAGCAAAGAACCACTGCAGATGGTCCAAGGTTCACTGAGAAGGTAGCAGTCCAGCTGGGTTTTAAAGGATGCATAGGAGTTTGCATTATAAAATGCAAAGGAAGTGCAGCTGAGGCAGAGGAAGAACACCAGCAGATGCACAGATAGCAGAAGTATGGTTTGTGGGTGGGGAAATGTGAGACAGGAGTCAGGTTGCAAACTGGGAACCTGGTTGGGAAGGGCCATAGACTCTAATAGACTCTATTGGATAACCGGTCAGGAATGTTCATTTTCCCATGTTTACTGGTTTATCATAAAGAAAGTTACAAAGCAGACCTGAATAACAAGCAAATGAGATTTACCAAAGTTCAGTTTGTTGAGAATGAGCAGGGATTGTGAACTGTGTCCATGTGCTAAGCAGACAGTGCATCTGAGAAGCCGAGCAAGAGGTCTGTGTAGGATCTTTGAGACAAACCATTGGTCATCAAAGCTCAGTATGGGGGCTTGTGTTTACTAATCAGAGGTGTCCCTGGCTGATGATAGAGGTAGTTTGGTCTATCCTGTGCTCTCTGGTTCTCTGTTTACTGATGTGGATGCTTCCTCACATGTGTCTCTACCTCATATGCGGCCGAGGGTTCCTAAATCAAACTGAGATGATTGATACCAGCACCATGTCCTTAAACCTGCAGAACTGTGAGCTGAGTAAACCTCTTTTCTTTAAAGTTAGCCTGTCTCAGGTATTTCATTACAGTCCTTCAAAGTAAACACAGGCAGAAAATTGGTACCAAGGAGTGGACTTGTTACTATGCTTGAAAAGATGGAGGCAGCCTAAAATTGATTAAGGGAAAGAGAAAAGCAGGCTTTGGAAGCTAAAAGAAGCCTATAGTGTAAATAGAGCATCAGGAGTGATCATAATGAAGGCTCAGACAAGGGGACCAAGAAAGCACTGGGACACTACAACACACGGATGCTGGTAGGACTCTGGATGGTAAAGGGCACCTAAGGAGGGCTTAAGAAATGAGAATTCTTGGAAACTGGTTTAAAGCCCATCTTCACAACACCATGGCAAAGAACTAGTCTGCATTTCATCCATTCACCTGAGAAAATCTCACAGAGTGGAGCATTCCAGCCCATTGCATGACTATCAATGGCTGCTCTGGGTCAGAGTTATAATGAGACTTGGGAGCATAGATTTATAGATATAAAGAATATATAATATAGATAGGATGCATATAAAGATATACAGAATTCTGGCCAGGGAAAGAGGAAATCAAAAGGATGGTTGGCTCTGGTTGGGTCAGGAGGTTGTGTGGTCTAAAGAGGTGACCAGACAAGCTAATAAGACAATTGAAAAAGGACCTGAGGACACTGGGATTTTCAGGTTACTTCTCTTTTTGTGGGATGGGAGCATTTTTTTCCATGATGAAAGATGGATGTGTCCTCTCAAAGCCCTGTTCAGGACCACCTCAGGACTCTAGATTTGGAAATATGCTTCATGGCCACCATGGTCACGGTTGGAACGGACCAAGCACAGCTTCTGTGAGAACAAACCTGCACAACATGCACAAAGCCTGCGTCTGGAGGTGTGCAGGAGGCCAGAGCTGCGGGATCATGGCAGCTTTCACACAATGCCAAAGGCAAGTTGAGGAGGCCAGGAAAAATGATGTTTGAAGATGAAACCCCTGGGGGTCGCTGGGTAGGGTGACATTAAATGACACTGTGAAAGAAGAGTTGCAAGGCAGAGTCCAGAAAGATGTGAGGCCAGCATCCTGTCATCGCTGCCCAGGAAAGCTGCCTGTACCAACATGTGACCCACAGCCAGCAAACATCAGGCTGAGGGTGAGGACCTGGGGCTCTAGTTGTTGCAGTGTGTTGGTCTGCTAGACTAGATCCCTGAGATCGAGAGCTGTCCCAAGGCTCAGTCTGGCTTTGTGTTAGTCATTCCTTGTCCTTGCCTGCTTCTCCCTTTAGGCATAGCAAAGTATCCCTGTACCTGTATTACCTGTGAACCTTAGATATATGCAATTTACACCTTTAAATTAGCTTTTAATTTTTGAGATTATGATATGATTACATTTCCTCAGTCCAAATCCTCCCATATACCCTGCTCTCTATCAGATTCATAACATCTTTTTTCATTAATTGTTGATGGACATATACATATTCCGAATTCATAAATGCAACACTCAGCCTGTGTGATGTTACTTATGTTTTCATGGGTGACTAGTTGGTATTAGACAACCTATCCTACTAGCATTCCCTAGTCGCCTGTAGTTCGTTGTGTGGGGAAGCCTTATGGGCTTTCTCCTATACCCTTTGGCATGTCTATTGTAGTCATTTTGTCAGATAGTCATTTTGGGGAGTCTCTATGGGTCTAGCTTCTGACATTACTAGGTAATACAGTCTCAAAGCAAACTCCCTGTTCTTTTGGACCTCACTCTCTTTCTGCCCCTCTTGGCAAAGATCAGTAAGCTTTAGGTGTGTGAGTTATATTACAGACACACCCATTTGGACTGGGATCTACAACATCACATTTTGATAGGTTGTGATTTTCTTTAATGGTCTCTGCCTGTTGCAAAGAGAAGTTTCCTTGGTGAGAGGTAAGGACTGTGCTTAGCTGTGGGTATAAGGACAAATACTGTACTGCAGTTGGGGATTATGCTGGGTTAGTAAACTTAGTGGTAGTTGTAGGTTCTCCTCCAAGATCCTTGGCTTCACTAGCCTTGGATAGTTGGTTAGGTTTTCGGTGCTAGGTGTGATTTTTCTTTTTTGAGCAGGTCTTAAGTTCAAGAGAGCTGCTGTTTATATCTGAGATATGTAAGCCATTCCTGCACCCTTAGGGTTATCGGACTATGGTGGTCCTTGTTGTGGTTCATAGGCTTCATAGCTTCGTGAGCCTGTTGGTTGATTGTTGGCTTGCATGGCACCTTCTGGTACCATGAAACCTAATCCTCAGAGACGAAGCCCTTATGTCAGTTTCAGATCAGGGGCCTCTGGGCCCTGAAACCTTTTTTGGGGGTGGGCATCTGTGAGGCAGAGTGACTCTCCCTGGTTTTTATTGTTGTTGCTGGGTGTTTGTTTTTGTTTGTTTGTTTGTTGTTGTTTGGGGCTGGGGGAGAATTAAAGACAGGGTTTCTCTGTGTAGCTATGGTGGTCCTAGAACTTTCTGTGTAGACCAGTGTCTTAGTCAGGGTTTCTATTCCTGTACAAACATCATGACCAAGATGCAAGTTGGGGAGGAAAGGGTTTATTTATTGAGCTTACACTTCCACACTACTGTTCATCACTAAAGGAAGTCAGGACTGGAACTCAAGCAGGGCAGGAAGCAGGAGCTGATGCAGAGGCCACGGAGAGATGTTTCTTACTGGCTTGCTCAGCCTGCTTTCTTATAGAACCCAAGACTACCAGCCTGGTACCACTCACAAAAGGCCCTCCCCCCTTGATCACTAATTGAGAAAATGCCTTACCGCTGGATCTCATGGAGGCATTTTCTCAACTGAAACTCCTTTCTCTGTGATAACTTCAGCTTGTGTCAAGTTGACATAAAACCAGCCAGTACAACCAGGCTTGTCTCAAACGCACGAGTTCCACCTGTTTCTGCCTCCTTAGTGCTGGTATTAAAGGTATGCACCACCACTGCATGGTCAAACACACTTTTTATATTAAAATTTTTTATTTTGTGTGCATGTGGATGGATGAGTGCATGTAAACGAGTGTGTGTGTGCGTGTGCATGTGTGAAGTCTGAGTACAACTTGAAGGGTTCAGTCTTCTTCTATCATGTGGGTCCTGGAAACCAAACGCTAGTTTTCAGGTTTGACGGCAAGCAAGCTGACCCTACGTGAGTGAGCCAGCAAGCAGCATTTCTCCAAGGTTTCTGCTTCGAGTTCCTTCAAGTTCCTGCCTGACTTCCTTCATGATAGACTGTGAACTGAAAGTGTTTAAGGTGAAATAAGCCCTTCCCTCTCCTAAGCTGCATTTGGTCAGAGTATTTTATCACATCCACAGAAAGCAAACTAGAACAGGCTGCTAATGTCTCAGCCTTCCTGGACACCCACTCCCAAGTCCATAAGGCTCTGCCTTGAACCAACTCATTAGCCAAATGCAGACAGACTTTGGGCTCGGTGTGAAGAACCGATGATGTCCATTACTCAGGAAATTCCAAGGCTTTTAAGTAGCTCCAGGAGATACCAGTGCCAAAGAGATGGCACAACTTACATTTGAACAGTGCCCACATCTGTCCCAGAGAGTCCCTCTGTCATCCTAGGAGATGACACATCCTTTGATGAGGTTAGTTCTAATGAGCAGCTCAAGTTCTTTCTTCTTTGCATGGTTTTGTGCGCATTTGTGGTCCTGCTGGGCATTCCATTCTGTATCATTTTTCACAGCATAAGCATTCTTCCAAGTTATTAGGAACCCTTTGAACATGTTCCTGCCCTGCCAATATGCCATTGTTTATTTAAGCAATCACTTATGGTTAGTCATCTAAGCTATCTCTAATTTGTTTTTAACCACTATTTTTTTAGATGCTGCAATAACATCATTATGTGGAAACCTTGGCCATGTCTCTGATTATTTCCTTTGGAGAGATTTTATAAGTGAATCATGGAATCAAACAGGAACAGCTTTTTGGAAGCTCTTGGGAAATGTGATCAAATTACTTCCCCCAAAGAGACCACAGCAATGGAAAAGAATGGCTATTTGTTTATATTTTGGGTTTTGAGTCAGGGTTCAACTGCGTGGCTCAGGTTTTCCTGGAACTTGTGATCCTCCTGCTTCAGACTCTTGACTGTTTATATGGCTCAAGGGACCTGTCAGAGCGTATCCAGCATTGATGTGACCATTTTACTGGAAATAGAAACTTTCTGAGCTAGAGAGATGACCCAGCCATTAAGAATGCCTATTCTTGTAGAGGACCCCAGTTCAATTCCTGGCACCCATATCAGATGACTCACAGATGCCTATAACTCCAGCATCAGGAGATCTCACTGTCTTGCTTCCAAAGACACCTGCACATAATCCTACAAACACAATTAAAAATAATTAAAATAAATCTTAAAAACAGTAACTTCCACTCATTCGAAGGGCAGGAAATTTTTAGTTTGTTTGTTTGTGTCCGTGTGCTCATGTTCATGGGTGGTGATACACACCTGTGTGGAGGCCAAAGGTCAACCTCATGTATCATTCTTCAGAGGCACCATTTAGTGAATAAAAAATCTCTCATTGGGACCTGAAGATAGCTAGCCCAGATGTCCTTTTGCCTCTGCCTCCCCAACACTAAAACTACAAACTGATGTCACCATGACTGGCTTTGTATGTAGATTCTGTAGATGGAACTCGAGCTCTTACAATTATACAACATGGGCTTTACCAGCTGAACCATCTCCCAGCCCTAAGAGGCATTGGCTGTATCAGCTGATATAGGCAGGATGCTCAGGGGTTGAAACAGCTGCAGTCTGTTCAACCAATAGCATATCTGCCCGTGAGCCAGGTCCACAGCCTGCCTGCCACCTCCTAAAAGCACTGCTTTTAGGCTTTGTTGAGATCACAGCCTACACTACTTGAGACAGAGTGACAGGCACCATAGGGCTTCCAGCCCTCCCCGTCTGCTTCTTTTGTGTTAAGAGCATATGGTGTACGTGGAGAGTAGGGCGCCTATGCAGCTGTAACCCAATGACTGCCAAGAGTCCCATAAGGCAGCAGATGGGGAAGAGACTTCTCTAGAGCCATTAGCAGGAGCATAGCCACACTGACACCTGAGTTCTGACTTCTGGCCTCATGGAACTAAGGGAAAAAATGTTGTTTTAAGCCACTTGGTGGTGGTGATTTGGTCTGACTGCAACAGGCAACTAATTCAGGCCCATTACTCTGGCAGGGAGAATTGGCTACTGGTGTAAAGGCCCTGGAATGCTCCAGCCCTGTGCATTTGAGAGTGTCAGGGTGCACAAGCTTCATCTGAGCTCTGCTGCTCTGTGCTGACAAGCTGGGTCAGTTATGTCATCTCTTGGTGCCTCAGTTTTCCCTTCTGTAAGTAACGATAGTTCCAAGTGCCCCAAAGGACTTCAGACTGGCACATGTTGGTCACCCAATACTGATTGTTTTAGTTTTCTGTTGCTGGGATAAAATGTCAGGACAAAAGCAACTCTAAGGAAGAAGGACTCATTTGTTTAAAATTCCAGATTACAATTTATCACTCTGGGAATATAGGAACTTGAAGTTATAGCCAGTCAAGAACAAAAGAATGAATGTCTGCGTGCTTGTTGGTGCTCAGCTCTGTCTCTTTGCTCTCTACAGTTAGACAGTTCAGGAAGCCAAGGGAATGGTGCTGCCCACAGTGAGCTGAGTCTTCTCACATCTATGAATATAATCAAGGCATGCCCACAGGCCAACCTGATCTAGGGAAGCCCTCACTGAGACTCTCTTCCTAAGTGACTCTGGATCTCCTGAGTCTGGTGTGCTGGTTGGCAGTGTCAGTGTCCTCAAATCTCTCTGCTTCCATCCCTGTGACACCTTTGATAGAAACAAAGCGTGTCTCCACAGATACATCCTCTTGACACAGATCATTTTGATCTAAAGGCTATAAAAGATGATCAAGAAGAGAGAGATCTTTGAGTTTTCCTCTCCCTCACACTCCTCCAGACCAGATGGATGTCTACCCTCCTCCTTGCAGTCTACAAAGAGGCTAGCTAAAAGTCCAGCTGGTTCCTGGGTGTGTTCTGGAAGGCTCTGCCTCTAGAAGCTGTAGCTTCACCTTGCCTCATTCATCCTTTAAAGTTTATTTCTTGTTCTTTGAAGCCAGACATCTAGACCACGACCCTAGTTAGTTGCTTTCTCCCCTCTGTGATTATGTGAGGCCTACAGCATGGCTAACAAATTGCTTTTCTCTTGTTAATCTTATTTTGCTACAAAGTGTCTAAACTTTGGGATTTGAAGGAAATGCCTTTTTTGCCCTCTCTGTGTCAAACCTCTCCCTTTGCTGCTTATTTATAAGGACATTCTCATCAGCATCACTTTGAGGTCCCTGTTGCTCTGGAAAGCCTGCACCTGGAAAGATGTGAGCCTGATGCCTCTTGGAGCTACCAGAGGCTGCTGTATGCCCAAGAAGCCTGCTGGAGGAGATGTGAAGGGAGACCACCACAACTTGCACAGTGGGGACAGGATGGGCTGCCAAGAGCCCATGGAAGGATGGAGAATGGGGGTAGGCTGTAGCCAGGGACGCTTCACAGGCAAAAGCAAATGTGATCTCTGCCAGCTATGAAGGACCATTCTGTCCCCTTTACAGCAGAGCCCACCCCACCTGGACATGATGGCCCAGGCACACAGACAAGGCATGGGACAAGATGCAGAAATGGAAGAGGCAGAAGGAACCCATCCAGGTTCCTCTGTGGGCTTGGAGGTGATCTCAGATGTAGAAGCAAAGGCTCAATAGCAGATTAGACCAGAATTTCCCACCTGGATACTAGTGACATGTGGTTTGAGCACAAGTGACAAGCCTATAGGGTCTGCAAAGGTCTTCCATAGGCTCTGTTCAAAGAAGCAGAGGTGAGGGTTATGGAGGTGGTGCAGTGGATAACATAGCTTGCTATAAGACTCCTGAGTTCAAATCCCTAGCAACCACATAAAGATCAGACATAGCTACCTGCAACTGTAACCCCAGCAGTGAAGGGTAGAGATGGGAAGATCCTAGGTGTTAGCTGGCAGGGCAGCCTGTCTAGCCCAAACCACAAGCTTCTACTTCAGAAGAAGATGCTGCCTCAAAAATGAGATTGTAGGTGTCTTAGTTAGGGTTTTATTGCTGTGAAGAGACACTATGACCAAGGCAACTCTTATAAAGACAAACATTTAACTAGGGCTGGCTCACAGTTTTGGAGATTTAGTTCAGTATCATCATGCAAGAAGTATGGCAGTGTCCAGGCAGACATGGCGCTGGAGAAGGAGCTGAGATCTTCAGGCAGCAGAAGGGGAATGTGTCCTACACTGGGCATAGCTTGAGCATAGGAGACCTCAAAGTCCATCCCCACAGTGACACACTTCCTCCAAGGCCACACCTCCTAATAGTGCCACTCCCTACAGGTAAGCATTCAAACACATGAGTCTATGGGGCCCATTCCTACTCAAACCTCCACAGTGGGTGATAAGGGACAGTGCCTGATGCCCTCTTCCAGCTGTGTGTGCATATGGGCACCTGTACACACAGTTCTTTTTTTTTTTTTTTTAAATGTCCCAGGTCTGATCATTCTACATATTTATTTCTACTTGCCATGAGCTCCAGCAAATGGGCATCCAGCTGAATGCACACATGTATTCCAGCAGTGAAATAATAGAGGCCAGAGAACCCAGGTCACTGACGAAAGGACACATTCAACGGGGCATTAAAAGGTTGGAGTGTACAGCTGGTGTTTTTTATCAGACCCTGGGTAAACCTGTGAGTGACCATAGCACGTTAGTCTTTCCTGAACCACTCCCATGGGGTAAGAGTGTGACTGTATCCTCCTGTGGGAGCCTGTTTCCAACCACCAACTGATAAAGGTGACAAAGAGGAGGAACAAGGCAGCTACTATCACATTCATAACCATTGTGTACCTTCTCAGAATTGCTGTTCTGAATGTCCTAGGGCTAGGGACTGTCATTTTAAATGAACAAGGAAACAAGTGATATTCACACTGACACCTGCAAGAGAGAGAGAGAGAGAGAGAGAGAGAGAGAGAGAGAGAGATACACACAGAGACACAGAGACAAAGACCCAGAGACACAGAGAGAGAAGCTTAAAGATCTGCCAACTGGAAATAGATCAGCTGTTAACATGTTTGTTTGTCCAACTTTCTGAGTTCAACCTCAAGCACAAGGATTTGAGTTCAATCCCAAGAACCCACATTAGGAGGAGGAGGATGAACAGGAGGAAAGAAAAAGAAGGAAGAAGAGGAGAAAAAAATTAAGGAAGGAAGGAAGGAAGGAAGGAAGGAAGGAAGGAAGGAAGGAAAAAGCAGCAGCAACTGAGCATGGCGGTATGAAGGTGTCATCCAGTACTAAAGAGGCAGAGAGAGGTGAATCCTGAGACTCCCTGGTCAACCAGCCTGGCTTACCTGGCAAGTTCCAAGCCAGTGAGAGATCCTGTCTGTCTTAGTTTTTTATTGCTGTGATAAAGCACCATGACCAAGTAAACTTATAAAACGAAGGGTCTGAGGTTTACAGTTCCAGAGGGTTAGGGTCCATCACCATCATAGTGAGTAGCATGGTAACAAGCAGGCGTGGTGCTGGAGCAGCAGCAGCAGCTGAGAGCTCACAAATGGGAAGCAGAGAGCTCACTGAGAGTAGCATTAGCTTTTGAAGCCTCAAGGCCCACCCCAGTGGCACACCTCCAATGAAGCCACACCTCCTAATCCTTCCCAAACGGTTCCACCAACTAGGGACCAATGATTTAAACATATGAGCCTACAGAGGCCATTCCCATTTAAACCATCATACTGCCAAAAAACAGAGGCCAGCACCTGAAGAATGACACCTGAGGTTGTCCTCGGGTCTCCACATGCCCACACATACCTATGCATCAGGACCTGTAAACACAGACACACATGCACACACATATACGTAGACATGTATGCACACACACCAAATAATGATAAATAGTTCTGCTTTTTGCCTGAAAAAACCCACAAGTTGGTGTGAGAACTAAAGTCTGGAGGTCTGCCACAGGTTAGGTATTCCAGCACATCCCCTCAGGGTGGCTGTTGAGGCAATTAGTATGGGGATGTTCAGGCCCTTTTCTGGTGCAGTCAGTTAGGCTGGAAAAAGCTACTAAATAGAGTGTGTGTGTGTGTGTGTGGGGGGTTCAGGAAGGTCCTAAAACCCACCACAGCTTAGTGAGGAAACACTGCAACTGAAGCAACAGGCAGCATTAGTCACATGAGCCCAGCAGGCCTTCATAGAGAAAGCCAGCCAGTATTAGAGAGGGCAGACACTTTCCTAGGACTCCCATTACAAGATGGAGGGAAAAGAACGTGTGTGTGTGTGTGTGTGTGTGTGTGTGTGTGAGAGAGAGGGGGGGGGGGGCTTCCTCTTAGCCAAGGGGGATGGTCAACCCATAGCAAAGAATGGCTTCTCCCTGGTCTGTGGCCAGCACTGGGGATAGTTCCCATAGCACATGCCTGGGAATCAGGGCTGTTTGGCCTGTGGCTTGGCTGGAGCCCACAGGCCATGCATTCTCCTATTAGTGATTTCTCTACCATGAAAGTGGACACCAGCTTCTGGAAGAAGGTTGTAAGAGTCTAAAATCACAGGGCTGGAGGGGCAGATATCTCTTGCCTATTGGTTTCCAAGGTGATGATTTTTATGGGGGGGAAAACATTAGTGGTAAAAGTTCAAAACAAAGAAAAATGCCAGGTGATGTTATTTTAAAGCACCACCTGGATCTCCATCAGTGTGCTAAACACATGAATCTGTCAATTCTGTGCAAATGGCTGGCTTAGCCTGCCTGAAACGTGGAGCCTAGTGACAGATTCCCTTGTTGCTTTGGTCACCAGGAATCTCCCAGCTGAAGACGGGAGCTCCTGTGTGAGTGGCAGGACCATTAGTGTATATGTTTGCTAGGGATGTCATAACACAAACTAAAGAGACTGAACAACAGTAATTGGTTGTCCCGTAGTGCTGGAGGCACTAGATCTGGGTGTCAGTAGGGTTGTGTTCCCTCCGAGAGCCTAAGGAAAGATCTGTTCCAGGCCTTTCCCCTCACTTGTGGCTTTAGAACTCCAGTCTTTGTAAGTCATACACACTGCCCCTCCCCCACTGCATATTTCCATGTGGGAACTGTGCTTTGTGCCTCACCTTACTGAGTACCTCTGTTTTCTCTTTGTCTCAGCCCAGTGGCTATTTTACAAATGCATGGGTTTGTATACATAAATACATTTGGATGCCTAGTCTTCTTAGAGCGAGACAGTCTTTATAAATAACGGAACAGAGGCCCAGGGAGATGCTTCAGGTGTGCTGCTGCACAAGCACAAGACCTGAGTTCGGATCCCCAGCTCTGAAGAAAAAAACTAGGTAGAGCTGTGTACATGTGTCATTCTTGCATTGAAGAGGCTGACACAGAAGGATCATGGAAGCTTACAGGCCAGCTAATCTGGCTGGATTGATGAGCTCTAGGCTCACTGAGAGGCAATGACTAATGTGGAGAGCAATTGAAAAACCCTCCTCTGCCCCCACCATGCATGCACACAGCCCAGTGCACATACGCAAACATGTACACACACACACACGTGTACACACACAAGCATGTACACACACACACACACACACACACACAGAACCACATAGAAACTTCTGTGGGTACAGCCCTGGAGTCCATGTGGCAGACATGATTAACAAGTCATTTCTAGCATTCTCTTCTTCCATAGCTCAGTGGTCTTCATTGGAGCTGTTAAGGGTCTTAGGGGCGGTCTCATGGAGGCCCTGGGTGTGCAAGGCTGGAGCCAGGAATCACAGCAAGTGTACACCCTGGGCTCAAGGCTGCTGTTTATCTGGCAACAGGGCCTCATCAAGTTTTGGGCTCAGCGCTCCATCAAGTTTCCATGCAATACATTAAGACACCACACTTAAGCCTGTGGGATACCTGCAAGAAAGAAACCAAGGCAGCTCGTCAGTACTCACCTCTCCAACGCTGGTCAGAGTCCACAACAGGGTGCCTTGGTAAAATCTGCTGTACTGAGAGTCCCAGGGACAAAATCAAACGACTCCTTTCTTCTGCTATTGACCTTGCCTGCCATTAGCTTTTTAATATGGGAGTTTGAAATTATTGGCAGATACGAGCATGTGGTCCCTAGCCCACACTACTTATACATGCTAAGCACTATATTCAGGCCAACCTGCAGGGTTCTGACACCTCTCTACCTGGCTATGGTACACCAGGTCTCTCCACATCATAAACTCTGACACTTCCTGCTTCTTTTTCCATCTTGGGGACCAATTTGTGTTCCTCCTTCAAAATAAGGTCTTCATTTCCAGAACCTCAGGATGCAGCTGTGTGTGGAGACTGAGCCCCTGAAGAGATAATGAAGGTAAACCAAGGTCACACAGTTGGGTCTGAATCAATCTTATCAGCAGCCTTCTGAGAAGAGGAGATGGGGGTCACAGACACACAGAGGAAGAGCTTGTGGGACACAGGAAGCAGACACCTTCTGCAAGCTAAGGAGAGAAGCCCCAGAAAGGACCAGTCCTGTCTCTCCTTCATCTGGGCCATCGGCCTTCGATGTTGTGAGGTAATACACACCTGCTGTCTATACACCCAGCCTCTGGACCTTGTTCAGTCTGCCAAGTAGACACTCTCTGCTTGGGAAGCCACGAAACTTAGGCATAAATTAAATAGAAAGCAAGAGAAAAAATGTCAAAATATAGATAAAAGTTCACTTTCAGAAGCCAGCTAAGAATTATTGTCCTAACAGGTGAAACCACGGTTTTCATGTGTAGCAAGAACATGTGGTGAAAATCTGTGCTCTGCTCATTGATCAGGGAAGAAAGGAGGAGAAAACAGAGTCCATGACTGGAATGCACAAGGAAGCAGAGAGGTGCAGGCAAGCCTAGCTCTTGATCACCCAGGGCCGTGGCGGGACCTCTACTGGACAGCTCCATTGGCAGGGTCTATGGCGATAGGTTTGTAGTGTAGGTTACCCACTGTTGCTACTATGGCAATGGCTCAAAGAATCTGACAGGTTTCAGCCTGGGAAGAGCTTGGTACTGTGTATGGACACATGGCAGGGGGATCTCCCTAGAAGATATGCTCCCTGGAAGTCCTCTGTGGAGAAGAGGGGTGTCAAGGACAGTACCTGGAGTGAGGCTGACGGGAAGGCACTCTACTGTCAACTCCCTTCTTCTGGCTTCCAGTGGGTTACTCTGTCTGTGGTCACCAGCAGGACGTTTGTGCTTTTGTACTTCACAAGTCAGGCTCTGGTAGTAGGTGTAGATCCAGCATGTGGGGCAGGAAAATAGGACTTAGGGCAGGAAAGGATGGGCTGAATCCCTGACGGTGCCGTGGCTCACATACGCTCCTGTCCTTCCTCAACTCTTGTCTTGTTGCTGTGACAAAATGGCCAGCAAAAGTTACTTAAAAAAGGAAGAACCTTTGCTTCGGCTGGTGGTCTCAGGGCTTGTTGTCCATTACAGCAGAGGAGGCAGGGCGGCAGGAGCAGAAGGCGGCTGGTCACATTGCATCTGGTTAGGAAGCTCAGAGATGACCGCTGGTGCTCAGCTAACTCCCATCTTATGCACTCTGGGACTCCAGCCATGGAATTGTTTGTATTTATGATGGGCCTCTTCCACTTCAATTAGCCCTTATTAGATAATCCCCTATGCCTGGAGGTCTGTTTCCATGGTGATTCTAAATCCCATCAAGTTGACAATCAAGATGAACTACCACACTCCAGTGGCCTCTCCCCATGGGAATGGACCAGGCAGGAACCACTCAAGCTGCAGCAAAGTCAGGCCCACAGAGGATACTCTGTCCTCCCTGCCTGTCTTAGGCTAAGGCCGTGGAGGTGCCCAAATGACAGTGGGTTTTGCATAGTGCATATGCATTCAGGGTCACCATAGGCAAAGGGTTGGCCAATGTGGTAGCTCCAGGGGCTGCAGGTAATAGTGGTGGAGTTGAGGGGCAGCCTTTTATTGTCCCCTGAGAGCCCCTGAGCAAGGGTCCCCAGTTGCAGACAAGAGGTCCCCAGTTGAAGACATAGGGCAGCAGCTTCCTGAGGTTCAGGCATATTCTAGGTACCTGATTCCTCACCCCATCATGGATGAACCCCGGGAATCCTCAGATCTCCAAGTTCATGTTAGGGCAACAGCCAAGAGTAGGATGTCCTGAGAGAGCAAGTGATTCCTAAAGACTCTCTCTTGAGCCTAAAACTGGGCCAGACCCTGTGTTTACTTTTTCTGCACTTCCCTGATTCAGAAAGAATTAAGCAATTAACCTGCACACCCATGTGTGGTGTGAATAGTGTGAGACTTCAACACTTGGTGTTTGAATCTCTGGAACGCTAGGAACTTAATTAGTTTGCTGCAACTAAGAGGCACCGATTTGGTGGTTTAAACAACAGAAAAGCCCAATTGATCGCCAGCCTGAGGCTGGAGGATGGAGACCTGGCCAAGGCCAGGGCTGGCTGGTTCCTTCTTTGGGCTATGTCCATCTGGGGTCTCAGGCTTATGGAGGCATCTTGCCTATCCTCAAATGAAGTTCTTACTGTGCGCATTTCCCTATGTCCAAATGTCCTTCTAAGACACCAGTCACTGGAGCACAGGCCTTCCTCCAGCAAGGCCTCATTTTTACTAATGACATCTGCAGTGACCCAGTTTCCAAACAGTGTCACATCCTGATGTGCTGGAGGTTAGGACTTCATTGTAGTAATGGCAGTGTGTGTGTGTGTGTATACCCATGGTAGTAACTGATTTTGCTTGTATTTCAGGTCAGAACACCCTGGGCCATTTGAACAACTGTCATGGAGAGACTGTTGTTTACCACAAACCCCATCTGTTCTCCATTTCCAATGACTATTCCATACCTGTTATGGGCTGGGTACCACTGAAGGGTGAGGGAGGACATCAGTGAGCAAAGAGGTGAGAGTGCCACTCTCCTGCTGCCTCCACAAAAGAGCAAAGGCAAGGAGCACCTTAGCCTTCCATCTGCCCTGCAGGCTCTACTCTGGACTCCTGGGTCATTACTTCTAGCATGGCAGCAAACCCTGTGAGGTAAGCATAGTCACTCCATCGGCATCTTGCAGAAGAGGAAAGCAAGGCAAAGTCAAGGTGGTGGCAACGGCACCAGGCTGGACAAACAGTATCTGACCTCAACTAAGTCAGTTCTCTGTAAGGCCTGGACTGCACAATCCAAACCTAAGACATCAAGAGAGAGAGGCAAGGAAGGTAGAGGTGGGGGATGGATACTATATTCTACAGGTGTCTCTTACTAGGACACCAATCACATCGGGCCTGTGTGACCTGTTCAAATCTACTTTCCTTGGTAAGGGTCTTGTCTCCAAAGTTTGTAGGGGGATGGGCACAAATTAGGGCATCAGCCCAACTCAGTCCTAAATAAACACTAGCTAATTCCAGAATGTTCTAATCGCCCTAAAAAAACCTCCTGGGCCCATTAAGCAATCACTTTTCCATTCTCCTTCCCTGTTCCTGGCAGTTGGCTATCTGCTTTCTGTCTTTCTCTAGTCTAGATGACTCACACAGAATCATATAATCATGTAGTGCATGCACTATATGGCTTTTTCTGTCTGGCATTGTTCACACAGCTCAAGGTTCACAGAGTTACTTGTTTCCCTCCATGCTGGAGACTGAACCCAGGACTCTGGGTATGCAAGAATGCTGAGCCCATACTCTCTCAATAGCCAGAGTCACAAATAACCAGGACCCCTGGGACTTTGCACAAGGTCAGACTGCTGCTGTTGTGTGGATGTTCCCATGTGCATCCACTGGTCAAGTAAGTACAGAGCATCTGAAGTGCCAGGCACTGCTAGGAATATTCCCCAGTCTGAGTCATCCATAAGGGAAATCTGTGTAGATACTAGACCCAGAGTTGTAGACGATACCCAGTAAGCTTGAAAAATAACAAGCAAGTGATTTCCCTTTTAGGGTAGGGGCAGGACTGCTCTCTCCCCACAGGCTTGCAAGCGGGTTTGAGGAGGCTAAGGTGCAAATGTGCTTGGTTCTCTGGAGAGAAACTCCAAGGGTACCACAGCTCCCAGGCAGAGCAGCCATACAGACAACTGCTACCAGGCCAGGCCATGTTTCTGAGATTGTGAATGGTGATGCTGCCATCTGCTGGCAAATTGGAAACTTGCAAAATCCGCAGCCAAAGCAGAAGAGCACCAGCTAGCTCTCCATCACAGGTATTCAGAACACTGGTGCCAACAGCACTTTTTGGTTTATTTTTCATAGTTTATTTTTTCAGCTTCATTTACACATCATAAAACTTACATATGGCAAGTATACAACTAGTGATTTTTAAAATAAACTTGGTATTTTGCAGTGATGGCAAACAGAGTTGTATGGTGGACCCTAAGAGTCTCACCCCTGGCACACATGTCCTTCTACAGATGCCTTGACAGGGGACAATGTCAATGACAATTTATGACAGAATAAGGTCACTGTGTACCACTTAGAAAGATGGGACTGAATGCGTTTGTATCTGAGGAAAGTATCTGGAAGGAGCTAAACACATTATGAAAACAGTGCTACCTTGCTGGGGCGATGGAGGAGTTGATGAGACAAGTTCTAGCTATTGGACTTTTTAAAATGTTATTTGTATGTGTACATGTGAGTGCTGTGCCTGCAAAGACCAGAAGAGGGCGTTAGATACCCCTGGAGTGAGAGTTAAAGGTGGTCTTGAACATTTCAATGCAGAACTGAACTGAACTGGAGTCATATAACTCTGAGAGATCCAGGATAAGGGGTCTCTGGTCAATAGACCTGTAGTCAGTAGTCCTGGGATCTAGGGAGTAGGCAAGGAAGAGGGGGAATCCAGGGCTTGGACTCTGGGACATTTAATGTTCAGATGTGGCCTGGAGTCAGGAAGGATGAATTCTGAGACTGAGTCAGTCACTGGAGAAAGGAGTGGACCTAGAGAGAAAGGTGGCCACATTGAGAGTTGGGGGTTGAGAATCTGCTTGTGAACTGTAATGGAGAGGTCACTGGTGACCTGAGGAAAAACATCTCAGTGAAGTTCTGGGACTAAGGTCTGATGACTGCGGCTCAAAGGAAAATCAGAGGATCAACCTGGGGGCCATATTCTAACGAAAAAGCCTTTCAAAGCACCCACAGGCCAAGTAAGTACTGAGTGTCTGCCAGGCACTTCTTGGAACATTCCCCAGGCTTACATCCCTGCAAGGAGAGCAAAGGCCTGCACAGTGGCTTACTGCATTCACTGCAGTTGAACTGGGTACAGTCAACAGGTGTAGACACAGGAGTAGGAGCTGGAGGAAAGTTCCTGTTTGCGTCTGCATTCTCAGAACCACAGCAAGACCACAGGTAGGATGAGGGGAGAGCGGCAAGAGCCCAAGGAACTGGAGGAGACTGGCAAGGACAGCACATGGTGGCTGTGAGAGGGGTAAGGGCTCAGTGGAAGTGTGGTCTAGAAACCAAAGGACCACAGGTACACAGAGGGCAGAGATGGATTGTCCATCAGTGGAGAGGTGACCTGGTGGGGGAGTTGTGATTCTCAGACTATGGGATGTAGCCTGGCTAACAGGGATGTAAGAATGAGATGAGAGACCAAGGGCAGACATGACCCATGAAGGTGAAGAGCTACTAGAATGAGAAACTGTCGAGCCAGTGGGAGATGGGAGGAGAGGGAAGGGAGAGGCTAACATTCACCAGCAACCATCACATTCTCTCCAAGTTCAATCCAGGCAGCGGTTATTGAAGGCACCCACACCTTGGCACACCCTTGGACAATATGCTCAACCCTCATGAAGGTCTGGTTCTGCCTGCTGTGCCAGCCTTGGGAGGTGGACCATGGTACAGTGTGTGGCTAGGAAACTGGGAGGGGAACCTGATGTCACTAATAGTTGACATTTCTCTGTGGAATCCTCCTGTCATTGGCAGGTTCTCTCATCAGGTACACTGCTTTTCTGAGCTAGAGGGGCTGGAGGTTGTTCTCAAAGATTCCAGTCGGTAATCTATAGTGTGCTACAAGGCAGCCATTCTCATGTTTGTTTAGACACCCCAGAGACAGTACTATGGACATCACAGGAGCCCTCAGGCCCGAGGGATTGAGGAAACTCAGCCAGAGAGCTCTATTAAGGGCACAAGGTGACCGAGACTTCCACGTGGGTGCTAGACTACTTTAGGCCTGTCAAGGGCTCATCTTATTCTGCAACCAGTCAGTCTAGAGAAAATCCTGGGTGGCCAAGTAGTTGGCTAAGACCTAGCCAGAAGTGGCTGCCAGGTCAGGCTGCTGAGGAGACTCTGAGGCCCCCACTGCAGGCTGGTAACATGACTGCATTCTGGGTTTACAGCCAGGTCAGTGATACCGACTTCAGTTTTGGGTGGTGCTGAGGCTGAGGATCTTTTGCATTGATATGTATTGTAGTATTAGCATGTTAGTATTATGGTCTTAAGATTAATAAAACTGCTTGGGAACTGGGCTTGGTGGCACACGCCTTTAATTCCAGCACTTGAGAGGCAGACACAGGTGGATCTCTGTGAGTTCACGGTCAGTCTGGTCTACTTAGACAGTTCAAGGCTAGCTAGGGCTACATGATGAGACCCTGAATTAAAAAAAAAAAAAAAGTAAGGTACTGGAAAAAATTACAAAATATATAACATTATTATACGGAAAAGCTAGCTTGTTTATTCAAATTAAATTATAAGCTCAATATATAAATAGAATCTGTATAAATATTTAAAAATATAAGATACTAAAAATTTCTATCATATAAAAACGTAAAAATATCTATATTTTTATGTATACATATGTCATTTAACAGGACCAAAAGGTACGGTAGCTGACATGACACTGTCACACTGATGTGCATCAGCTGTTCTCATACCTTAGACTGCTGTGTACACAGCCCTATGCGGTCTGCCTCTCTGGGACCGGCAGAGGGTAAGCAGACCTTTCTCCCAATTCCTGGTTCATGGTGCTAGAGCTCCCAGCAATCACTGAGGAGGAAATCATGTAGCCATTCTCCAGAGTAGACAGGGAGCTGGCCCGGACAGGAAGGGTGGCTCTCCAGAGTTACAGGATGGCTCATCACTGTTCCAGCTCATGTTCATTCTGCAACGTCTTCATTGCCAGCCCCCAGAGAGTCATACTAGTGAAAAACTGTCCCTCAGAGTTCCTGTAAGTCACTGAAGGTGCACGGCTGCCCAGTGGCTCAGTGCACTGGTTGTCCAGAGTGGCCAGGGAAGAGCGGGACATAGCCATGCCATTAGCCTGTGGCTGCTCCACACCTGCTGATGTGTCCACATCTGAGTAAGCATAAGCCTGCGTCTGGCTCTGCAACTCTGGTGGTTTGGCCAGCTTAGTAGGTTCCAGGCTCAGTTTGTCCTGGTCACTCATGCTAGGAGGGTGAAGCATGGAGCGTAACTTACAGTAGGAACCAGAACAGTGACCATCAAATCCTGCCACAGAACTTTCCACAGGGTGAACAGGGAGCTTGACAGGCACAGGCATCAATGTGACAGATACATCCTGGGAGAAGGAGTCCGAGCTCTGAGACCTGTCCAGGTCAGAGGTCTCAATGGCCCGACTCAGCTCACCCAGCACAGCTGGGCTCCTGGCATCAGCTCTGCCGTGCATCCTCTTGTGCCGCCGCAGAACGGCAGAGCGTGTGAAACACTTGCTACAGATCTCACAGCTGTATGGCTTTTCCCCAGTGTGAGTACGGACGTGCCTGCGCAGGTCTCCTGAGCCCCCAAAGCACTTCCCTGCAGAGAAGGGCTACTTTAGAAGTGGAAGGATCCTCTCCTTCTGAACAACCAATCTAAGGGAAGCTGGTGGGTGATGGCACCCTCACTTTGAATGAGATCCCTTGCAGTCTGACACTGTCCTCTGGGCCCTAGTGCTAGAGTCTGCCCAGGCAGCCAGCAGCTGCTCCATCAGGCTGAAATACAGCCCTCCTGAACAATGGTACTCCTGTGCAATGCTGCTGTCATTTGAGCCTGCGGAGTCCCCTGATGCTCCTCAACTGAGCATGGTATTTAGAGGGGATGTGGAACCTTTAGGAGAGAGGGCCCAGCTAGTGAAAGCGAGTCACTAGGGCTAGACCTCCGAAGGAAACCATAAGCCCCAAACAATCTTTCCCCTCAAGTTTGTCTAGAACGGTGGTGGTGGTGGTGGTGGTGGTGGCCAGCCACTACAGCAGTGCAGCATGGGCAGCCCAGGACCTAGTAACACCCCTTTTCTGATGTCTGTGCAGTAAGCTTGTACCAAAGACAGGCACATACTTGCCTGTCCATCAGCCTTCTTCCTTGTGAGAAGCAGAACTCAATAGGTAACTGCAGAGGCCTAACGGTTAAAGAGCTCCCTGAAAGGAAATACTCCACGCATACTGGACATACTGAGAACTTCTCCCTTTTCTGAATGCTGACTACCACTGCCTTTGATTCCTCAGTTATGTAGACCTTGTAAAGCAACAGGAGCATGTGGAATGGGGGTACAAAGAAAAATGCCATTGAACAAACTAGATAGAGCTCTCCAAGAAAGAAAACTCTGAATACCTCCATATAAAACCTGAACCAGCACCCACTAATAGCTCAGAATGTTGAGCCCAGTGTCAGATTCAGAGTTTTCACATAATATCATAGTCAGGCATCTTCACAGCTTTATGTGTCATCTTGGTAATACGTTTGTGGTAGTCTATGGCTTTAGAGTTCTGGCTCCTCCTTTACTACTGTGTGTCCTAGCTGCGTTCTGCTCCCTACTATCTCTGGGCATAAGTAGATGCTTTGCCTTTCACTGTTTCATTAACCTAACTCTTACCTGGGATTTCTGAGAAGCTGCCACCACCATCGGTAGAGTCCCTAGTACATATATACTTTAGCCATATGGAGTCACCATGAAGAGAGGAGTGACACCTGACCTCACAGTTAACAGGACAGAATGTAGTTGGCTAGGTCTGTCAGAACAGAGATGAGAGGGAAATCCTGGCTGCATTCCCCAAGTTCTGAGCTGTCAGATGCTAACTGCAGCCCCAGCCCTCAGCAGAAACTAATCCAGGTGCACTCTGAGCACCCTAATTACTCTGAACAGACTGCCATAAAGACTCAGTCATAACAGCTCCATCAGCACTGTCAAGCCAACACACACAGTGGGTACATGGGCACGTGCCTTCCTCAGGTGTGGGGGGTGTATGACTCTTGATTCCATGTAGTCACAAGCTACAGGTGCCCAACTCTTGGTCTTCATATGTGCAGCAAGGCACCTGAGGTGGAGAGCTACCTACTCTTTATTTACCATCAGTGCCCTCGCTGAGACCTAGACAGGCCCTTTGCTTTCTAATCTGTGACTCCAAGAAGCATGCTCTTAGTTCCCAAAGTGTGCTCCCACACTCTACCCCTTTCCATTGGGGCTGCCAGCTCTCGGTGAGTCACTCTGTATCTGGGCATTAGGGTCAGTTCCTGATGCCTACAGATGCAGAGTACAGTATGTGGCATTATTCCCATAAGGAAGCAAAGGAACTGCCACTTTCACCCACCCTATGAGAGAACAGTGACTTATGGCAGCCAGCAGCAGGTGGGCACCTCCACCTCCCGCAGAATGAGGCCAGCTTGCCGCTGGCCAACATCAGACTCACCACAGGCAGGGCAGCTGTATGGCCGCTCTCCCGTGTGCCGCACACGGTGCTTCACCAGCTTCCTCTGCATGTTGAAGGACTTCCCACACTCATCACAGGTAAACACCTTGTCAGCCGTGTGCGTCTTTTTGTGCTCTTTCAAATTGCTGAAATTGCTGAACCCTAGACAGACCAGAGCAGGGGTTAGGCTGGCAGACAGGACCTGGAGCAGTGTTCCTGAGAACAAAGGAAATGCTCACTTAGCAGTACCTCTGCCGCACGTGTCACACAGGTGTGGTTTCTCTCCAGAGTGAATGATGATGTGGCGCTGGACATCACCAGAGGCCGCAAACCTGCAAGGAAGTGCAAAGTCCTATCAGGAACCCAGTGACACTGACAACTGGGGTCATTCAGAGGAGACAGACTGCTCCACCTGTTTGAATACTTGGATGTGGCCTATGTGTAAAAGCTATGTGGGTGTGGTTTTATGTGTAAAAGCATTTCCATTTCTCTGTTTCAGAGAAAGTAGAAAATGATGCCAGCACTTTGGTTTTAAGACACTTGCTGCTTGTAAAGAGTGTGCTCTTTAAAGTTTCCAACAGCATAAGACCAAAAAGCCAACAGTTCAGTGAGACAGAGTCTTACCTTTAAAAACTGCATTTATTTATTTAGTGCATGTGTATGTAAACTGCAGCATGCAACTGGAGGTCAGAGGACAACTTGGGGAATTAGTTCTCTCCTTTAACCACATGGCTCCCAGGAACTAACTCAGGTCACCAGGCTTGACTGCCAAGTGCCTTTACTCTGAGCCACCTCACTGGCAAGCTCACAGTTCAGAGGAACGTGAAGCCCTGTGGTGCTGACATCCTGCTGGAATTATTGGATTTGTGGGAAAATGCCCCATGTGGTATGCCAGCTCAAGGCACACACTGAAGAGCACAGGGTGAGCTCTGCATGGTTTTGGCATTGAAACCAGCCCTGTTCATCCTAGGGTGAAATACACAGACTCCAGGTTCCCCCTGCACCCACCCTAGAAAATGAGCTAGCTCACCTTGAGCCCAACTGAGGGCTTATATACATCCATCCTAAGACAGAGGGACAGAGATGGGGATGGAAAAGCAACTAGTGTTCACTGAGCAACTACCCCAACCTAAGTCATGTTGGGTGCCTGATGACTGTCACCTTCCATAATTGTCTCCAGATACCAGGAAATCCTTTTGCCCTATCACCTGTGTTTTTGGATGGGAAACACAGTGAATGCAGAGATTTTCATGATCTTAGGCAGGCAGCCAAGTACCTTCTCACCCATGATATGAAAGTCTGCTCTTTCCTGGTTGCCCTACCCCCTACCCTGTAATGGCTGGTGGGTTGTTCCAAGGCAGGTGAGGCACAGAAGAGACTTTACATGGAGTCCCAAGGTCCAAATTTTAAACACTACAAACCATACTCAGGAGCCCATGGGAAGTGACAGTATGTGGGGCAGTTCTGTCCGTCTGTGCTGCTGGGCCCCTGACATGAGTGGATGATTACCACCCAGAGCTTGGCTTTATGTTCAGGTAGCTGCAACAGAAGGAAGCTGTGGTCAGCATGGCAGCCTTTGATGTGTTCCATTTTCCTTCAATGAAGAGGTAGGCCATGCTCCCAAAACCTATTTGAGGCTTGCTTCTCCCTCAGCTGTGCTCACAGTATGTGCTGTGGGATGTGCTAGAAGACTCCAACTTCTGAATAATCCTGTGTCCATCTCTAACCTCCAAACATTGCAAGGGGGACTTGTGAAGGGTGGAGAATCTGAGCGACTGACGTTTATGGTCCCCTCACAGCACTGAGAAGATGGTGGGAGTAGCAGATGCTGTGAATGAGTAACGAAATGATGGAAGCCAGACGTGGAGCAATGGAGATGCCTATGGCTTGGGAGGCTTCTGGTAAAGGCCTGCAGTTTTAACACAGTGGCAGGACAGTAGAGTAAAAGCTCCTGGCCTATTGTCAAGCAAGGGGATAGAGGGCTGAGGCTGTAGTCTTTACACAGGAGGGGTGGACAAGCTCCTTGCTTACCCCATGCCCTGGGAAGGAGTCATTGCACAGGCGTCAACCCACCCAAAGAGGCTGATTCTCTGTTGCCACGCCAACATTCAGTTTTCAGGTCAAAACTCACCCGGCAAGCCTGAGTGTCATCAATTCTGTCCTAAAGCCAACAACCTGGTTTGATAACATAGCTCAGGTACCTTCTGTTGCCTTCTCTCTAGAGGTCTAGTTACTCAGGCCGCAGGCACTGTTTCCCCTGACTAGACAGTCTCCTCCTTGGAGATGCTTTTAGAATGAACGCTTTGGCATAAGCTAATCTGTTTCCTGTAAAGCCGCTTTCTTTCCTGGGCCTTGGCCTAGATTTTCATGCTTTCCATTAATTTTTCTTCTTATTCTCTCCTCGCTGCAGAAAAAATGCACTTGTACTCCGCCATAGCTGTGTGAGCCCTGGTGGCCAATGACATGACACTGGACAATGACATTTGGACCACCCACAGTCCTCACACCTGACACCCCCAAGCCCAGCACTGACCTCTTTCCACAGACTTCACAGATGTATGGCTTCTCCCCTGAGTGCCGCCGTAAGTGAGTCTGAAGGTTGCCTGCCTACAAGAGGGCAAGAAACACATCAATAATGAAGGACCGAAAAAATTACAGAAGCTCAAAGGAGAACTGACAGATTTAGCAGGTCCCACCTACCATACTTCCAATAAAGAGCAGGCAGGAAGCTGTGTCCAAGGTCAAGGGCAGCCACCTACTGTACAAGGAGCCCCAGCTGTGGCCTCATACTGGTGTCCACTTTGTGATGCCTCCCTTGTAAAGGGCAGGCTACCCTGAGAAGGCACTTGGGTTCCCAGGCCTAATTTTAAGCAGACCTTGATATAGTTAATTAGGACCTTGCACATGCAAGGTCATCTGGAGCATCTAGCACTTAGGGGTCTTATCTCAATGCTCATGACTTCTTTCAAAAACATATGCATTTGTACAAAAGAAGCAAAAGACATTTCCAGAAAGTGTATCCTCTCACAGTAAGATTGGCTCTGCCTGGCCATCTGTTCATTTTTTTACCTCTGTGCAAGACTGCATCTCAGGAGAACCACAGCAGCACTGCAGGGTCTTCGCATCCTAGTCTGTTAAGCTAGATGGGTTTTGCATATAGATTTCCATACACTTATTGGTATTAAGTCAGAAAATTAGCTAGTACTAAAAGCAAAGCTGCAAACATGCTTCCCATGTTACAAACGCTACTTGGAAATGTTCTGAACTAGGGTTGAGAGGCAAAGCCTTCCCTCACCATACCTGAACAGTTCAAGCTGTTCTGTCCTCCTGCCAAACAAGCCCTCAGTGACAAAGATGCCCAAGGGCCGTGCTACAGTGCACAACAGAGCCAGAAGGGAGAATGAGCAACAGCTAGCTGTAAACTCACTTTTTACCTCCGCAAGCAGCCTTAAGCAAAATGCAGAGACAGCTTTGGTTATATTCCATCTGTGAATTAAAGCTCACAAATACAAGACATTTCATGTGGAATATGATTTGGGAAGTCTCAGTTATATACACTATATTCAGGACTGTGATAAACACAGCTGAGAGAAAACTGGGACTTTCAATAATCAGACAAATTTTGGCAGAACACTGGTAAACAGCCTGCTTTTAATATAGAATCCTTTAATGACAAGATCATGGCAAATATCAACAGCAAAATCCATGCTAAAATTCTAACTAGGTCTTTATACCCAGTAGCAATTGGTATTCTATTTCCCATCTGAAAAGCTGAGCTCGGCAACCAGAACAGCTGCCCAGGGCCACAGTTGGGCTGGTTAGTACTAGGCTTGTGAGTGCAAGTCTTTTCTGCTTTTGCAAACTACAAGAAACTGTCCTGCACAATCAATATGACACCCAGTTTGCCACCTGGGACACTGCTCCTTGGAGAGCAGGATTTCAAATGCTAACTGCTTTAGTCAGCAACATCCACATTTCAGAAAATCTAATGGCATACACCAACACAAAAATCAGCACGCCACCTGCTCTCTCTCACTCAAGTTGCTCAATAAAGATGTACTGTGATGAAACAGTCTGAGCCACTTATAAGTAGGACACACACACACACGTCACATGTGCTCAATGTATTACTTATTTCAAAGCAAATACAACCCAATGCTCTTCTGTGTACTGTGTGACAAGCAGTACTAGATGAATGTGGTAGGTCAGGCTTGAAGTCTACCGTGAGTGTGAGGTAAACCAGTGATACTGGCAAGTACCAGGACAGCCAGGACCACAGAGGGAGACATCTCAAAAACAAGCAAACAAATAAAACAAAAGAAAGCAACAGCAACAAAAACCTTACCATGTCTTTATCATTTGACATGGAAATACATACTGAAATCAGCATCTTTTCCCACATATAGTAGCACATACTGAGGTGACAAACTCTACAGAGTAAATAAAATTGATGGAATGATTTGAACAGAAAGAAAGAAAGAAAAAAGAAAGAAACCAAACAAAAAAAACCCAAACTGTAGTGCATTTAAGTAATTTGTACAGATGACCCAGGAGACTGGGCCCTGTTATTTTAGGCATCAATCCATACTTTTTATTTTTAATAGACTTTAGACACACTATTGGTATCCAAAATGCACAGACCACATCTCTAAAAAAATATCTACAATTTTGTTTACAGAAACCACGCCAAGCAATGATGATAATGTCATGAACAGAGCTCTGTGCATTGGCTACACATGGTGATGAACTCAAGGCTTATAGAACTGTACTGAATTTATAGAGAAGTCAGCTAAAGCTCTGAGAGACTGGGACTGGGAAAGCTAATTCACCTGGTTCTGATGCTGTTGTCTGTTTCCTGAGACTGGATCTCACTATGTTGCCCTGGTTGGCCTGAAACTTACTCTGTAGACCAGGCTGGCCTTAAATTCACAGAGACCTGACTGTCTCAGCCTCTATCTCCTGAGTGCTGGGCTTAAAGACATGCATCATCATGCTTGACCTAATTCAGGTTTATCTGTTGAGACTTCAAAGCCTGTGCTAATAAAACTCTGCTGGAGATATTAGCAAAAAAAGAATGTTGTTTCTAATCATTTTTAAGATAAATCAGAGTATTTAATCAGAAAAATCTCACCAGAAAAAGTAACAACATCTGGGGCCATGTGATGGCTCAATAGGTAAAGGACTTGTCTCCAAGCCTGATGGACTCATTCAATCCCCATTCATGGTGGAAGAAAAAAACCTGACTCTCCAGAGGTGTCTTCTGACCTCCACACACTCACTGAGGCCCCCAGTAAATAAATACATAAATATTTTTTGAAAGTACCATCTGAGTTTAATCGCTCTTACAATAAACTTTCTGATGTGGACTCAAACCTCAGTATTTAACCATAAAGAAACCTGGCCTCTCTTTTGGGTAGATGGCAGCTGAGTAAGAGTGGGGGCCTCACAAACTCCAAGACAGAAAGCATCTCAGATATTAGCTATCTAGCTGAGTTTCAAGTCTTCAGAATTTCAGATAATAGCAAAATAAAAAAGACACTAAAGGCAAACACACACACTTTCGCCACTAATGTTATTAATTGATGTGACTAGATCCACTGAAGCCTGGGCTCCCATGTCAGTGCTTTAGGACATGGTCATTATGGTGTCCCTGAGTCCTGCACTTTCACCAAGGATGGGGTGAGTAGTTGCTCTGGCATTAGCCCAGCACCCAGGACCCTGCTACTGAACTGCCCCAGATGGCTTCCTTGACATACAGCATGCAACAAGGGAAGCCACTCCCATCTAGACAGCACTATCAGAAAACACGGTCTCTTACCCAAGACTGCCCTCTGCCTCTTGAAACCTGTATGGCGGGAGGAGGGGGGGGGGGGAGTTTTGCTCCTCTCCAAAAACAGATGAGTCACCAAGCTTTCTCTCCCCACTGTCATGGATATATTGGTGTCCTTGTGCACCACACAGGCAACAGAGAACACAAGACATGACCATTCTCTAAGAGAATGTAATGCTATAAACAGCTGAGTGTATCATCACCACAATCCAAGATGATGCTGGCTGATGTGCTACAGAGCCATTTGGCTCATTAGTAAAGCTGTGGTTAACTGCAGACAGGCTAACCCTTCTAGAAAGCCTGTTTCCTTCGTCAACAGGATCAGACTTCCAAATTCTCCAAAGAAAAGGCCCTTAGGAACTTAGTGCTCCAGCACACTCTGGCAGATCAGGAAGGACATTCCAATCCACTGTGAACACCACCATTCACTGCAGTCATTCCCAGAAGAATGTATAGGGAGGGTAGGCTCTTAGCTCCTAGGTAATCCCAGGCACAAACAGCACCCTGCCCTCCACCCCTAATCCTAGCAGTCAGTAAGGCTCATCCAAGGACAGTCAAGTGCTGCCTTTAGCCTGTCCCAAATGCCACCCATTAGGTGGTCATGATAGTTCTCTCTGTATGCACTGTTTCGACATGTATTCTGGTGAAGCGTGTCTCAAATATCCTTGTCCTTGACTGTGCACACAGCCATTTATCCCTCTGAAGAACAAGCTCCTAAGAACCTTCCTTGTATCTGTCCCATCCCAGAAAGTGGCAGAGGTGGGGCAGCTTAGTAACATGTAACTCTTGCTGAACCAGGCTTTTAAAACAGTCCTTTTCTAAAACAGTCTCATCATTCCGCTGTGAAATAAGACAGCAAGAGCCATCTGAAAACTACAGCTACAGACAGCTCTGCATTCATAAAAATCTGACAGAAGCAGACACTGACCCAGAAGAAAGGGTTTTCCAGACAGTCACCCTAAGTACATGAAGAGGGTGGACACTGATCAAGGTCTAAACCATGGTTCTAAAGTTTGGCTGCACATCAAAAACACTCTTTAAAAAGATAACAGAGACCCATTCAAAGCAGGAAGTGGGCATTTCTGAGGGACAGCACAGCAGCAGTGCTGGGTTGGGGTGGAGATCATGGCTGACAGAGATCCTGAGTATGCTGCTGTATTCTGGTTCCCAAGTGGAGCCACAGAAGGGCTCTGAGCAGGAAGATACTCCACATGGAAGGTATGTAATCCTCCCACCAGCTCCATAGGAGTACTGTAAGAATGATGCTGATTATCAGTGGCCATCAACAGTTTTCTACTTTACTTTTCTTAACTTTTACTCATACATTTTCCTGGGGGTGGGGAGGAGCATGCAGAAACCACATGTGAAGACTAGAGGACAACTTGCTGTAGCTGGTTCCTTCCTTCCACCGTGTGGATCCCAGGTGTTGGAATCAGTTTGTCAGCCTTGGCAGCCACAGCCCTACATGCTAAGCTACGTCACTGGCCCCAGTCCTCCGTAGCTAGGATGAAAATGGTGATGGTGGGGAAAGACCAAAGAAGGACTGGGTTGCAGAGCCACAAAGGAGGGCACATGCTATTCTAAGAACTTGGTCTCATCAGCTCCTTAATCCTGCACACTCTAGGGCAGGTGCTCCTTCAACCTTGTCTACCAGATCAAGACACTGTCCCATCCAAGGTCATAGGACAGTAAATCTGACAGACGCAGGTTCAAATCCAGCCTCTTAAGCTCTCTAGGTGCCCAAGTCAAAAGCAGTGACAGTCTCCCAGCACCAGAGATGGGGGCTCCTGTTGGTACTGTGACATAAGGCTGTCCCAAAGTCATCATCCAGGAGAAAAGGGGCCACCCACAAGAAGATGCAGGGAGTCACAGAGAGGTAAGAGTGAATGAGTAAACTAGCCAGTGCGGGTGGGCGCACAGGAAGAAGGAACTGACACTCTCAATGGACCCTGGAAGCACCAGGAAGGGTGTGTAACAAAATGGCACTCACTGCTTCCATGATCCATGGGACTTCCTTCCCAATCCCCGCCTCATGACAGTCTCCTGCGCTATGACAGGACCAGTCCAAAGCCATTTCCTGGCTGAGCAAAATCTCAGTACCGTGATCTACTGCACTGAATAGGACAGCAATGTTGGCTGTTCCCCCTAAAGAGTCCCACTCACTGAACATGACCATGAACAGAGGGATACTCTATTCCTATTTTAGAGGGAACAGCAACTGCTCAGAGCCAGATTGTGATGCTGGATACTTCCTGTGGAGGGAATGTCTCCAAATACCAACACAGTACTTGCCACAGCAAAGCACAATAAATATGAGATAACTCCATATGCCCAGAAGTCAGCTCAAAGGCTATAGTCAAATTAGAGAATAAAAATGGCTTGGTCTTCTCTTGCCTAATATCCTGCCTATAGTCCCAAAGAGAGAAAATATTTGGCTTGGACCTAGCCCAGTAAACAGTGTAGCTCCAGGGAAGCTCACTGTGGACCACTAGGAACTTCAAGACACATCAACAGCAGGATCCAGTATGAGTGGAGAAAAGAAAAGGTGCTCTGAGGACTCTCAGCCACAACAGCAGCACTGTCTATTGCACTGGAAATGTGTGTTCTGACCCAGCCCCAACTCTTTAAACTACAGCTACCACCACAGGTTTCTCTTTTGAGGATAAAAGTGAGTCTTATTGGTAATAAAGTAAGCAATGGGGTTCAGGCTCCAATTATCAACAGTAAATAAGAGTATTCCCACCTGAGAGAAGTGTTTCCCACAAATGTTACATTCAAAAGGTTTCTCACCTAAAACAAAGCAAAACACAACAAGCTGCTGTCAGTACAAGAATTTGCACAATCATTTGTTTAAAATACTTGATCTGCATCTTCCTTTCCAAGCAATCATGCCACTCTTCTGTGTTTTAGTCAGAACAAAGTCTCCCTCTGTAGCCCAGGCTGACCTGGAAATCTCAGCATTTCCTGCCTCAGCCTCCTGAGTGCTGGGATTACAGGAGAGAGCTACTACACCCAGCCTGTGACATTGTTTACCTCCAAAGTGGGGCACAGGGGATCTCTACTTCCAAATGCTTATCACTCGCCTGACACACTCCAGAAAGATGGTAAAAATCAAATCTATACACCTTCAGCTAAAAGTCAAACTGTTCTCTAAATACAGACCTATGGTGAATTAAAGACTGTCCAGTTTCCTTTCGTCACAAAACCAAATGAGTTTTCTTGCTGCATGACTCTACTTGACCTTTGACTCCTACCAGAGTGGACAATCCCTTCACACCATGGGAGCTATGGACACTGGAGCCCAAAGGGTGGGCACGAGCAGCTTGAGGAACAGCCCTCTGCACTGCCTCTCTGCCTTAGCTGAGACACTTCACAGTGGAGAGGAGAGGTGTGGCCTGCCGTCTCTCCACGCCGAGTTCATTCACTCAGTCATTGCACTCTGGGACATAACAGACTAGAGGCCACAGATTTGCTACAAGAAGCTGCAGCCAGATGGGGATCTGCTGGAAGGAGTAATTTAAGGTGCCACCTTTGGTCTGCATGAGCCTAATAAAGACACTGAACCCCCCAAAACTGTCATTTCCCCACTCTTCCCAATTCAAGTGGCTACATAAGACCCTCTTAAAAATAACAACACTGTTCTTCTGCATATAGGGCATGTGACCTTGGCAATGCCAGCTTGCAGCTTTCTGGGTTTGCACTAAGCTAGTCTTCAGCCCTAGATGATCATGACCATGTAAGCCTGTGTTCTGCCTTCTTTCTGTAATTACTGGGGTTCAAGCCCCCACAAGAGAGATGAGTTTTAAAAAAAGAGAAGCTGTAGGTCACAAGAGACCAAGGTTTTAACAACCATATTCCAGTGGGTCTTGGGAGGCCTTTTCAAAACTGTTAACATTGAGGCTCTACAGAGCTTTTGTCCTATCCCCTGTGACTATCAACATATGCACATTAGAAATCGAAACAGAAGGCATTCTGAAGACAGAGAAACACACGACTCATTGGCTATGGGGGGGACATCATCACACACCATGTGGCCACTGGCAGCTTCCACGGCACGCCGAGGAGGAAGTGGCATCTGCACCATTCTGAGACAGCTCTGGCCTCTCTCACAGGTCCCTGGCGTCCAGGCCACGCTCTGCTGCCATCTCAATGCAGCACTTACGTCCGAGGAAGTGTCTCTGCCCTATGCTGTATCTGTCACTCACAGATGTTCTCCAGAATTAGCAATTTAACTTTGCTCCTTTAAAGCTACAACAGGTAAGTTTCTAAAAGAAAAATGAAATAAAACTGATAGTATTCCTCAGGCTGTAGGAAATTAAGCAAACAGAATGATTTAAATCAAGTTGTTTTCATAGCAAGACTGAATGAGAACTGTCTTTACCTGGTCTCATTTGGAACTACTACTACTAATAGTAAAGTGTGTGTGTGTGTGTGTGTGTGTGTGTGTGTGTGTGAGAGAGAGAGAGAGAGAGAGAGAGAGACAGAGAGAGAGAGAGAGAGAGAGAGATACAAAAAAAATGACAGCCTTTACATTTGAATACACTGACATCTATAAAGGATTTTTTACCTGAGCAAACCAGAAGTCCAAAGTGGCAAGAGAACAGCCTATCAGGGAAGGAGCTGGCAGCTTATAAATAGGCAATCTGAAAGCATGCTGCTTTGTGTCACGGCTCATGTCTATGGCTCTTGGGGGTGGGGTGACATCTCACTCTGTAGCTCTGGGTGTCCTGGAATTCACTCTGTAGATCAGGCTGTCCTCAGACTCACAAGAGATCTGCCTGCCTCTGCCTCCCAAGTACTGAGGTTAAAGGTGTGTGCCATTACACCTGGCTCATGGTTATGCCCTAATTACTAATTCATGATGCACTAATAATTCTACCTCAGCCAGGGGGAGAGTGAGGCATGGTATTACACAGTGTGATGTAAACCTTTTCAGAAGACAATAGTATGAATTAAGATAATAAACATTAGGAAGTTCAATGTCCAAGGTGGAAGAATTCTCATTGAAAATATCAGGTGGAGAGAATGGCTGGGGATGGACACCTCTCAGTGGCAGAGTTAACCAGCATCCGTGTACCATTAAAACAAACATAAACAAAAAAATCGAGTAGTTGATTCTTATTTAGTTTACTTCTTGCTTCCAAAATCCTAACTTCTCACATTAGAATTACTTCTGAAAGAAGTTTCAGAACGACTCAAATTTAATTGTTACAGTTCACTATCTGTCAATATTCTGCTGAGAAAATAAGCTTAAGAACCCTACAGAGGGAACTAAACACAGTGTGTCTGTTTTAGAATTAGAAATGTGAGTGCATCACAGCAGCTGACTGCACCAGAAGATGGAACTGATCATGAGAGAAGCCATCTTTTCACAGCAGCTTGATGATGCTCTCAGCAGAGAACATATGCATATATCACCAAGAAGTGCAACAGAGGGCAAGTAGCACCCTGGAGCCTTGTTACAGACATCACTGACTCCACGAGGAGATAGACAAGGCCTGGCTGGGAAAGGAGCACCCCTACTTCCTCCTCTATGCCTGTGGGCTCCTGGCAGTGTACCTGTATGAGACCGTTTGTGCAGCTCCAGATTGCTTGGGTGTTTAAAAGGCTTCCCACACAATTCACATGCATATTGTTTCTGGGACTGGAGGGCCTGGGATGGGTCTTCCCATGAAGCTGGGGCTCCTGGCATCTCCACCTCATGGCTGCTCTCTGGACCCAGTTCTTCCCTCCCTTTTTCTTTAGTAGTCTGACTTCCAGCTCTCTCCCCTGCATCTTCCTTAGCAGCAGATTCCTCCCTCATGACCGACACTTTATCTGACTGAGGATGTGAAGTGCACTCAGCTGACTGCTGTGACTTGAGAAAGTTTAGTTTCTTCAGGTGCATGGCCTTCTTCAACCTCATTTGTTTGGCAGGTGGCTGAGAAAGAGTGTCTGCCTCGGAGTCAGTACCAGAGTTCCTGACAGGTGGAGCCACGAAGGTGGAAGGCAAGTGCTCTGGAGACTCCAGGACACCTGGACGTCCCTCCACAGGAAGCTGTGAGCCTGCTGCTGCAAGGTCTGGGGAGGCACTGAGAGTGAGCGGCTGTTCTGTGGCAGGCTCCTGACTGGGGCAGGCAGTCTGCTTGTAATACTGCTTGCTGTACAGTGTTCTGAGTTTGTAATAGTAGCTGGGCTGTTTGCAGGGCAACTCTGGGCAGCTGCCACCCGCAGCATCTGGTTTCGCTACTTCTCCTGTGGGACGACTGAAATCTGCTGATGGAGCACGAGGGTTCACTTCAGTCAGAACTTTAGCCTGTGGGCCTTCCACAGGGCACTCCTGCAATGACTGAAGAGGATAGTGCTCACTTACCGCGCAGGTGCCATCCAGAGTCACACTCTGCAGGGAGAAGCCACCAGCACAAGGCAAGCCTGGCAGCTGTGCTGCAGAGGTCGACTTCAGAAATGTGTGGCATAGATTCAGAACATTCTGCACTTGCAAACACTGTGCTGTGTCCAGCATCACCTGGATGTTGTCCTGGTTAAGGTCAAGGCGCGATGTGTACATGAAGTCCAGGATCTGCCCTATGCCGCTGACGTTTTTAACATCCAGGTGAAAAACATCATTCTTCTGGCTGGAAGAGTTCTGAAAGAGGCTCCTGACAAAGAAAGAATACTTTAGCTACTTTCACATTCTGCTAACTTTTTCTTTAAGTTCATACATAAATCTTCAAAAGATTATATGAACACTAAGGCTTTTCTCACGAGTATTTTTGATGTTTTATTTCTAAAGCTATTTCACTTTTACTGATTTTATTTTAGTTTTTTGGGGGATTTGCTTATGTGTTCCAGTGTAGTGTAGTGTAGTGTAGTGTAGTGTGTGTGTGTGTGTGTGTGTGTGTGTATACATATGTGCACATATGTGGAGGTCAGAGGAAAGCTTTGGATGCTTCTCCTCAGGCACCAGCACTCTGTTTTAAGAAAAGGAAAGCAGGTAAGGCTGGCCAATGAGCCCAAGGGATCCATGTGTCTCCATCTCCCAGCTTTGGAATTATAAGAAGGTACCACCATGTATGGATTTTTCATGTGAGTCCTGGGGATCAGACTCTGGTCTTCATGTAGGAACTCTATAGAACATGATCTATACACACTGCTTGAAATATAACCAACCACATACACCAATTATACACTGACACAGTACAGCAGGGGGGAGAGGGGATGGTACATACTTCAGTGTTTCATGTTTAGTCTGACACGACCCATTTCATACCATGTAACATAAAAACATTTATATACCTAAGTGCCTTAAAACCTTCTAACGGTAAAGACAGACACATTAACCAAGCGAAGTATATATTCACTATGTACCTATAATTTGGCTGCTAAGGTTTTTATTTTGGTTTGGTTTCCGTTTTTTTTGGGTTTTTTTGACTGCTTAGTTTTGCAGAGACTCAAAGGTTCATAAAAAACAGGAAGAAATGCACCTTGACTTAATGAAGAAAAAGGCACATGAAGCCCAGGCTCCTTGTTCCAGTGTGGGTTCACAGGTGAGGGAACTGGTATCGAATACAGCTTGAGAAGATGACTTGGGTAAACTGTCTCACAAACCTGCTGCAGACATTCTGCCAACAGTCATCTGTTTCCCCAACAGCCTTCGGTTTTTATGCCAGCTCAGAAGAGCCAACATTATCATACCTGGGAAGAGAGCTAACTCTCCTGGGAAGACAGAGACACAGGGGACAGCAAAGCCAACGAGTCTAGGATCGTTCTGCACAGGGACAAAAACTACCATCCACCCTACTGAACTGAGTTGTTAGTGTGGAGCAGTGCACACGAGAGCTTAATGCCATGATGCAGTGCTATCAGGGCAAGAGCAGGCCACTTTCCACACTCTGCTGACCACAGCAGGAAATATGCACCAAGGAAAGACTTATTCACCGAAGAATACACTTCTAAAGAACAGACAATTGTATGAAGATTTAGCTACACTGCAGCACAACTACCTGGTGTTATTCAGTGTGAATAAATAAATTACATCAGCCAAAATAATGGCAGGGTAACTAAGATGAGGTTAAGCCAAAGATTTTCTTATAACATTCAAATGAAAGACAAAAACTGAACCGCTTTCATTTACAAAGGAAGGGAAGTGGGTAAGCAGGGAGGGAGGGAAGGAGAGGGAAGCATACAGAATACTTTCCCCATGCTGATTTCTTTCTGTTTCCAGACAGAATCATCCTTCTGCACTGCCTGGCCTGGAACTGTCTATCCTGTTGCTATGGCCTCCCATATGCTGGGATGAAAGACATGCACAATGGCAGCCAGCATCCTCCACTCTAATGTCTTATGACAGCAAAATTCCTACCCCAGATTCAATTCTTCAATCATTTTATCTGGGAGGGAAGTGAAATACAGAAAGAATGCTGAAATTAATTCTTTTCAGTCATCCCCAATATACTTTAGCTAAGAGTCTCTTTTCTTTTGAGTTACTCTAAACACAAAGTGATTCTAATTAAAGAAAAAAGAAAACCCATAAACTGTCATTTTGTTTGTAAACTTCCAAGTTAAGACAGAACACCCCTCTCCCGAGGAAGCAGGTTCTCCTCAGCAGCAGTGGAGGACAGTATGAGATACTCACCTGAAATACTGGCTGAAAGCTGCCAGCACATTCTTGTGTGCTTTGAAGCAGACGCCCCTCACCACCAGCATGCAGTCACAAAGCAGGCCCTGGATCCGCTGCTCTCGAAGCTGCTGGAGGAGATGGCAGCTGTGAATAGCAACAGGGTCCATACTAGACCATGAGACCTACAGTAGAAAATACAAGTAAGAGAGTCTCACGGACACCACTGGCACAAAGAGGGCCCCAAATACAAACTGCCCTTGATTTTCACCTTGTGCATCAAGGTTACAGTTTAAAACACACACACACCCACTGAACTGTTTTGGCAGCACCCCACCCAGAGCTGCTCAGCTGAAATGTCTGTAATATGGAAATGTCTCCTCTTAGCGATCCATACGGAAGCAGTTAGCTAAGTGAAACCCAAAGCATGTAAATGTGCTAATCTAGCTTGCAGCAGTGATAATACTGCTATGCATTTCTTTTCTGGCCAACTATGAATATGCCAAATTAAAAATGAAAATCAATACCAATACACAAACAAGCATAGGAAAAAAAGTCAACTGTACCCTTCCCCCAGCCTTGAGTAGGACAAACAACCTGGCTGGAGCCAGTCTGGCCTCTCTGCATTTGCAACTTCCTACAGGAACCTTGAGGAGTCGACTGCCTGCTGAGCTTGCTGAAACAAAGGACTGGGTCTTTGGGCTTTCCCTTTATAAGGAGTACAGAACAATAAAGTTCAAGCCTTGATCAGAAATTTTGTCTTGGCTTTGTTCTTCTCTCCCACCCCGTTCCTTTTTTCATTTCCAGCCTCCCTTTCAGGTAGACCTGGTTCATCCATGGCTGCTGCACAGCTACAGTCAACCAGCTAAGATCAAACCTGTATTTATTAAACACTTTGTGGTGCTTAATCTTGACCTTCAACTTGGCAGCATTGTGACCCTGGGGATGCACCCCTCTCAGTGTCTGAGGGCACTTTCAGAAAGGCTTAAGTGAACAGGGTAGACCCACACAGAATGTGGGTGACATCATCAATGGGCTGGGGTCCTAGAATGAATAAAAAGCAGGGAGCAGCTGAGCAGTAGCATGCATCCTGCTGACTCCTGGCTGCAGATGAAATATGACCACCTGTTTCTCACTCCTCCTGCCAAACCTTCCTTGCAATGGACTGCACCCTTAGACTATGAGCCAAAATAAACTCTTCCTTAATTTGCTAGTATCAGATATTTTATTATAGCATCAATGAAAGTAACAAATACACACCTATACATAGGTCAGTGAATTCAAAACTAGAGAAAATTAGGGGCCTATGTGGGCAGGTAAGGTACAAACTAAGATAACTAACATCACCAGGCAGAGAGCAAAGCAATTAGACCTGCACCCTGTCTGTTTAGGTGTGCCTTTGTGCTTCTCACAGACACAGAGGAAACAAGAGAATGGAGAGTGCAGGATTCTGGGGTCTGTGACCAGTAGGTGTGGGGGACCTCGAGGGCGGGAACTTGCTGGGCTCCAGAGTATGGCTAAATAATAGGTGGCATACCATGGAGGCAGAGGGCAGTCACACTGAGCTTTACACCGTCTGACAACCCTGGCTCTGACTTGGAAGGAGACAAGAAGCTCCTGTGTAGATACATAAAACCTGGTCATTCCTTATCCACCTACTGAGTGGCTACTGTGGGCTCTCCTCTAGGACAATAACAGTGAGTGCAGCACACCAGGTGTCCAGGAAGCTTCAGTCGAATAGAATACCCTAATGGAACAATTACAGCTAGACATTGGGGCACACAGCTGAGTCGGGTGCGGCCTCTGGCATCCAAACAGTGGAAATGGAATGGGAGGATGCTGAGGATCTACACAGAAATCTGGTGCAATAATCTGTAGAGGGGAAAAAAGGGGGGGGGGTCTACACAGTTAAAACTGGAGAAGCCAGGAAAGTTAAACACACAGTTTATCTCTTCAATGGAATGAGGTACTCAGCTGTTTTCCTGGAATGCTGGGGGAAATGAGGTTTACAACCTGGTGATCCTTTGCTACCTGCTGAGCCAGGCCCTGACCATACTTCCAGAATTGATTTTTAACTTATCCCAGACCTTTCCCCTTTAAAACCTTGAGCATTACTTCAAGGCCATAAAACTCATCTTTGTGAAAGATGTCATTTGTACAAAAACAACAGCCTAGTCACTTCTGTTATCCCAGGGCCAGGCCAATCCTGACATTATGTTTTCCTCATTATGTTTCAATCTCCCTAGATCTTAAATCTTGGGCACTATTTCTAAATCAACAGTACCCATTCTTGTGAAAGAAACCAGAAATACTTTGTAAAGAATCTCAATGTAAACATATCTTAAAATTGTTGTGCACTTGGAATTGATGTAATTGTTATCAGAAACACTCCCCTCCCCCAAATTGTGCTGTGCTTAAATATGAGTAAAGTAAAATGATCTGAGTCAGACTCTAGAAGTACTGGCCTGGCCCAGCTCTGGTTACAAAATTGAGCTGATCGGACTTTATTCTCACCTCACCGGGACTGTTTTCCCCTGCTGGCTGTAAGGCCTGTATGAAGTATTTCCAAGAGATGATAGAGTTAAGGCTTAGTCCTCAGTGCAGCAGCATTCAAACGTGAGGTGGCTGGATCATGAGGGTGTGACTTTCCTCACTGGGATGATCCACTGACAAGTTCACAGCTGAGTAGACTATTAGGGGGCTCAGTCTAGCCTGCAAATGCAATAGTCTTTATGTGGTAAAGACATGGCTCACATCTCCTTCGATGATTGTTGTACCTCTGATACCTGCAAGTATCTGGAGCCTCACAGGTGCTCATCATGTAGTTTGAGAATGGAGTGACCCCATGCAACATGGGAATTGTAGGGTTCCTTCTAGTTGGACAAGCTAAGACTGAAACCAAGAATATGATAGTAGAAAGATCAGTGTGAAAGACATCGAACAATGCAAATACCAGGGTGGGAAAGGCAAGGAGAAGCAGGAAAAAGGAGGAGGAGGAGGAGGAGGAGGAGGAGGAGGAGGAAGAGGAGGAAGAAGAGGAGGAGGAGGAGGAAAAAGAAGAAGCAGAAGCAGAAGAAGAAGCAGAAGAAGAGGAAGCAGAGGAAGAGGAAGCAGAGGAAGAAGAGGAAGAGGAAGAGGAAGAAGAGGAAGAAGAAGAGGAGGAAGAAGGAGAAGGAGAAGGAGAAGGAGAAGGAGAAGAAGCAGAAGCAGCAGCAGCAGCAGCAGCAGCAGCAGCTTGGATGATGTGAATGAAGAGAAGCTTCTCCAGGGAAGAGGAGCCACACCAGAAATATAACCCAAGAGGCTCCCACAGCAAAATCCCTTCCGTTTGGTGGGGTAATTCTGCCACGTAGTTAACACCAGTGGATGATCTGTGGGAGGTGCGCCATGGAGCTGTTTATATCAACCTTTAGAGAGGCACTCAGGAGTTAACTACTGTGCCTATCTCTATGCCTTTTTCTGAATGTATGTGCAGACATATGGGTGCATACAGGTGGAGGCCAGAAGCCAACCTCAGGCATTTTTCCTCAGAAGCTGTCCACCTTGATTTTTTGAGAAAGGATCTCTTACTGAGATGTGAGGCTCACTGATTCCAGGAATCCACCTATCTCCATCTCCCCAGTGCTGGCCTTACAAGGGCATGCCACCAAAATGGGCTCTTAATGCATTACGTTGCATCCTCCAGAACCTCAGAATTTGATTACCTGCAGCAATTAGATCTTTAAGAAGGCAACTGTGAGCCGGGCAGTAGTGGCACATGCCTTTAATCCCAGCACTCGAGAGGCAGAGGCAGGTGGATTTCTGAGTTCGAGGCCAGCCTGGTCTACAGAGTGAGTTCCAGGACAGCCAGAGCTATACAGAGAAACCCTGTCTCGAAACAAACAAACAAACAAAAAAGAAAGCAACTGTGTTTTTAAAAGAGCCTATTAGGATGGGCTCTGTAGCAGAAATGCCAGTGCTTCAGTGACACAGAGGGAAAATTGTGTGGGGATGCAACACAAGTGACCACCTGTAAGCCAGGACAGTGCTCTAAAGCAAGCAAACCTGATGACACCACATTCATGACCGTCCATCCTCTAGAAGTGTGAGGAAATAAATCTCTCTCATCTGAAACACCTCATCTGTTGTACCTTGCTTTAGGAGCAACAGCAAACAGAAGGAAACCTCCCAATCACCAACAAATGCCCATGCGTGGGTTGATGTTTCTCACAATACTGCTCATTGCCTGCTTGACGTTCATTCACTCATTTAAGCAATAGTGACCACTAACGTATATTAGATGCTGTTTTTCGGGCTGAGAACAGCTAATGTTCAGTGAACACTTACTAAAATGATGCCGGCCTAGCACCTAACATGAAGCGAATCTTTTAGTCCTACAAGGTCCCGAGGAGTAGGCGCGGCAGTAATAGCATTCTACAGATGGGACACCAAGGCACGTGTGGTCACGCGGTGAATGAGGCAGGGCGCGGCTTAGGGGACCGGGGTCTTAAGAGCCCCTCCTATCTTGGGGAGATACAGGCACCAAGAGCGGCGCAAACAGCAGCAAGGGTGACAGCAGGAAGGAGGAGGCCCGGTTCCTGTGCACGGAGCTTAGCTTTGTGCTCGGCTGGGCACCATCAAACAGTGCTGTCAGTAGGCCGCGCGCACCCTAACCGCACCGACCCCCAGCCCACGCGAGTCGAGAGTCCCGGGCCGTCTTACCCCCGGAGCCACTCTCACCCTGCCGCCTCCTTGACACTCGTTCTCGTCAGACTCTCGGTGTCAACTGCAGGACTCCAACAGCCTCCGGAACCATTCCGACAACGCCCCCTCTGCAGCGCGTCGGCAACTTCCGCCGCCGTCACTTCCGTCTGTGGGTGTGGCCTCTGTGCGCTTGCGCATCAGCGCGTGCCGGCCGGGCTTGAGTTCTGCGCGGGTTAGCTGGGTGAGCCGGTGGAGGTGCTACGCTGGACGGCTGCAGCTCCACGTGCTCCCGGAGGCCGGTTGAGACCGTTGGCGGGGTCGGCTGTGAGGTGAGAGCTGCTTGGAGCCCGGGGCCTGGAGGGAGGGCGATGGCGGCATGGCTGCCTTCCTTGCGGACTCTCTCGCGGGTCCTGAAGTTCTGAGCTACTGGAGACATTGCATCCCAGTTTTTAGTCCGGCCTTGGGGCCGGCCAGATGGCATGGTTAGTCCTCACCGCACAGGGCTTTAGACCTGCTGGCTGATGGGGAGAGAGCTTTTCTCTGAGTCTCGAGAACTAGGTCCGGAGGAAGGACTTGATGGCTCCTGGAGCTCAGAGAACCAAAGACCTAAGTGCCTGCGAATCCCCAAATATCGATCTAGATACAAGCTATTTAACCCAGTGGTGCCTAGCTCCACGTCTGTGCAAAAGGGATACCAGAGAACCTAACTTGGGGTGTGTGTGAAGTTTACAGGGGTAAAGAACTTGGCTTATAGTAGTTACTCAGCAAGTGTCAGGATTTTCCTGCAGCACCTACTTCCTAGGAGATAGAGGTAGGAGAGATGAAAGGGGTCTGTGTCCCTGCAAGTCTAGCTTCTAGCCATCGAGGCCTAAGGACATGGGGCTTGCTCAAATTGTGTCAAGAGTCTAGTGTCTACCATATTGCCTAACACCTGCAAGATATTCAGATGAAGCTGTGGTGAGGAGACTTGAACTGCCTCCCACAAGGCAAGGGCATGGCTTGGATTCTTTGAGCTTCAGTGGAAGCATATACCCCACTCATGGACTCCCCCCAGGTCCCAAGAGGGTGGAGATATGTGCTTGTCTTTTCTCTTTCAGTGTACCTGTGATTTCTAGGAATTCTGGAAGGGGCTTGTGTCTGGTTGTAGTGGGCTTACTCCCTATTTCAGAGATGGGGAGAATTTGAGGTTTAAAGGGAGCAGTTGCCAGCCTGACCTTTAAGATGTGCTGTTTTTAGGGCAAATGTAGTCGGTGTGTGTGCATGAGTTAAAAAAGTGATAGTCCAGTCCGTAAAGTGCTTGACACACAAGCATAAAGACCTGAATTTTCATGCCCAGAATCCTGGTTAAAAATCAAGGTGTGGTGATGATCCCTGTGGCTCACTAGCCAGCTCACCTGGTCTAATCAGCAAGCCCTCCAACTCCCCAGTGAAAGAGAGAGGCAAGGTAGGGGGCTGGAGACATGGCTCAGTGATTAAGAGTATTTGCTGCTCTTCCAGGAAACCTGAGTTCAATTCCCAGCACCCAAGATCTAAGAGATCTGTATTAGTCAGGGTTCTCTAGAGTCACAGAACTTATGGAATGTCTATATATTAAGAGAATTTATTGTAATAACCTACAGTCTATAGTCTGTGAATGGCAAGTCCAAGAATCTAGTAGTTTCTCAATCCCACAAGGTTAGGTGTTTCAGCTGCTCTTCTGTATAAGCTGGAATCCTGAAGAAGTAGGTTCCAAGAGATGTGCTGGCAAGTAAGTGAAGTAAGCAAGCAGGTGAAGAAGAGTGAGTCTTCCTTCTTCCAATGTCCTTTTACAGGCCTCCAGCTGGTGTGGCCCAGATTAAAGGTGTGTACCATCATGCCTGGATTTGGAACTTGCTCTCTCCCAGTCTAGACTTGAACTCAGAGATCTGCTTGCCTCAGTCACCTGGGTTTAAAGTTGTGTACTACCTTGCCTGGGCATGAACTTTTTATGGCCACTATGCCTCAAGATCTCCATGTCAAAATCCAGGTCAGAAGCCTGTATCTTCTGGATCATAGGTGTGCCCTCCATCTCTGGGTTGTAGTTCATTCCAGATATAGTCAAGTTGACAACCAGGAGTAGTCATCACAAGATCTGATGCTGCCTTCTGACCTCTATGAATACTAAGCACATACATAGAGGCAAAACGCTTATAGACATAATAAAATAAGTCTTTAGAAAAGAGAAGGTAGGTGTCTCCTGAATTTGACCTCTGGCCTCCCCAAGTTGCTCTTGGTTTTAGTGTTTGTCACAGTAATGGGAACCTAACAGGACATTGCTGTCTTCATTTAGCCCAGGATTCTGTCTCATAGTTTGTGGCCTTCACACTTCTGATGCTCCTAAGCCTGGACTAAGACCTGGACCCTGCTGGATGTCAGTTGAGCTGGCGTTCTGATTCTGAGCCTTGCTGTTCTTTGTAGTATGTACTGCATGCTTCTCATAAATGAAAGGTATTTTCTCCAGGTTGGATATGTTGCACAGCCAAGGTGACCCTAGGCTCCCTCCCTCCCTTGATCTGAATAATCTCCTTACAAATCTTATCTCATTAGCTGTGCAGATGGACACACTGATTCCCATTTCATGTCCAATAAATAGGTAGAAAACCAGTTGAGCATGGCTTTAGACCTGATTCCAACCTTCTCCTGAGTTGATGTTCACACTGTGCCATGACCATGGGGACCTGTTTTTCATAGATGCTGTGAGCATGTTTTTTGCCATATCACTTCTATTGATTGCTGTATCTTGTTTCCAGTGTCCTTCTTGGACTTTAGTTCTGGTCTTTCCTAATGACAGACCTGTGGATCCCAAGGTTTACTCAAGCCTGCCCTCTCCTATGGAGCTTGACCAGAAACAGCAGTCCTCAGTGACAGAGGTTGACTCTAGGCGATCTCTAAGTTATCGGGGTGTTCCCTTCATTACCTTCATTGCACAAGCGCTTCTTGATTTTTTTCAGTGGATCCTTTAGCTAATCATAGCAGCTGTTCCCTGTGCTACGATGACATTCCATTTCTTGGTATCCAGTTAGTTGACTTTTCTCTTGTTCTTACATAAATATGTAAGGATGTCCAGACTAGGTGGCAGTAGGTTCTTGTTCTCACTTGTGCAACAGAACTGCTGCCCTGCTGCCTGGCATTTATTTACCTCCATCTGCCTTGTGCAAAATGATAGTGTCTTAGAAGCCAGGCTGTGGTAAACATCAAGCATGATTTCAGCTCCCTGAAGTGTGACACATGCCTTAAAAATCAGACTAGACAACAATACTTGTATAGCCTAGAATGATCCCATCTACCCCAGTCTGCCTTTGGTGCCAGGCTGTAGCTGCCCACATGCCTGCCCTTGCTAATCAGCTCTGTTCACAAGCTGAGGAGGAAGGCACAGGACATTGGTGTTGAGGACCTGTGGTTTATATCTAAGGTGAACCAGTGTCCAACTGTGCCCTAAGGGGCAGGAGGCCTTTGTACACAAAGATGGACATTTCTGTTCAGAACTCAAGGAAGAAACCATCCTATCTTGCTTTGGTTTGGGGTGACCTCACTGGCGTGTGTTAGAGGGGGAATGATGATTTGTGTCTGAATTCACTGTAAACAAAGTACAGCTGAGTGCTTTGTGCGTTGGTGCTGAGTTCTTACAGGAAGTAGAGCAGCAAGTCCTAAGTGTTGACTTAATCCTCAACCTTCATTTCATGCTGAGGAAAGGGGTTCTGGGTAATCGGCTGTCAGTATTTGGGCTGAATGAAGCCCATTTTATAAGAACAGGACTACTCTCTTAGAGTCTGGTGACTAAAAGGCTATGTTAGCATGGAAAGTTACCATGGTATTTGTAACACTTTAGGAATCTGCAGAATATAGTAACATGCATGCAATGGGTGTGGGTGGGTGGGTGTGTGCGCGCGTGTGTGCAGATGCCCTCTATGCTGGGTGCACTTTGGGAGGCTGGCACACCTGTGTTTGGGAGCTCCTGTGATGGGTTCCTTTTGTTCCTCCCTGTCATGCATAAGCCCTAAAGAAACATGTTTGTTGATCCTTGTCCACTGAGGCCAAGGGGGTGTCTTCGTTTTAACACCTATGACCCCATTGTGCATATAGGAATCATTTTTAGTCTAACTTGGAATTGCTCTTTAGCTTTTCCTTGCTAAGCTCTGCTGTTTGTCCCTTGGTTCATTGCTGTTGTACTCACAGTGACAATCTGCAGGCCACACCTGCACTGTGGCACTGGCTACCACTTTGATTTCATATATTTCAGCAGGGGAAGAATGCTTGGGGGCATTGGGGAAAGCTTTATCTGGGCTGCTGGTCACCAGATTTAAAGCCGTTTTTTAAGTTTCTTACTCTCTGTGCCTCTGTGGACTCATAGAAATGTTGAGCCATGACATGGTTCCCAAGTATGCTTGTTGTGAGGGCTTAGCTGGTTAGACCAGAGCATGTTCTTGTCTCGTGCTGAGAACTTGGCTGGTTTTTCTGCCATCGGGATAGTATGTTACTTCTCAGAGATCACTGATAAGCTTGGAGCTTGCTCTTTTATCTTGGAACTTATTGAGAGGAGCTTCGGCTTATTATAATCATCTTTATCTTGTTTTTTAGGGCAAGAGTTCAAACCTATATCAGAAAATATTTAATCATTTAACCAAAAATGGTATTTTTTACATGCAATGCATGTGGAGAATCCGTGAAGAAAATACAGGTGGAAAAGCACGTGTCTGCATGCAGAAACTGTGAATGTCTTTCCTGCATTGACTGTGGGAAAGATTTCTGGTAAGTTCTGATAAGTCCTGAAGATCCAGGTATAGAAGACCAGACCCCACAAAGCTTGAGGAAATACTGGAGCCAAGTGAAAGCAGACACTAAGAAGGAAACTGTTAAAATAATTTAAAAATGCTTTTCCTTCCCCAGCTCTGGCTCCCAGATTTGCAACTCTGAGACTAATAATTTATTAGAGGCCTAGGCCATAAGCTTTGGCTCATTCCCTGACTAGCTCGTAACTTATTTTACCCATTCAGACTATTCTATCATTTGGTTAGTTACCTCTCCTTCGGGAAACCTTATGGCCTGTTGATGAAACCTGGTGTGATTCTTTGGGGAGTGCCTTTTAATTTTAAGGACTTGTTAAAGAGAAGACCAAAAGGACCAAATTCTCTGGTTAGAGAATTTGGGGCTAGCAAGATGGCTCAGTGGGTTTGAAAGCATGTGCCCTACTAGCTTGGCCACCTAAGTTCTATCCCCAGGACCCAAGGTGGAAGAGAGAGCTGACTCCCCGAATTGTCCTCTGACCACATGTGTACTCTGTGGCACTTCGAACAACACACATTTTTGAGGGACATATTTGACACATTTTGAAGGGAATAAGGTTTGGTGGCTGAGCTCTCGCCTGGTGAGCATGCGTCCTTAGGTTCATTCCCAGCACCATTAAAAAAAAAAATGTTTTTAGAGAAAATGTGGTCATTGAGCTTCCTAGCTGGCATGTCCTTCCACTGTTATCCAGTGCGAGGAAGTAAGCACTCAGGAGAAGGGGCAGGTGGAGCTTTGTTGTTTTGTCAGCCCATTGCTCTGAAGAAAGAAGCAAATAAGCAGAAAAAAAATAGGCTGTGCAGTTGGCCAGGTGTGGAAAGTCTTTGAGAGCCACTAGCATGCTGTCAGCCTAGTGACCAGGCGTGTGTCTCTCTGCAGGGGTGAAGACTACAAAAGCCACGTGAAGTGCATCAGTGAAGGTCAGAAGTACGGAGGCAAAGGCTATGAAGCCAAGACACACAAAGGTGATGCAAAACAGCAGGCGTGGATTCAGGTAAGGGTCTCTCCCGTCCTACTGCTCATCCTACACCTGCTTCCTTCTGGGAGTTCAATGGTGAGTGTGTGTCCCCTGTGCAGACAAGTCCCACACACAGCACACCTTAGGGTGCAGCAGAAGTGTCGGAACATCGAGAAAGATAATAAAATTATATCTGGCTCATGCCTCTTACAGATTGCTCTCAAAATATTCAAGGGTTCCTGCTAACTTTTGGCTGTGTACAGGTACACTCCCAGTGGTAGAGGTCTTACAGTTTAGCCGTGTCCGTCTGTCACAGCTGAACTAAGTAAATGTTCACAAATTTAAGGAATTTTCTAGTGAAAAGCAGCAAGCTCTGGTTTGAAATGAGGGAATATGGGTGGACAGATGCCACCTTTGTGTAGACTGCATTCTCCTGAAAATCAGATTAGTTGTTCCCCCACTGAATGGCACAGTGTGAGTGTGAACTTGGGGTGGTGGCTCTCTCTGAAAGTGCATACTACTGGCATGACCATCATGAGGGACTTGGAGCGGCTGCCCAGTTGAGTACCACTTGGGAAGCTGCTGAAACCTTATCTTTAAGATGTGTGTAATGCTGGCAAGATGGCTCAGCTAGGATGCAGGTGCTCTGACCTCCACACTAATACCCTTCTCAACAGGGCCATCTTGCTGACCTTTACTTAATTTTGTCTGTCTGTCATGTGTAAGAAACCATTACCAGGTTAGAAGGTTCCTCCTCCCCCAAGGTTTTATAGGTTTACTTTTTAAAATGTAGGTCCTTGATTCATTTCGAGGTGTTTTTTGTATAGCATAAGGTAAGCATCCAGTTTCCCTGTGAGGATCCACTATTCCTGGCATCATTTGAAAAGGGGGTCTATTCTCTCATAGACTGTTCTTGACATCCTTGTCAAAAAACTCTTTGGCCATATCCTCGGGGGCTTCTTCCTGCATTTTCTGTTGTTTTTCAGTGGTCTTTGTGGCAGTACCACACTCTTTAGATTATTGTAGTTTTGTAGGAAGTTTTGAAATTTAAAAAAAAAAAACCAAAAACCTATTGTTTTTCAAAATTGTTTTTGTTGTATGAAGTCCCTCAGGATTCCATGAATTTGAGTACACGTACAGCTGGACTTCTCCAGGGCTTTCAGGTTGACATCTAAATGTGTCTCAGTCCATGAGGTTAATGCCCTCTTTCATTCTTGTAACAGTGTTCAGTGCACAGTCCCTTCACTGCATTGGCTATGGTTCTTTATGTTGTGGTGCAGATGTTCACGTCTGAATTGGTTTGGGTTTTTTGTTTTGTTTTGTTTTTGGTTTTGGTGTATAAAAAAGCAGCTTACTTTTTAAGAGGTGATTGTGCATTCTGCAGCTCTGCTGAATGAATTGTTAATTCTAACTGGCTGTACCCTGTAGCGCTTTCTGTATGCAGGACCACATTCCCTCAAATACTGCCTGTACACGTGTGACCTGGTTTTGTTCCTTCTGTTAGGGAGGCTTTGGCTTCTTTTCTTGCTTAACCACTTTGGCCAGGACTTCAGTAATGTGTTGTGTTGAATAGGAGAATTTTGTCATTATGCATAGATGTAAATACAGAATCTTGGTTTAAAATGTGAGAGTCCTTTGGCCGTGCCAAGGTCTTGAGTTTGGCTTCTTGTAATTATGTCATTTGTTTATTTTCTTCTGTCTTAAATAGAAAATTAATGAGTTAATAAAGAAACCCAACGTCAGCCCCAAGGTGCGAGAACTTTTGCAGCAAATTAGTGCTTTTGACAATGTTCCCAGAAAAAAGGCGAAGTTTCAGGTATGGATTTAGATGGCTTTCCTGAATCATCGTGTGAACCATCTGTGTGACCTGCAGGGGAACAGTGGCTCTTTCTCTTGTGTCTACAGAACTGGATGAGAAACAGCCTGAAAGTGCACAGCGACTCTGTTCTGGAGCAGGTGTGGAACATCTTCTCCGACGCATCCAGCAGTGTGAGTGCACTCCACTTTGCCATTGCAGTATGGTAGACAATTGGGAATAATGAAATGGGATGCCACGGGAGGAGGTCAAGATGGCGGGAATGAGCTGGGAGCAGCTGGTGTACAGAGACAGACACTCGTCCTACGTGCTTGGCAGTGGGACCTGTGTTTGTGGAATGGTCCAGGATTTGACATCTGGCTGACTTGTTTCTGACCCCTGCTGTGCTTTGTGTGTGTTTGATCATGGCCACATTAGATAGCCTCTGAGCCTCAGATTCCCAATCTAAAACATCCAGGCTACTTTATACTTTTTATTTATTCCTTGCTTATTGCAGACCTAAAGTATCTCAGGAGTGGCTTGGTGCTATGAAAGCAATTTAAGCAGGCTGAGAGCATCTGAGTGGTCTTTCAGCCTAGAGTGGGGGGAGGGGGCAGACTCCCTGCATGCTGTAGCCTTGTGGTTGGTCAGTCTGAGTCTGCTTCTGTTACAGGAAGAACATTTGAACCATCAACCTTCTGTTGGTGAAAGCAGTTAGAGAGCCGACTACGGGAACAGGACTTGGCTTGCCATTCTTTACCCAATTTGTTGGTTCCATTGTTAATTTACAACTATTCACTTACATCCTGTTGGGAACTTCCTTCAGCCATTTGAGAAGGAGGGTGCTCTGAGAAGTCTTGCTATAGTCAGGATTTTAGAACTTGCTGCACAAGCAGGAGGGACCTGAGTTTGGGTTCCCAGCGTTCTCATACAAGCTTGGCATGGCGGTGCTTGTCTGCAACCCCAGCCATGAGGATCAGAGGTGGGTGGATCCCAAAGACTTGTTAGCCAACTGGGGTAGCCTAAATAAAAAGCTCTAGGTTCTGTGTCTCAAAAATAAGGTGGAAAGTGACTAAAAGGACACCGATGCTGACCTCTGGCTTCCATGTACGTACACAGGAGTGAGCGTGCCTGTAGACATGCACATACAAAAAGAAAGTGAGTTTGAGCAGCTAAGTGAAATCAGAAGGAAACCTACCTTTGTGGTATATCTTCTATTTGTCTCTCCACAATACACAGATTGGCCCATTAAAAACAGTTCATCATTTGAAATCCTAAAACAATTGATCATTTAATTGACATGTATATTATATATATAATTTTAAAAGGTTCTATTTTCACATACAAAAAAAAAATTCAAAGATTTGAAATTGCTTAGTTCAACTGCAGGGTTTTGTGTTTTTTCTAGTTCTTTTGAATTTATGAACTCATTAAATAGAGGAAAATGATCAGTCAGCTTCTGCTGTGCTACAGCTAAGATGTAGCTGCAGTGAGTAAGGCATGAATAAAAAATGGACAGTAGCAGGCCCTGTGCCTCTGCCCAGGGACCATCTACAGAGCAGGAGGCCCTCGGGCTCCATTTAGCCTTGACTTGGGCATATCCTCCTGTAACTGCAGAAGTGGCAGGGGCATTGTTTTGTTGTTGTTGTTGTTGTTTTAATTAATTAATTTCTTTCTGATGCCCAACTTCTCCACATGTCAGAGTTAACGGGGGGGGGGGGGGCATAGGTGCAGCCATCATCAGGTGATGTGCCTATCCTAGTGCAGCTGAGTGGTGGAAACAGACAACAGTGGTTGAGGGGTTACACAAGGCCAGGGCTAAGAAGAGCAGAAGGCAGTGGGCAGAGGGGAAGGGGCTGAGGGGTTCCTTTGGGGAATGGTCAGACGAGGCATCACTCTGGAGCAGGGAACAGAGTGGAAGGGAAGTGGGAAGATCCAAGTCTCTAAGAGCTACTGTGTGCCTTCCTCCTGCAGCCATGAGCTGCATGGACATCAGCTGGAGACAGGGTCTAAGCTTAGTAGAAGGGAAGTTGAAGGCTCTGGCACTCAGTGCTCATGTACTACTGTTGGGGCACTGAACATCTCCAGAGGCCCATGTGTTGAAGGATGATAGGGCCTCTGGCAGTATTGGGAGTTTTAGCAAGTGGGTCCTGAGCGGATGCAGTTAGGACATTGAGGACATGCCTTTGAGGGGGTGCCGGGACCTCAGCCTTTATCTTGTTCTCTTTGAGTCTGATTCGTTAGCCATGTGTCAGCTGTGCATGGAGGTTACACATGCTGTGCCTTGGCAGGTGACTCATCCACACACAGTAGTCACACATGCTGTTCTACAGCTGAAGCAGTAGACCCCAGTTCCTTCTGGACCTGGACCTTGAGCCCAGCTCTGCAGACTCATAGCTCTCTGACTTAGCCCATACCTGATACTCTTCCCTCATCCAGATAAAGGGTGACAGTGAGCCAAATCACAGGCTGGCTTCATTTACACTTTTATATCATAAATACAGGTTCCAGAATATGGGGTGTGAGCTTGGGGGAGGGGGTGTTTGTTGTTCATTTTGTATTTGTATTGCTAAAGTTTAGCTATTGGATATTATAGTTATAAACAGTATAGAGTGGACAATAGGCCTGGCCAGACTAGGTACTTAGATGATCCCTGTTTTTACTTCATAAGGAGCAAGATCAGCAGCCACCCAGCCACATGGCCAAGCCACAAGCAGAGATCCCTGCTAAGGTTCCATCTACAAAAACAAATGGCACCACAGAGGAACAAACAGAGGCAAAGAAGAACAAAAGAGAAAGGAAGGAGGAGCGACAGAAGAACAGGAAGAAAGAGAAGAAAGAGCTGAAGTTAGAGAGCCACCAGGAAGACCTGAAAGGCCAGAAGCCAAAGAAGCGCAAAAAGGGCCAGGAGGCCGGACATGAGGCTGCTGGGGAGGACGCTGCCGAGGCCAGCGGCCCACCAGAGAAGAAGAGAGCCCGGGGTGGACAGGCTTCTGAAGAGGGAGCAGACAGAAATGGGGGCCCCGGGGAGGATGCTGATGAGGGGCAGACCAAGACAGCAGCAGGAAAACGGAAGCGGCAGAAGCACTCAGAAGGTGTGTGTCAGTCTGAGCCTTGGGTTCTCAGTGGGGCTGTGAGCTCATGGTACAGGAGAAACATGTTAGGCCTCACCTCTCAGCCTTCTGTTGCTCATCCAGAACCTGCAGAGTGTGGTGCGGGAGGAAGCTGGTGCCAATGTCAAGCTGGGCTTTCGTGAGTGCTAGCAGCTAACCTTCTGTTTCTGTAACAGTTGAGTCTGATTACAAGAAAAAAAAGATGAAGTTGCCAGGGCAGCCTGAAGAGGGAGAGCCTGAGGACCATGAGGCTCCATCGAAAGGTACCACTGCCTGTGTTTACTCCAAGTGGCTAGGGAAGGGATGCTCCTTGCCAGAGGTAGGCCAGGCACTTCCTTGCAGGGTCATGCCCATCAGAGGCCCAGCTAAGAATTTTGAAGTTAATCCAGTATTCTAGGCCTGTCTGGTGCCACAGTGCCTCAGTCCTCTCTTAAGGAAGGGGGAGGATCTTGATTGAAAATGCAAAAGATGTTGAGTAGCATTTCACTACTGTGACAAATATCTGAGATGATCAAACTACAAAATCAATTAATTTTGGCTCATGGTCGCTAAGCCCTGTTGATTTGGGATCTGTGATAGGGTGCTGCCATTCAAAAGGCCAGAAAGGAAAAGAGAAGAGGCTCAGGTCCCACAGCCTCTTAAAAGATCACATCTGCTAGTGTCTTACCTTGACAAGGTTTCTATACTTCTCAGTGGCACCAAGCTGGGTCTCCGCCTTTAGGGGCACTCCAGATCCAGACCATAGCAATGTATTGCCCTTGGAATTGGCAGTGAGTTTAGCATGATTTTCCAGGCTTCTTCCCCATCTGTCTTGTGCACTTCTCATCCTGTAGAGATGTTCTGAGGTCCAGGCAGTTGTCAATGTCCCCTCTCTGTCTCTGGGTCTGTTCCTAGTATCTCCTTACACGAAGCTCCAAAGCCACCTCCAAATCCCTTAAGCCGTCCGTGTAAATATACTATCAGAATCCAAGATCTTGGGGACTGCTCTTAAATACTGCCACTCACACAGACAGAGTTCCTGCATTATGGAGTTGGAAGCTCTGTTGTAAAGGCAGTCGACACTCTGTGGACTCCCACCCTCTCATCCTGCCAGTGGAAATAAGCCAAGATGGGACTTAGAGCTATGGGTGAAGGCTCAGTGACTGCCCAAGCTCTGTCAGATCTCTTGAAGCCTCTCTACGACTTTGTAGACCAAAGGCATTTAAAGATTTAAGTTGTTTCTTTTCTTGGCCTTTTGTACATTTTCTGGTTGGATTTGAGGCTTTTGGTTTTCTCACTGTTGTGATTTGAGACTTGTTTATATATCGTATTTGTGTGTTATACATATGTATGTGTTTTGTTTTCAAGACAGGGTTTCTCTGTAGCCCTGGCTGTCCTGGGCTCTGTAGACCAGGCTGACTTTGCATTCTGCCATCCACCCGCCTCTGCCTCCCGAGTACTTGAATTAAAGATGTGTACCACTGCACCCAGCCACTCCCTCCCACCCCCCAACTAAGGCTTGAACTGGGCGTAACCTATGCTAAACAAACAGTCTATTACTAAGCTTCATCCATGACCTTTTTTATCATTTTGGGACAGAAACATCACTAAGGTTGTCTGGACTGACCTTGACTTTATTTTATTCTCCAGACTAGCCTTGAATTTGTGATCCTCCTACCTCGCCTCCAAGTAGTTAGGGTAACAGGCCTGTGCCTCACAGCCTACTTCTGCTTACCTGGCTTTCTCTCCAGACCTTAAGGTAGTGGGTGTTCCTGCTGCCAGGTGAAGGAAGTCCAAGTTCCCCGCTCATTGTCACTGCCAGGCCAGGTTTCCACTTGTGGATTCTGCTGTCACCACAGCCTGGCAGCTTTTTACTCACCAGCATGGAAGAAAATTCAGCTTTCTTGTTCATCTTTGACATAGTCCCTGCCACAGCAGGATTCTGTCCCCAATGCAACCTTGGCCAGCAGTGGTCAGTGGTTAAACACAGGCTGTGGCACTAGCCTGGAGTTCATGGTTGTGATGTCAGTGTTGGTGACTGGCTAGACATCCCCCTTTTTTCGCTCCTTTGCTGAATATTCAGGTGTGAGCTGGGCTGGTTTGTACCTGTTGGCCTTCCAGGTCACCAACTTTCTCGGCTCCAAATCTAGACTATGAAACAGAAGCCTGTCCCATGGCAAGTCCTGCGACACTGCCGGTCTGTCTCTCACCACCTTCCCACATCATCCTGGGTTTGCGGAGCCTGGCATTCGGTTAGAGAGTTGGGCCTAGCAGGAAAAACAGGAGCAGGCTGAGCTGCTCGGGTGCATCTTCTATGCCCTACTATCTCTGGATGCCCAGCTCAGTATGTCTGTCGGTCCTTTTTCCCAGGAGACTTTCCCAACTGTGATGCTTATAAGGCCCTTCTCTCTGAGCACAGTGAAGGACCTTGGTGCCTGGAAGCTCCTGTTACTGGGCTAGTGAAGGACTTGGGATCTTGTTCATGGGAAAGTCTTGTCATTTCCTAGGAAGCAAACAACTATGCAGACATTTTTTTCTTTACCTTTGGGTTGACAAGACAAATCAAACAGCCTTATGCATCATTCTTTGTATTGTAGGTAAATTTAACTGGAAGGGGACCATTAAAGCTGTTCTGAAGCAGGCTCCAGACAACGAGATATCAGTCAAGAAATTAAAGAAAAAGGTATATCCTGTAACAAAATCAGGCATGGAACAGCTGGGGAGGGGTTGGTTTTGTGTGTGTGTGTTGTTTAACCTGCAACGCTGAGAGAGACAGACAGACTTCCGGAGCTGCTCACAAGGCCCCTTCGGGGTGTGCACCGGAACAAGCCCATCCTGTTGTCAAGCCAGGGTGGCTTTCTGACTCTGGACCTGACTAACAAGACTGCATTGCCTACAATTGGCTATACTGGAAATGATCAGAAATGATCTTTCCAGGTACTTTGCTTGCCTGTGCTGATGTAAATGGCTGATGATGCTTTTTCCAGAAAAGTTTTATTGCATTTATCTGTGTGTGTGCGCGCGTGCGCGCGCGCGTGCGCATGCACGTGCACTTTTCTGTACGCACATGTACACGTGGAGGTTGAAGAACAGCTTGTATGAGTCTGTTCTTTCCTTCTACCATGTGCGCCCTAGGGAATGAACTGGAGTCTTCAGGCTTGCAAGGCAAGTTCCCTCACGACTGAGCCATCTTGCCAGCCCTTTTCTTTTTGATGCTGTAGCTTTGTGTGGCATGCAGTGTGTACACACCAAGGCAGCTGCTTATCTTCATAAGCAGAGCTCACTCGTGTGACCGGTATCTGAATGTCTTTTATTTTGTAATGTTGGCCCACATCTGGGCCTTTTTCCATGTACTTCATCCCCTTGACAGGTAGATTTGACGAACACATCTACAACATGGACACCCCACCTGACATCTGTTTGTTTTTGTAAAGGTTATAGCTCAGTACCATGCAGTGATGAGTGACCATCACACGTCGGAGGAGGAGCTCTTGGCCATCTTCAACAGGAAGATCAGCAGGAACCCCACCTTTAAGGTGCTGAAGGACAGAGTTAAGCTTCTGAAGTGAGGCTCTGTTGCTTCACACTCTGTCATCCTATTGGCTGCTTCCCTCGACTATTTGTAAAATGTGTAATGAATTATAACAACCCAAAGATTGCTTTCTGAAACTTTTTAAGTTAAGGAAAAAATATATTTTTGTTAAAACTTTTATGAAAAAATAAAATATATCCTTGTCAAATTCTGCATCTATGGTAACAAATTCTTATACTTTAAGAAAACACTGCAGGAACCTTTAGACCGTATTGTAATGACAAATGAAAATGGATTTCTATTTGATGACATGGGGTGTTGTTTAGGCACATCTACCTGTTTGCCTCCAGCCAGATGCTGCCTGCTGGAGCTCTGGTGCAGACCCCTGAATGGTGGTGACTGGGATTTTACCTGGAATGATCCTCTCTTAGGCAGTGGTGACAATCTGTAGAGGAGGCATTACTGTGACAGGCTAGCCAATTGTCAGGAAGACAACAGCCAGGTTGTCAGGACAACATCTAGAGGAGTGGCTGTAAGCGCAAGAAAGCTGATCTGTGTGTCACCCCTACCCACACCCTGTGCCACCTCCTACTGACAGCTGACATTCTGCCCACAAATCCCTTACCTTCAGCAAGAACTATCCCTTTGGCCAGTAAAAAGGGTAAAGTGGGGACTGCCCCAGACTACACACCTAATGAGGGACAAAAGTCCTATGCCTGCTAAAGTCATCCTGAGACAGTGCCCAGGGAGCAGAAGTGGACCCCATTGTCCACATGTGATTGACTTATGCACAGTAGCCCTAGGAGAGTCTCAGAAAATGTCCGGATGCTTCAGTGTTTGACAACGTGCAATCTCATCAACTGTCCATTTCACTGTGATGCCTTCAAGGTGGTTTGTTGAATATGACAAAATTAAACTGTGCTATGCTCCAGTGGACTTACAGGTGGGACAGCTATCCCGGGGCCCAAGGGAGGTGGGGCTCCACCGGTGGAGGGAGCGAGGCTGCTGCTGTCAAACTGACAGTTGACATCATGGTAGGTATATGCTGGTCACTGCAGCTTGTGGAGAAGGGCTGGCCATGCAGGTGCCTCGGGTCCCGGGGCCCAAGGGAGGTGGGACTCCACCGGTGGAGGGAGCGAGGCTGCTGCTGTCATTCTGACAGTTGACATCATGGTAGGTATATGCTGGTCACTGCAGCTTGTGGAGAAGGGCTGGCCATGCAGGTGCCTCGGGTTTGCCATTATAACAGATGATCTCATGGTCCTTGCACAGAAGGTGTCCCCACCTTGGCAGTTGCCTGTCTGACATGGACTGTTAGCACACCGCCTGACTTTGCAGGGGCTTTAGAAACTGGAGCAGACTTCCTCTAAGGGCTCAAGCCTCCTGTCCATGGTCAATGTCCAGCACTGTGCTGCCCTCTGCTGCGCATGCTCAGGCTCATCTGCAGGGTCTGGCAACCAGGTCTCCCCTAACCTGACAAAGACCTAATTTGACAAACGTATTAGCTTGATGCTTTATGATTTGTTGTATGTGTTTATTTTATGTGTATGGGTGTTTTGCTTGCATTAAGTCTGTGTACCACATGCATGCCTGGTTCCTGTAAAGGTTAGAGGATTTGGGATCTTCCAGAACTAGAATTAGAGATAGTTGTGAGTTGCCAAAATGTATAGAAATTAAACCTAGGGTTTCTGGATGAGTAGCCAGTGGATGTTTTTGGTTTCTTGGTTTGGTTTGGTTTTTGAGACAAGGTTTCTCTGTGTGGCCCTGGCCTTCTTAGAACTCACTCTGTAGCCCAGGCTGGCCTCGAACTCAGAGATACTCCTGCCTCTGCCTCCCAAGCACTGGGAGCAGCCAGTGCTGGTAACTACTGAGCTATTTCTCCAGTCTGCCTCGTGATTTTTATATTCCTGGAATCAGTCAACTGCATACTTGTAATTTTCCATGATGCCACCTAAGGGGGATTTGGGGGTAGACAGGCTTCATCAATCCACAGGAGATGAAGATGTATGGCTATTTCATGCTGGACCCTCTTCAGGATTGAGCACATTGTGAAATCAAGGGAGAAACAGGCTCAAAAACATGAGAGGAGACCACTGAGGGTCAAGCTGCCTTTGCCTCTACGGCCAGACTACAATATTCAGGCTCAGGCTGATGCAGAAGTCAGAACATGAGCAGTCGACAGCCATTTATAGGGGAAAGCTGAGAATTACAAAATTGCTTGCTTAGGCTTGGTGGAAAGTTGAGAGGAGATAGCTGTCCCAGAGCCTTGCCTCTCACTCTCCATTTAAAGTCACCCTCCAGGGTAGTGACTAGAACAAGCTCCTAACCATCCAGATGAGTAGCAACTTTGCAGATTTAAGTAATTTATTGACACCTTTGAAAAACTCCTTTATTGTGTGGTAAGCATCTCATTTTTCTTTCAAAGCTAAAATTTGAGTTGGCCTGGTCCTAAATGGTTTCCTTTGCTAGTTTCACTAGCCTCTTTGCCAAAATAGATATCCAGGAACACAATGTTTTTCAATATATAGATACAGATATATAGACAAGATAGTACATGTTAATATATATTATTAAGACAATTTTTAAACATTTTTGGCACTGGGGGTCAAACCTAGGGCCTCCTGCATACCTTTTCACTGTTACTCAAAAGATTCATATTTATGTGTTCTGAGTGTTTGCTTACATGCATGCATGTGTGCTTGGCCCAGGAAGCCATAAGAGGACACCAGATGCCCTTGAACTGGGATTACGGACAATTGTGCACTTCCACATGGGTTCAGGGTCTGAACCCAAGTCCTCTAAAAGAGCAGCAAGTGCTCTTAACTGCTGAGCCATCTCTCTAGCACCTCATCACACACACATACACACACATACACAAATTTTCTTAAAGATTTTATTTGTAAGTGTACATATGTTTGGGTATGTGCAGTGAGTGCAGTATTCATGGAAGACAGAAAAAGTATTAGATCTGCCTGAGAGCTTCCCAATGTGGGTGCTGGGAATGTCCTCTGGAAGAGCAGCTAGTGATCTTAACTACAGAGGCATCTCATCAGCACCTATATATCTTCTTTTTAAAATGTATTTTATTATTTTATATGTATGAGTGCTTTTTCTACATGTGTCTGTGTACCACCTGCATGCAATGCCCACAGAGACCAGAAGAGGGCAACAGATCCCTTGGAACTGGAGTTAACAGCTAGATGGTTGTGACCTGCCAAATGGGTGCTGGGAATTGAACCTTGACCCTCTGAAAGAGCAGCCAGTATTACTAACCACTGAACAAGCAATCTCTTTAGCTTCATCTTTTTAAAGTTTTTGTTTTTTAATTATGCATATGTGTGTGGGTGTTGCTCAGGAATGCATGCACTTGTGGAGGTCAGAAGAGAGCATCAGATCCTGGAGCCGAGTTATGGGCAGTTGTGAGGCACTGAATATGGGTGCTGGGAACTGGCTTTCAGTCCCCTGCAAGGGCAGCAGGCATTCTTAGGGACTAAGCCGTCCTTCCTGCTCACAAACATGTATTTTATATTGAAGCAAACACTTTGACAGCCTAATAAAGAGAGTGGTAAAAGACCAGTGTTGTATTTGATTCACGTCCATAGTTACGGCAGTGGATACCGTGCCTTGGTAAAGCCCAACCTCCTCACTGGCTTTATGCTCTTTTGTATCTGTGATGAACACGGACTCCAGTGTACATAATTACATGTTGCTGACTTATACCTGGGTGCAGCCATGACAATGGCAGAACTCACTGTAGCTCCTTCCCTTGCAGAAGGAAACTGAAGAGGAATTACTACCTTCAGTAAGGTAAGAAGAAAGGCATGTTCTGGGCATCTCCCATCACTTTGTAATTACCAGACCTGAAACTTAGGCCTTTAACCCTTCTTCTTCCAATTTGCTTTCAAGAAGTGCCTGGAGTAAGCCTTCTACCGAAGTGCTTGCTGCACCAAGGATAGCACATTAGACTTTCCATCCACTAGAAATCGTAGGAAGTGTTATTTTGCAGTGGTTTCTAAATTATGGATGTGGAGGGATTGGCAGTACAGTTAGTCCTTGGAGTTCAACAAAAGACTGTATGAGAATACTCACTTTAGAGCTACTGACCACGATCCAGCCCCTGCTATCATGTGCTCCAAGCTTATGTTAGTGCTGAGCCCTTGGGTACCCTCTGGGGAAGCCTCTCGTCATTGAGAACGCCCTAAGTCACACAGCTAACTGCAGCATTCCAAATTGCTTACCATGGGCAAAGCTGTGTGCAAGGTACTGGGACACCGAGGTTTCCAGAAGGGGAGAGAGATCAAGTCTAACTCAGGGAAAGTTTGTTATGATGCAGTCCTGCCAGATCAGGGTGGATGGTGCTAGTTTACTGGTGCTCCTGGGACTCCCCCCCCCCCCCGCTCTTTCTTACATGCTAGGAATGAAACCCAGGGCCTTTGTATTCTAGACAAGTGTCCTCCACTGAGCTACAGCTTCTGCTTCCACTGCATTCTTGAGTAGTATGTAGTCATCTTGGTTGGGGTTTTTATTGCTGTGATGGAATGACCCTGACCAAAAAGCAAGTTGAGGAAGAAAGGGACGTTCAGCTTACACTTCTACAGGACTGTTCATCATCAAAAAAGTCAGTACAGGAACTCAAAATGGGCAGAATTGCTGGAGGCAGGAACTGGTGAAGAGGCCATAGGGGGATACTGATTATTGGCTTGCTTTCTCTGGCTTGCTCTTATAGAACCCAGGACCACCAACTCAGGGATGGCACCACCCACAATGGGCTGGGCCCTCACCCATTAATCACTTACTAATCAAGAAAATACCCTACAGCTGGATATTATGGAGGTGTTTTCTCCACTGAGGATCCCTCCTTTCTGATAGCACTAGTTTGTGTGTCAAGTTGACATAAAACTAGCCAGCACAGTAGTTATTTACTCCCTGATAAGTGGGGCCATCTTTTTCACACTCCTATCTCTTCATCTGCTCTTGTGTGCAAGGTGCAGCAACAGTCTCTACACAGATAGGACTAGAGTCTGAGTCTTGTGTCTTTTTGGCCAACAGCCTTATTGGAGCAGTTTGATGAGCATCTCTGAACCCCAGACTCATGTCTCTCATACTGACTCCTAGAACAGATAATGTGAACACTGTGCATGCAGTGCCTGGCACACTTTAGATATCTGAAAACAATCTAAAACAGACTGGGGAGAAGGCTCAGCCATTACTCAAGCAAGAGGACCAAGCAAGGTTCAGATCCCTGGAACCCATGTAAATGCCAAGTAGGTATGATGGCATCTCTGTAATTCCAGTCTGGGAAGGCAGAGATGAGATCCTCCTAGCAATCTCACTAGTGAGACTTAGTTGTATTGGCAGTTCTGAGTGATTGAGAGAGACTCTGCCTCAAAGAATACGGTGGAAGAGAGATGATTCCCAATATCAGCCTTGGGCATGCATCTGCACACGTGCATGCGCGCGCGTGCGCGCGCGCGCGCACACACACACACACACACACACACACACACACACACACGAAAAGAAAAATGGGGGGAAATCCTAACAGATATGTTATGCTTCCTGGGCAGGGTCTGCCACTGGCCAAGGCCCTGGCTCAAGGCAGAGTCTCCAACACCTGGCTTCTCCCTGCATGAAGCCCTGCTAATGCTGCTTACTGCAACAGATAGGACCCTGTAACAGTATGGGCATTTTTACTGAAAGATAAACACTAGATCATGTGTGGCTCAGTGAGTTTTGCACGATGCACTCACATCTTTGTCACAAACTGTGAAAGAACCTGTATCCCGAGCCTTACTTACACCCACCTGGTTTGGCTTTGCCTGGCTTTGAATTTGATGTAAATGGTATCACTTAGCAGGCATGCACAGTTGTCTTGAGTGATGTTAAAAATAAAGACAGCGGCAGACCTTGGGAACAAACTCCTCAGCCGGTCCCATAACACCCAGAGGAAGCTCCACTCCCAGGAGCTCTAACATGCCCAAGATCAGAGGTGAGGAGGTGAGGAGGACACAACATCTGTCCCTGTCCCAACACTGGGAGTAACTGGGACCAGCTGGATCCAGGGACCCAGGAACCCTGCCAGACCAGTGGCAAGGACTCCTTCTGGTCTGGGCTGGTGCCCTGAGCAGGCCTTGGGTGCAAACTCCTCAGCCAGTCCCACAGAACCCCTAACTCCAAGGTGCTCTAACATGCCCAAGATCATAGGATCCCAGGAGCTTGGTCACACCAGGAACTCAAGGTCGAAGAAGCAGCTTGACTCACAGGAGCTCTGTCACACCCAGGATCTCAGGATCACAGAATCCCAGAATCACAGGATACCAGAGACAGCTAGTCTCTGAGGAGTTCTGACACAACCAGGATCACAGGAAGGACAGGGAGCACTAGAGATAACTAGATGGCAAGAGGCAAGTGCAAGAACATAAGCGACAGAGACCAAGGCTACCTGGCATCATCAGAACCCAATTGTCCCACCATAGCAAATCCTGAAAATCCATCACACCAGAAAAGCAAGATTCGGATCTAAAATCACTTCTCATGATGATGATAAAGGACTTTAAAAAGGATAGAAATAGCTTCCTTAAGGAAATACAGGAGAACACAGGTAAACAGCTAGAAGCCCTTAAAGAGGAAACACAAAAATCCCTTAAAGAATTACAGGAAAATACAACAAAACAGGTGAAGGAATTGAACAAAACCATACAGGATCTAAAAATGGAAACAGAAACAATAAAGAACTCACAAAGGGAGACAACCCAGGAGATTGAAAACCTAGGAAAGAGATCAAGAGTCAGAGATGCAAGCATCGCCAACAGAATACAAGAGATAGAAAAGAGAATCTCAGGTGCAGAAGATACCACAGAAAACATTGACAGGACAGTCAAAGAAAATGCAAAATGCAAAAAGCTCCTAACCCAAAACATCCAGGAAATCCAGAACACAATTAGAAGATGAAACCTAAGGATAATAAGTACAGAAGAGAGTGAAGATTCCCAACTTAGAGGGCCAGTAAATATCTTCAACAAAGTTATAGAAGAAAACTTTCCTAACCTAAAGAAAGAGATGCCCATGAACATACAAGAAGCCTACAGAACTCCAAATAGACTGGACCAGAAAAGAAATTCCTCCCGTCACATAATAATCAAAACACCAAATGCACTAAACAAAGAAAGATTATTAAAAGCAGTAAGGGAAAAAGGTCAAGTAACATAAAAAGGCAGATCTATCAGAATTACACCAGACTTCTCACCAGAGACTATGAAAGCCAGAAGATCCTGGGCAGACCTCATACAGACCCTAAGAGAACACAACTGCCAGCCCAGGCTACTATACCCAGCAAAACTCTCAATTACCATAGATAGAGAAAACAAGATATTCCATGACAAAACCAAATTTACACAATACCTTTCCACAAGTCCAGCCCTACAAAGGATAATAGATGGAAAACACCAACACAAGGAGGGAAACTACACCCTAGAAAAAGCAAGAAGGTAATCTTCTTTCAACAAACCCAAAAGAAGATAGCCCACACAAACATAAAAACAACATCAAAAATAACAGGAAGCAACAATCACTTTTCCTTAATATCTCTTAACATCAATGGACTCAATTCCCCAATAAAAATCCATAGACTAAGAGACTGTATATGCAAACAGGACCCAGCATTTTGCTGCATACAGGAAATGCACCTCAGTTACAAAGACAGACACTACCTCAGAGTGAAAGGTTGGAAAACAATTTTCCAAGCAAATGGTCCCAAGAAACAAGCTGGAGTAGCCAATCTAATATTGATTAAAATCAACTTTCAACCAAAAGTTATCAAAAAAAGATAAGGAAGGACACTTCATACAGGTCAAATAGAAATATTTAAGGGGTAACTTCAGCAAGTGTTATAGGTATCTGATGAATCTCAGTGTAATGGCCTTGGGAAACGAAAAGGAATGTTGCTCTTTGCTCAGAGTGAAGCTAACATATTGTCAAGGGAGAACATTGGAGGTATTTGAATTTCCTAGTCACGTTAGGGAGGTGAGTCCTGTATATTTTAGAAGACTAGTATTTATTTTCTCTGAATTTAGTCAGGAGTTGTCAACTTATTTCTAGTTGAGTGTGACAGTTTCAAAGCCTACTGAAAACAAGTAACATTAAATGTGTGATTTATGAGATTAGGTTGTGTGCTATCTTGACTGAAGTCAACTTTCCTTTGTCATTTCAAAGGAGAAAAAAATGAATGGCCTATAAAACTGTAAGAGTTGATCTGTCAGAAATAATTTCCAATTGCATAATGCTTTTACAAAGTGGTTTAATTTATTTTAATCATACTTATAATGACAAAGTATAAGATGGTGATAATATTGGCTTTTAAAGCTTTAGTCATAAAAAATAGCATTTTAATTATTATAGAAATGTCTACAAGTAATTTCATAATTTATTAATTTTGTATTTAATTTTGACATGTTTCTCATAATTCACCATTGTATGTAATACTGGGATAGATATCCCACAGAACATACATATTTTTGTCAACATAAATTCCTAGAAAAAAGTTTATTAGATAAAATTTCATGCACAATTAAAAAAATAGATACGCTTACCACCCTTATTCATAACTTCAACTCTTCCTATTGATACTCTGGACTCACAAAGACAACTGAGAGTTTCCCAACCTTTGGCTAGAGAGTACCATCAGTAAAAAGTTATCAATTTGTCAACAGGAATGTAATTACCATTAGAATGCATTAAGCAAAAAAAAATTTAAGTATTTTATGTTTAACAGATTATAGTCTAACCTCAGACAACTAGATGAAGAAAAAAAACTTCCGCAGTAAGCTGAGATCTAGTTCAAAGACCACTGACTTTGACTGGATTTGTTGTTGCTCTGGGGTTTTTTTGTTTGGTTGTTCTTTTTGTTTTTGTTTTTGTTTTGTTTTTGCTAAATCTAATGGATAGTTTTCACCTGAACTCAATAAAGCTACTCTTTGAAGGAGAAAAAAAAAAAAAAAAAAGATAAAGACAGCAAGGCGCTGGTGTTGGTAAAGTGCTGACCTTGCAAGCACAGGGGACCAGGTTCCATCCCCAGAACCTATCGTTTCTGTCTGTGGGTCTGGATTTGGTTTGTTTTCCCTGCCAGTTAAAGAATTCAAAGGCAAGAAAACTCTCAATCACAAGTCATAGCAGCAGGAGAAATCTCAGACAGACAGAATCAGCTGGTGAAGAAAGGTTTAGAGGTGAGATGGCACACACACACACACACACACACACACACACACACATACAGCAAGCACACAGAAAGATCCTCTGTATGTGCGTGGGGGTGGCGTTGGAAGCTGAAGCTGAGGGTTTTAAGATTCTTTGAAGGGTCTTCATTCATCTCTTAAATTAGAGTTGATCAGTTTGAACAAAGAGAAGATGATAGGCCAATAAGTTTGGTGTCAGTACATTCTGAGACTCTGTCTCTGCTCAAGAATATGAGGGAGGAGCCAGCCATCTTTAATTACCTAATCATGCCTCCTGTCCCTACCTGTCCTGCCTATCGAGGATGTGCCCAACTCCTAGTCCCTCCCCATCACCATGGTAATGAAAAACAGAAGCTGAACCTGATGATGTAGCTTGTAATCTCAATGTTGGGGCCAGTAGGAGACCCTGTCTCAAATAAAAGAAAGGAAGAAAGGAAGGAAGGAAGAAAGAAAGAAAGAAAGAAAGAAAGAAAGAAAGAAAGAAAGAACAGGAAAGAAAAGAAGGAAAGGAGTGGGTGGTGGACTGATTTACAACACTCAAGCTTGTCCTTTGGCCAACACATGAGCATGGGCGTGTACACAAACAACACGAAGCCATAAGTGGTCCCTTGCCTGAAGAATGGCACTAATCATGTCACCTTAGTCTTTCTCAATAGACAACCTCCAATCTAACCCAGGCCTGCAGATTTCAGCTTCTGCTATACGGTGTTGAGCCTGACCTTTGTCCGTCTTAGTCACAAAACAGACAGGATTTCTGAGGGAAAGTGTGTTCTAGGGAAGGGACCCTATGTTTCCTTAGGAGTGCCAGTGTTGTTCTGCCCCCTTTTGTTATGGGATCCTTGCAAGCTTTAATTTATTCCTTTGATACAAGGGTTTACACAGCCCCTTTGGTGGTTTAAATGGTAATTGCTGAGCAAATACATATGTTTGTGGGAGTTTAAAGGTCAGACATCATTCAGAAGGGCAGGCTTTTGTTGGGCCACAGAGCGGCCATTGTGAGCGGCTCCAGTAGCTTACTGCTCCTCTCTACCATTCTCAGTGCCCTTAGGCTGACTTCTGTCTGAGGCCCCCAGTCACCCACATATTAGATTTCTCCACTGCAGATCAAAGGGAGGTAAGATACAGTTTTAACAGTGTTGCTCTGGGGATTTGCCAGTGAACTTGAATCAAGAGACTTATAGTCCTGTCATGGGCCTCCCCTCTCAGCCTCCTTGCATGGGGTGGTGTTAGGCAGCTGAACCTGAATCAGCAGTCTCTTGAAGGATGCAGGAAAATGTTAAGGTCATAAGACTTTCACAGTCTCTCTCCTCTCTCTCTCTCTGTCTCTTTCTGTGTGTGTGTGTGTGTGTGTGTGTGTGTATGTGTGTATGCATGCATGTGTGTGTGCATACAGAGGCCTCACATGTTCTGTAGGAGCCATCTGCCTTGTTTTATGAGACAGGGTCTCTCACTGCGATCTGGGGCTCTCCCACCAGTAAGTCTGAGCTTATTGGCCAGCAAGCCTAGGCATCCCCTGCATCTGCCTCCACAATGCCGAAATTACCAGTTGTCACCACATCCAGATTCTTTATATAGATTCTAGGGACTGAATTAGGGTCCTCATGTTTACACAGAAAGTACTTTACTGACTGAGCTATGTCCCCAGCCCAGGAGACTTTATTTTATTAATTTTTAAGGTTAGAACATGTGGTGGTTCAAATGTCACCGATGTTCTCAGACACTGAAATACTTGGTTTCCAGTTGGTGACACTATTTGGGGAAGTTTAGGAGGTGTGGCCTTGCTGGAAGAAGTGCATCACTGGGGGTGGGGTTTCAGAGTTTAAGGACTCTGACCCTTTCCTTTATGCTCCTTCAGCTTCCTGTTTAGGGTTTAAGATGTGAACTCACAGCTCCCATTTCCAGCCACCATGCCTGCTGCTGTCCTGCTTCCCCACTGTGACAGTGATGAGTTCTAATCCCTCCAGAATCCTAAACCCCAAATCAACCCTTTCTTCTGTAAGGAAGTCGCCTTAGCCATGATGTTTTATCACGGCAATAGAAAAGTTAACTAAGGTGGGGTTTGGTGGTGCACACTTTTAGTCTCAACACTTGGGTGGGCTCTAGTGACAGAGGCAGGTGGATCTGTGAGTTGGAGGCCAGCCTACAAAATGAGTTCCAGGACAGCCAGGGCTACAAAGAGAATCACTCTCTCAAAAAATAAAAGCAAAGCAAAACAAACAAGAACAAAGAAGGAAGGAAGGAAAGAAGGAAGGAAGGAGAAAGAAAGAAAAGAAAACTAAGACAGAATACAAAATTGTTTTTATTTCATTGAGGGTCAGGGTTCTTTTACAGTTTTACATGGTTGAGATGATAAAGATCTGAGCAACAAGTTAAACAAGGAAGGTTTTGTGATGAGCTCATGATTACGGAAGGTCTCAGTCCATCATGGCTGGGAAGCACGTTAAGCTATTGCTTTCAAAGACCCTGCCCTAATGACATACTGTGCCAAGTAAGCCCCCATTTCCAGGGCTCAAGATACTGCCACTTATTGGAGAGCAAGCATTTCAACATGCACTTTGTGGGGAACACTCTGGATTCAACGTACAACAGGGAGAATCAGAATCCAGTTGACTTTTGGGGGGGAGTAACTCCTCCTCCAGTGCCAACTCGGACCACTTGGGTTTCCTAACCTTGGTGGGAGATTTTCTCTTCAACCCTTGTGGGTTTTGGTACACATGAAAAGCAGGTGTCAAGTGTCTTAGGGAATGATGCACAGATTCTCACTGTGGCAGAAGCAACCTTATGTGAATCTTTGAGCTCTGGACCCTCAGATGAGTGAAGCAAACCAATTCCCTCTGACTTACTGATGATGATCAGTGCTTCGAAGGGCTCCGAGGCACTGACTGGGCTCCAGAAAGGAAATACTGTGACTGGTGTGTGTCACTCACATGTGCATGAGTGAGCAGGTAGTAACCAGGCTGCCACATAGAGTTAGCCCTTAGTATCTGCCAGCTTTCAATATGGGATTGAAAACATTGTTTTAAATGTGCAGCATATGAGAATGTGCAAACAGTTTCCTGATTTCGGTTCCTTGAACAACCCAGTAGAACAGGCATGCACAGAGTTTACACCTCAAGTAGTCTAGAGGTGGTTCAGAGAGGAGAGAGCTGCCAGATGGTGTAGTGGGTAAAACACTTGCTGTGTAAGCAGGAGGATCTGAGTTCGATCCCTAGAACCTACATGGACAGATAGAAAAAAATCAACTCCACATAGCTCTCCTTTCACCTCTGACCTCCGCATACAGTGGCACAGACACACACACACACACACACACACACACACACCCACACACACCCACACACACCATATGCATTGGCGTAATAATATATAATAATAATAATAATAATAATAATAATAATAATAATAATAACTTTAAAGTTTGCAGGAGAATGTACCCATACTGTGTGTAAATACTCTTGTGTCAAAGACTCAAACTTTTTATTTTCTGAGAAAGATTTCTCTGTGGCCCGGGCTGTCCTGGAACTCGATCTATAGATCAGGCTGGCCTTGAACTCAGAGATCGGCCTGCTGGGTTCTGCCTCCTGAGAGCTGGGATTAAAGGCTTTCGCCACCAAGGCTTGAGACTTGAGGATTCTAATACCCCAGGGGCCCCATCATGGCGTTCATGGGGCACCTGGAATCAGTGCCCTGTGGATCTCAGCTGTACCCCCTTTGGTGTTTTCTAATCTGATGATGCTAGCCCAGCCTTTGATGGTGCTGGCATGGGGCTAATGTTCAGCAAAATGCACCCAGCCTTTGTAGCTTTTTTGAAACACATGCTCCGAGACACTTGGAGTTCTAAGAGGCAGTGTAGCCTGGCAGCTGAGAGCTCAGGTTCAGGTCTTAGCTGTACCTCTTCACTGTTGGGAAGACTGTGGCCCAAAGACCTTTAAACTCTGACCTACCCTGTGCTCAATCAGTAGTTACAACCAGATCCCAAAAGAAGTGGTCTTCAGGTCAGGGGATCAAGTGAAAACTTCCACATCTCATGACAACACACGCTGTTTCCTCACATGGACAATGAGAATCATAACAGCAGAGACACTGGAGGGCCACTCTGAGGATTCACCACTGCTATTCTGTCTCCATTGTTTTCTGTCTCTGCCTCTCTGCACACACACTCTGCCAGCTTCAGCCCTTTAAAGGCTGTCCTGTCTCTTCCCACTGCACCATGGGATTGACAATCTGCTCTTCCCTTGATGCCTTTTATCATGGCTTGGAGTTTACCTCAGTTACAGTCATAGCTGCTCCCTATCATGGGATATCTTCTGCATGTCCCCATATAAGTATCAAGACGTTTTTGTTTGTTTCTTTGTTTTATGCTTCTCCCAGGGAGGATAATGGATCTCATGAAACAGATGAGGGTCTGCAGAGAGCTTGAAAGCCCTATCAGGGGTCATACAGCAAGTAGGAGGATCCAGACTGATCAGGATTTTTCTCTGTCCCAAGCTTCCCCTAGTTCTCCCCTCACAGACCTTGTTTTCCCGTGACTTGTCTTAGCACAGAGGGCTTATATTTTTATCAAAAAGATGTTCTAGGTGGATAACTTTGTTTGTTAGTTTGAGACAGGGTCTCACTACGTAGCCTTGGCTAGCCAGGAGCTTGCTATATAGACCAGGATGGCCTCAAACTCACAAAGATCTGCTTACCTCTGCCTCCTGAATGCTGGGATTGACAGTGCGTGCCACCATGTCCTACATGAGTTCTTTTTGTTTGTTCTTTAAGAAAACAACCAACCCAGGGATTTCTGAGTTACATGACCAGAAAGGTCTTTTAATTTGTTTTTTGGTGGTGACCTGGGGTGGACCTCAGGGTCTTGAGCACTTACCCATTCCCTACCAAAATACTTTCATGGATGGCAGTCATTCAAAAATATGGAGGTGTATGTTGCATTGAATGTGTTGTTTTGTGCATGTTATATCGTGTGTGTGATGTACTTGTTAGTATATTAGCATGGGTGTGTGCTTATGTGCTTGTAGATAGGCATACATGAGGCGCTGAGCCTAGATTTGGGGATTAGGTAGCTTTCTTCAATGGCTCTTCTCCTTTACTTAATTAATTTATCATTTATATTACATTTTAAAATTACCTTTTCGAGCAGTTGTAATCCATAAGAATTGTCCATGCCTGGCCTGTTTAATTTTGTCCACTTTTATTTTTTGAGACAGGGTTGCTCACTGAACGAAAAGCTCACTAATTTAGAAAGGTTTGCTAGCCAATGAGCTTCGGGCATCGACTGGCTTAAACACACACCTTCCCCTTGGCTCTGGTTTACAGGCACATGCCGCCATGTCTAGCTGGGCTCTGCGGACCTAAATACGGGCCTCACACTTGCACGGCAGTGATGTTATCAACTGATTTTTCTAGCCCTAAGAATCTCTTTTTCTGAAAGGGAAAATGGTTTAGTCCCATGTATACAAGTGACAAAAGCTGGCATCAATGGTCTAATTTTAGGTACGTGGGGAGGGCACCTCCATCTCCTCAGGCTTTGCCAGCATGATGGTGGCTTATAACTCAAACAGGGGAATTTAACCACAGACACCGTCCTTTCATAGAACCACAGTCCAGATTGGGCCAGAAATCTCTAGGAGCACTTGGGGGCACAACAGTTAAGGCCTACCAGGTGACTCAGTCCCCAGTCAGCTCCCTGATTCCCTATGTCATTTCTTTTGTAGTCTTAGGAATGGTACTTTCCTGTCCAGGTTTTAACTGAGACCAACACCTGTCACCTTCTTGAAACAGCCAGCTAGTGTGTGTGTGTGTGTGTGTGTGTGTGCGCGCGCGCGCGCTCTCTTTTCCCCTACGGGATATATGACCTTGGGAGTTAATGAGGCTATCTATGCAGTTGGTGCCCACCAGGCTTATAGTGACTCTCTATCATTGAAGTCAGGCTCACCCAAAGACTCCCTTCCCACTCCTGCTTAAAATCAGAAGCAAGGCTGTTGGGGTTGAGATGGATAGGGGCATAAGGGCTGGCGGACACTCACACCAGCCTGATTGAAGCTGTTTTTCTTCCAACCTTAAGGAACTCTCCAGAGAAACTCCAGTGTTTCTTTTTAAAGTCATACATGGATTTTGTGATTGCAATGTTTGTTTTGGCCGTGAATCTTGTTATTTTCACGATTAGGGTCTGTTCTGTTTGTTAGTCAAAGAATTTCTTCCAGGATAGTTAGGTGACTACTTGTAAGTAATAACGAGGCTCATAGATGTGCTCAAGTGGTATTTCCGATGTTCTCTGGGTGACAGGTCTGATCTGGGACTGATGTTCTAGTAACTCAGCAATCCTTGAAGCTACAGTGGCTTTGAAGCCCACAGACATTCTGTTTTCCAGTAAGTATGTGGCCATGTTAGCATTCCATTTATGTTATGCCAAGTAAGGCACTAACAACAATAACTATAAGTAAAACAGAACAGTCATAATGAATGTATTGTAATGAACGTTGTATAAATCTCTCTGTGCGCCCTGGTTGGCTGGCTGCTCCCTCCCCATAGGGTACCTAGTGCATACAATGCAGATATTCTAGACGAAGGGGACAATTCATGTGTCCTTTGCAGGAGGAAGTGGGATGGTGCTACTCAAAAAGGGCAATTTCAAACTTATGAATTATTTATATTAGAATTGTCCGTTAATACGGTCAGGTTGCTGTTGGCAATGGTAAGCGGCATCTCAGAAAGCATGGCCCTTTGCATCACCTTATCCTGGTAGACAAAGCCCTTAAAAAACTACCTGTCACAGCTGTAAGAAGTGAAGCACGGGATGAGAGGCACGATGTGAAGACAATAGAACCAAAAGGTTAAAACAAGCCAGAAAGTAGATCTGAGACTCAGAAATATCCATGATTAAAATAAGCAAGGAGAAAATGCTCCCCAAAGAGGTTACACGTGTGTATAAACAATTAACATGTGAAAATATGTAGTCAAAGAAAAGCATATTACAATCACAATTTCCCCCAACCATCTAATGGGAACACTTATCAAATTGATTAAGTTCATTGCTGGTGGAAATGCTGAAGATAGATGGCTTCGTCTGCCCCCTGCTGGCGGGAATGTAAAGTAAGCCCCCTTTTATTGATAACGTTAGAAAATACTGCAAGTTAATATTTGATCTTGCTGTACCAGGGTAACACTATAGCACTTGGTGTGGAAATAGCCTGACATATGTGTGAAGAGCTACATATTTCATTAACTTTTTATGAATGAGGGCATTATTTTCATCAAGGTTTCTTCTTAAAATGAAAGGCTTTTAAATGATATATATTAACACTTACTGGGTGCCTTTCAGGTGATGGACGCTTCACTAAGAGCTGTATGTATTAGTTTTCCTGGAGGTGCTCATAGATTATGTGTTAATTTACAGGGCAGCTACAGGGCACAAAGAAAAAAAAAAGAGGTCTGTATCAGTCTGGCCACAGGGTTGTAGGAACAGCAAACCACTTATGTTAGTTATTCTTCCCCTTACTATGGACAGAATGGCTAACAGAAACTTAAGGGAAGACTATTTTTGACTGGTGGTTGCCATCCATCCTAGCAGGGACAGCATGGTGAAGTTCCCAGCAGTGAGACTATGCAGCAGGATTCCTTACATCAAGGTAGCAAAAGGAATAATGACAATGGCAGCCATACATAGTACAGTAAGGTCACACCTCCTAGTCCTTCTAATCCTTTCAAATAGCGCCACTCCCCGGTAACTAAGCATTCAACTATAGGAGTCTATAGTGGCCATTCTTATTCAAACCACTACAGCCAGTAATGATGGCTAGTGAGGCCACCAGCTCCAGAGCTCATATTGAGAGATCTGCTAAAGTTATGTGTTTGTGGGGGTGGCACAGGGGTAGGTCATATGTGTGCAGGTACCTGTGGAGGCCAGAGGAATCAGATACCTTGGAGTTTGAGCTACAGGTGATTGGTAGTAGGATGCTTGGTACTGGGAATAGAACTTGGGTCTCTTTCAAGAATAGCAAGTGTTCTTAACTACTGAGCTATCTCCCTAGTCTCCTGAGGTTCACATTATTAACTGGGCTACCTAGGGCTCAGGAGGATCCAGGAATGGGAAGGATGCTCTTAGCCTTTCAGAGTTTCCTTCCTAGATGGGCCCCTCATGTTTCCACTCCACATTGACCACCATTCCAAAGCAACACCTGGAAGATCTCAATAGCTCAGCATCAGTTCCAGGGACCAAGAGGTCTAGTCTGGGTCATGTTCCTCTGAGACAGGGTAAACCTCCTGTAAACGACCAAGACCACCACAGAAAGGGAGAAAGGTTGGGGAGCTGTCTGTGATTAGCTTATGGAGTCCCTAATATGTGCTCCATATTTGACAGACAATAAGAACATGACTGCCTCCACTCCAGTCCAACTGAGGAGAATTTTGATAACTGAAGAATGACAATCAAGCTTGGTAATTGGAAAGGTTGACGTGAACAGTGAGGATCTAGACTCCAAGGGCAAGAAAATTGATGAATGAGCAAATGGATCAAGGCTGGCAATATAGCTCAGTGGTTAGAACACTTCCCTGGCAAATGCACAACCACCATGGGTTTGACCCTCAGCATGTATATGGAAGGGGGGGGGGGAGAGAGAGAGAGAGAGAGAGAGAGAGAGAGAGAGAGAGAGAATACACAGAGAGATAGAGACACAGAGATAAAGGGAGAGAGAGTCAGACAGACAGAGACAGAGAGATGGGGAAGGGCACAAAAAGTGTCAGATGTCAGATCTTTGGGCCAGCAAGCCTAGAGAATGGCAGGTACCACTGTCTGAATGCACAGACCACAAAAGGCATGGAGTGATGCTATCAGAACGAACTTAACTTCCTTTGAGTATATGCAACTTCATGGATGAATAGACTGGTATACACTTGCCCAAGAGCCCACAGAAATGGAGCAGGATTCAATAGTGCATAAACATGTGAACTTAACTAGACAGCTAAGAGGGCAAAGTTCACAGTCATATTAATTTTCTCCCACAGGTAATCAACATTGAAAATGAAAATATCTTTGTTGGTGGTAGCCTGTATCGCATATCTATAATTAAGGTGTCACAATGAATACACTGAAGAACCTAGGAGATGGGCCTCAGCAAAGAAGATGTCATTAAATATTGGACTGGTTCCAATCAGCTTTTAAGTATCATCAATATGGTGTAAAGGCATTACTGTTAAAAATACCAGGGGAAATACCTGGAAGGATTTCAGATCTAAATACAAAGTCTTTGGAAACACCACAGGGGAAACTTGACCTGACCCAAATATACCACATATGGAAACTCCAGAATGGCTGTGACTCTCTTGGGAATATCCAGTTTCAAGGAAGACCCAGCAGTGACCCTTCTTAGTTGATGGGACAAACTGACTTTTCTGTTAGCAAGACTTCCTAACCTTGTGCAGAGGGGAAAGAGGGAGAGCAAAGAAGAGCTGAATCTGGCTCTTTAGGATCCTGAAAAGAAAAGGGAGTTATTGTTTAGAAAGGCTATCTGATCTGCTCAGCCACTACTCTTTGCCTCAAAGGATGCAGAAAGGCTAAGTAACAACAGAAACAAATTTAAAGAAACTCGACCTCTTTCTGGATGATTTCTTCATCAGCCTCCACACCGTATGGAAGAGTGCTCAGATTTTCCTGCTGGGATGTGATAGTACAGTCTGCCCACCTCTCTGCCTTCCTTACACACCCTAGCAGAACACACCCCCTCCCTTCCATACTCCCCAAATCCCACACGAAGATTCCTATTATGGCACCATTACCCCCACCATACATTCCAACCTCACCCTCAACATTCACTGTAAATAGCTGGTCAGAAAATGGTGCTTGGATTAATGAAACACTTCTGGACATTTCTAGTAGCACTGTACTATCTTCTATATCTCTGGTCAGTTTTGAACCAGGGGCACTTCAAGAGCAAGGTCAGTTCTTACTCATCTGTCTCCATAGCCTGGCCTCATGCCTGGCGGTTCCTAGTAAACAGCAGGTGCAACCCACGCTTGACTGGTTAAGCACAAACTTTCTCAGCTCATGACTCACTAGGGGAAGAGTGGGAGAACTAACAATAGGATTGTTGATAGAGGAAAAAGTCATGATCCAGTGAAGTGCAGATTATGGGCATTGGGTGGTGGAGCAATTGGCTGGAAGAGCAGACCTGGTTCCCACAGCCCAGATACCGCCACTTTTCACAAGCCGAGAGAAGAGGGCTCACAGGATTCCTAAACCAGTGGTCTTCTCTTAAGTCCAACAAATCAGATATAGAGGTGGTTATGTCTATTAGGCAGAAAAGCAAATAGTCTCAGGTTCCTTTCTTGCCCAAGACCATGCAACCTGTCGGTATTACCAGAGACAAAATGAACAGAACACCAAAGTAGTGATCACAGAAATTTTTTTTTTTTTTTTTTTTTTTTTTTTGCAGCAAATGGGAACAAAGGGAATTGCTACCAAAATGAATTCCCAGAAGCTGGGGAAAGCTGCAGTTTGTAAGAGGAATGCAGACTCTGGAGGCAAAACCTGTCATCACATCTGGGAGGGAGCACCCTGCAGAGTTAGTTTGACTGCATGCTCTTTCCTTCTTCAAGCTATGAAAGTGAGAATTGAGGATCTTGAGGCAGTATCATCTGCTTCAGAGTTATACTTCTGAACAATCTTAAATGAAGAAAAACACCTCATCATTGGGGCTCGGAATACCAAATGGGAACCCTGACACTTTCCTGCTTTCTGGTAAACTGGTGAGGGGGTGAGGAGGGAGTGCAATTTATTTTAATCTCAGAGGTCGCTTCTCCCTAATCTTGCGGTCCTTTGCTCTTCCTGGAACTGCTTACAACTCATCCCAGACTAGCGGGGCAACCCCTACAGAGCAAGAGTAGCCAGGAGACTGGAGTTTGGAATTTCAGGCTTGGACAGAAGGTTATTTCTACGTTCAGGTGCTGGAAGCTGGACGTTCTCGGGACCGCGCAGAGAGAAAACGCTAATCTTGGTCGTTTAGAGCTTCCATTCAGGGACGCATCGCTCCAGAGACTAGAGATCAGTATTTTAAAGTTCAAATCTTTCTTGGTGATTTAGCGCGGTTTCTTCGCCCACTAAAACCGCCAAGGTAATAAATACAGCTTCAATCCCAGCGTCCGGAGATCCCGCCCTTGGACCTGGCGCCGGAAGTGCTGCGTGCGGTCACTTCCGTCGCACTGGCGGGCGCCAAGATGGACGCTCCTTGGGCTCGAGAGCAGCTACGGCGGCGTTACCTATTTCCTTCGGAAGTAGAGCTGGACTGCGAGGACGAGGCCAAGCCAGGTGAGGTTCCCCAGACTTTGGGTTTCAGGGCTTACCAAGTAGGGCAGCTAGTCGGTGTCCAGGGTCCTGACAGGTCTTGCAACCCTCGCATCCTCCCCCGAGCTGCATTTCCGCATTCAGTGGAGGGCCGACCGAACAACTGCTTGGAAACACCCTTTGAAACTAAAACTAACCGTAGTTTCCTTGTCTTAAGAATTAACCCAAGGACCTATACAAAGACGTATGCAGAGTGTTTCACTTCAGCTTTGCCTGTGATACGGTACGGATGGATATACCTAGCTGCCAGTCAGCAGAAAGCTAGCAAAATAAGTTCGGATTAGGTGTAACTCTGCCTGGTACACCAGACAGACTTTTCTGAATCCCCGTGGGTAGTTTTCAGAAGGAATCTCAGAACAATGTATGACATGCCATCATTTGGATACAAACTACAATCCATTATGTGTTTTTGCCTGTAGATGCACTGAATAAGAAAACCCCATAGGAACTGATAGTGTTGGTTGCCTATAGGCTGGAGAATGGTAAGGGTGACAGTTTATTTTAGAGATATTTGACCTGGATATGTTAAGAAATTTGCTTATTTGTTAGCTTTTCAAAATAAACACTGGCAACATTGTGCCAAGGCATGACAATGTGTGCATTTTGAGAATATCTTCAAGAATTTGTGTTAGTAGTAACCTCTCTAGAAACTCTGATAGTCATCCAGACCTCACTTGGAGACCAGTAGTCCTCATGTGACAATACAGAGAGGACATGTCAGAATCCCTTCATTTTGTTTTCAGGGAGAGCAGTGGCTTGCCTATCAACCGTGCAGACCATGCTATGTTCCGGGGCTGGAGCTCTGGTGTGCCATTCCATGTTGGAGCTACCCTTTGGTATAAATGTTAATGTATTTGGCATTTTCCTTCTATTAGTGTATGCACAGGCATTCACTGGTACACGTGCTTTTGGAGGCCAGAGATTGGCATTGTGCATCTCCTCTGATGGTCTTCACATTTTTTGGAGACTAGGTGTCCCTTGGCCCCTGGATCCACCCGTCTCTGTCCCAGCATTGGAGTTACAGGCGTCCACTACTACCATGTTCAGTTTTATGTGGATGCTGAGGATGAACTCAGGTTCTCATGTTTGTGCAGCAAGCATGTTACCTACGGAACCCTCTCATTCCCCTGCTTTTGACATTTTACTTAGTTAACATGACTAATTACTTACCTAGAGGTAATGTGAAATAAAGTATGTGTTATGGATGGCATTGCTGGATCTAGAAGATTATGAAGGTTTAAATGTGATTCCAAGATTTATTTTGCAGGAATGGCTATTATAGTGAGCATATTTTCTAGTGAGCAGCTATTAACTATTTGGGCAAATGTAAATCTACCATTTTTGTTATTTGTTTGGTTGGATCTTGGCATAGAATTCAAAACTTCATGCATATGGAAGATGTATTCTACCATTGGGTGACATCTCTGCCCCTACATATACACTTATCCTGATGGTCTGACAGAAGGAATTGGCACTGTCGTCGTGGACGGGATTCTAGTTACTGGAAAGCTCTAGGAGATGACTTCATCTGGTGTAAAAAACTGGGCAAGTTCATGACTCAAAATCTCCACTATTTTATAGAAACACCCACAGCTGTTGAGAAAAAGGAGAGACCTCTTCCAAGATTTAACATTCATTCTGGATTCTGGATTTTGGCATCCATCGTTGTGACCTATTATGTTGATTTCTTTAAAACCTTTAAAGAAAATTTTCACACCAATAGGTAAGAAAATCTTGTTTTGCCAGGCATAGTGTCACATACTGATCTTAATCACAGCACTTAGGAGGCAGAGGCAGGTGGATCTCTTGAGTTCAAAGCCAGCCTAATCTACACGTTGAGTTCCAGGACAGCCAGGGCTCATTAGTGAGACTATCTCAAATAACCAAAAAAAGAGAGAAAAGAACAAAAAAACCTTGTTGCTTCATGTTTTGCATGTTATAGTTTGTCGGTTGAATTCTCAAAACAGTTAAGAGTGAGATGACTCAGTTGGTAAAGTGCTTGCTATTATAAGCATGTAGATCTGAGTTTGATCCTCAGAATCTACATTAAAAAACAAACAAATGAACAGAGAAAAAAAGGAAACAAGCCAGTCTGGTGCTTATAATCGAAGCTCTGGGTAGGTGGAGGTGGGGATCCCTGGGCTTATTGACCAGTTAGTCTTGCTGAATTAGTAAGCTCTGAGTCTGTGAGAGACCCTGTCTCAAAAACAAGATGGAGAATGACCAAGGAAGACATCCAGTGTTGACCTCTTGCCTACACACACACATACACACACACACACACACACACACACACACACACACACGTACAGTGTTGACCTCTGACCCACATACATATATGCACACACATATACACTGTTGACCTCTGGCATTGTTAGTCTCTATCAGACATAATGTTGAAGCAACTACTGATGATACAGAGAAAAGCAAGACACTTTAGCCAAAGGGTGCAGGTTTTCACATATAAGCCTAGTAAGTTTTGGTGGTACAGTGTATGTGCTATCTTTATTATCATCTTCCTATCTTATGTAGTCCTCTCATGACCCCCCCATTACCTTTATATATACAGTGTTAGCTATTTAATGTGTTGAATATATCAGTAAGCTGATTCTAGTAGTCATTTTACTATCTTGCATACAGTAGATTATACCACTTTACCTTGAATGTGTGTAATTTAAAAGTGTTACCTGTGCCTCCAGAAGACTGGAGAAGAAAGGCCTGAGAACCAGAGGAGGAGTGGGAACGGGGCCTGAGAAAGGTGTGTTCCACAGTAGTTACTGAGGGGGTGATTACAGGGTGTGACTCGGAGTTAGTTGCCTTGAAGGTCAGTGGGAGGAGTCAGGAGCTTAGGTCTGACTCCTAGTGTCAAATAGCCCTTCATCCCAGGGGCAGATCCTGAATTCTCTCATCCCAGGAGTTGACCATGGAGCAGAAGTTATGCATCATGTGTGAATAATGTGCAGGCTGCCAGGTATCAGAAAAGGGGGAGATGTAGGTGATGTCTGAGATGGCACATGAGGACTGTGTTTAGTGCCAAGAACAGTAACTAGGCCTAACAGTAGACCCATAAAAGAAGCAGACAGGAATTTGGTCTTGCTGAATCATGGGAAATACAGTACTCAAAGTCTTCAGGTGGAAGGGTGAAGTAGTTCATTTAAATCCTGAGAGAGACTGCTCCATCTTACATGAGGAAGCAGTTTTTTAAAAACGCCACCTCCCACCTCCCCACACCCTATATGACCTGTAGGTCATGTGACTTGTCTAAGTGAGTTTTAGATGGAGAACTGGAACCCAGTACCATTCTCTTGGGCGTCTGCTTCCTGAAGGAGGCTAACTGCTCACTTTGCAGGCTTTTATTTCCACCCTCACATGGGCCACACTGACAAAGTGGAGGTTCGTGGTCCAGAACTAAGAATAAGTCTGTGTGTGGGACTGCGTATCAACAAAAGCTTGGTTTGCACTCCCCAAAGCCATGCTCTTCCCTCAGCTCTGTCAGTGACAAAGCTGGCACTCGGTTTTCATCAGCTGGTAAACTTTCTCTCTCTGCTGGTTTAGAACCTGCTAGGAGAGAGCAAAGTACCTGAAATGGCACCTCAGCAGCTGCTTTTCTGTGAACTGTGTCTTGGGTCGAGCTCAGGATGGGTCGGGCATGGTGACAGGGGCACTTGTGGTTCCAGCAGCTTATTTTCTGCTGTAGCAGACTCATTACCAGGTTTCATGGTGCTTGCTTGGCAGGTGATGGGCAGGATGCCAGGAGGGCCTGGGACTGTTGCTTACGGAGGCCATGCTGGGAAGGTAGACTTTTCAGGGCTTTAGGCATGTGTCCCTTCGTTAGGCTTTCCTAGGACTTCAATGTGAAAGAAGTAGCATTAGAAATGGTCCTACACAGATGATGTATTGGATCAACCACAGCAGGAAATAGGGGTCTTGGGACCACATGCCCTCCAGTGCCAGAGACAGTGTAGACATGGATACTGGGCCAGGCTGTGGGGATGAGAGAAAGTTGAAAGCACAAGGCTGGCCTTAAAATGGTGTGTTCTTAGAGGCAAAAAAGTCACGAGCCCTACGAAGCCAAGGCTACTGAAGTCCGTACTTCTCCAGCGCTGCGGCACTTGCTTTCTTCCTCTTTGTCCCCACAGTTGGTTTCTCTTTGGCGGGGCCCTGTTGTTTGTCAGCCTGTCAATTGCATTTTACTGCATAGTCTATCTGGAATGGTACCGTGGGATTGAAGAGTATGACGTCAAGTACCCTACGCTGGTGCCCGTCACAACCGCAGCCTTCATTGCAGCAGGGGTGTGGTGAGTGGAAAACAATCGCTTTGTGTTCGGGTAATGATGAGTGTGACCCAGAACCCACGTCAAGCAGCATGGTGTACCAGGGAAAAGGGGGCCCAGGGACTCCATTCTTGGGGGCTGGGGGGTCTCCTTTTGATTTCTTTCTCTCTTAATCTGCTTTGACAGAGAAGGTGACATCTGCACATACTCTGTGTTTAGTTTATTACATGTTTTTCTTTGTGATGGATAAGACACACAAAGGGAAAACGAAGTGCAGCTGAGCGAAGTAATCACGATGTGAGTGCTGCTGCCTTAGGTTGTGGGGGAGTAGAGCTGTCGTCCTGGTGATCCCTCCTGACTCTGCCCTTTGCTTCCCTGTGCCTTCCTGTCACATGCAGACACTGCCCCATCTTTGTCATCATTTTTTTCATCCCATAAACTGTTCTGTTCGTCTGTGTTTTGGACACAGACTTTAGAGAATTTGGCTGTACAGTCACCAGTCTTTAATATCTAACTGTACACATGCTGCGTATGCTGTTCCCTTGTGCTTTTCTCCCAGCAGTTATTCATCGCCAGTTGTCACTTCACTGTATACCTGAATTCCAGTGTATCTGTGATGCGGCCACACAGTCAGGCTGTTTATAGTTGGTGCTGTTTGGAAGGGTGCCATTAAGAACTCCCTGCTCTCTGCTGGGCTAATATGTGTATAGATATACCCAGAAAGGTGAGGTCTGTGCATCCCCCAAGTGTACATTCCCCCAGCTTCATTACATAGCTTCAGGCTCTTCCCAAGTGGTTGAGCTGTCTCACCAGCCACTGTCCCCCAGAGTGAATATCATCTGTATTAGCATGTGCAGTCCTCTTCTCTCCATTGCTCTTTAAACAACTGAGTAATGGTGCCTTGGGCAACAATTCCCAATGTGTGACCCTGTAAGAATCCTAGGGATTGGACGTAAGGGTGTGGGGAAAGGTGCAGGCGATCTGCAGATCCAGTGCTCCCCCATAAAGCCCCTGAGCATTTGGAGACTTGTTGTCTCTGCAAGATTTTGGAGCTAATGATCCCCAGGTAGGAAGAGACACCTGTCATGCTTTCCCGTGTGTCTAGTGACACAGTGTAGCTTATAGTTCATCCACAGTAGAAGCAGCTGTGCCTTTTAAAGTTTACATGTCTTTCACAGCGTGCACATGCCAGGAATGCTCAACTCATTCCCTGTTGCCAGTGTGAATCCACCTTGTAAATTCACATATGCTCAGTGAAGAAGAGAGACTATTTTAAAAAGAGAGAGAGGAAAAAAAGTAATGCTTGCACACTGAAGAAAAACTTGTAAATAACAAAAAATTTAGAGAAAACCAAGTTTTCACTCTTAGTGTTTTCTATATGTAAAACTGGATTCTGCTTTTTGGGAAAGTCTTAAAGCTTTGTGTATATTCTGCTTAAATGCCCTTTCTTTGACCCGGTTTCAGCTGTAGTTGGACACTTGCCACAGTGAGGTCAGTATTCCATGGCGAGGGTAGACCAAGGATGCTCTTTTACTTTGTCTTCTGTAGCAAGAACATCCTAAGTAACATCAACTTAGTATTAGGCCCGTACTTGTGGTTATTTAACATCTGTTTATCCAGGATTACATATTAAAACCCATAGCTGTCTCGAGAGCTTATTTAATTTTTTTATGGTTTCCCTGGTAGCTTCTGCTTCTATCAGTTCGGTCATTGAAACTCATTTGCTTTTAGAAAGTATTTTATTTGATTTGGTAACAGGAATACTGGTTTTTGCAATGAAGAGTTTATAGCATCATGTACAGCATTGTTTTTTCATGCCATTTTAAGAGTCATTTCACCTTTTTCTCATGATAATGTCTGAGATGATAAAGCAGGCTGCAGCCATTTGAGTTTGTGGTCCATTCCTCATGCTAAGGGTAAGAGGCCTGTGTCACCCCAGGTCACCATGCAGCTCCTATCAGCACAGGCAGAAATCTCCTTCCCATCAGTCATGGTGCTTGGTCTAAAGACCCACATGGGTGGATGTTCTCAAGTCAAGCTCCCACTCCGGACTCTGGAGTGCAGTGTATTTGTGTCATTCACTTGCTTGTCAGCTGTTTGGTTTTGGTTTCTTTCAGCTTCAACCTGGCTCTGTGGAATGTGTGGTCATTTTTCACTCCCTTGCTGCTGTTCACCCAGTTTATGGGGGTTGTGATGTTCATCTCACTCCTCGGCTAAGCTCCAGGTAAGATGCTTGTTTCTAACAGTGAGCTGTGGAAACATCTTGCAGTCACTTCCTGAGAGCACTCTGACAGACTGCCTGGGAATCACTTCCTGTTGTGTTTGTGCTGAAGCATTTCACCATTGAACACAGCTGCAAGGACGGGGCCACCTTCCCAATGTGTAGTTTTAAGGGCTTATTTTTCAGAGTCAGCATCATGCCTTTCAAAGAACTCATAAAGACAGCATGCGTGTCTTAACGTGGATAAGTTCATGTGAGGCCGTTTTATATTGTGTGCATGGCTGTTGGCTGGATGGCTCTTAGAAGCAGTATGGGAATAATGGTGATCTTACCCAACTTGGGACAAATTCTGCCATTTTCTAAAGATAATGAATGAATGGTAGGCACCCTAGCCCTTATTAAAAAATTCTTTTCAGGGGCTGAAGAGATGACTCACTGTGAAGATCACCGGTTCCTCTGGCAGAGGACCTGCGTTCTGTTCCTAGCATCTGAGTTGTGGCTCACAACCTTCTGTAACTCTAGGTCCGGGAGATCTTAACACCTTGGCCTCCACAGACATTGGGCACACATGTGCTGTACATACATACATCTAGGCAAAACACTCATGTGCATAAAATAAAAATAAATCTTAAAAAATTCTGCCCTTTTTATACTATTTAGAGAATCTATATGTCACTGTGGACCAGCCCCTGCCCGGTTGGGAGTACTGATAAACATTTACTAAATAAGTGTATAGAGTATTAAGAATGGTCATGCTGTGATTAGGGTAGAAAGGACAATGTAGTTCTTCCTCCCCCTCATGCCACTTACATCTGACTTGAAGAAAATCAACTTGACAGGGCCATTTTCAGACAGGGGAAGTGAGACTCAGGGAAGTGTGAGTGGGGCTCAGGACCAGGGTGTTCCAGCTGGTGGAGTGTGTGCACCCTTAGTGGGGGGTGTGACCAGAAAGAAGAGGTGCACATGATCCTGCTGTTGCTAGTCAGAGGTGAGTTGCTGGCCGTCACCACACTGACACAAATGATTGTCTTCCAGCATTGCACTGTGTCCAGAGACCAATGGGACCTATGGGACCCCTTGTTCCGTGCATGTCTCACTTTAAGAGGTTTAGAGTCCCTGTATCATTCTATTCCCACAGCTTTGGCTGACCCTGATTCCCACCTTTCTCCCTCCCTCCCCCTTTCCCAGTGGCTGGAGATCTTGGGCTCTGACTGGCTGTTTGGAAGTGTTAGGGTGCGTTTGACTCCCATGTGCCTGCTGTGTGGTGTGAGCAGGGTGGTGCTGGCAGCCATGCAGATTGTCCTGTTTTCTTTTCTAAATATATATTTGTGTACGTGCGTGTTTGCTTGTATGTGTGTTTGTTGGTGTAGATATGCATCACATGTGTCTCTGGTACCCACAGAGGTCAGATGAAGGCACAGGATCCCTTAGACCTGGAGTTAAAGAAGTTGTGAGCTTTCATGTGGATGCAGGGAATTGAATCCCAGCCCTCTGCAAAAACAGCCAGTGTTCTTCACCACCATCTTTCCAGCCACAACACTTCGTTTTTAATGGGAATTCATGACCTTAGGATGTTTTACTTGGCACATTATTGCTGTTTTCTTGCAGACTTAAGAACATGACCAGCTTGTCTGCTGACATGATGGAGAAGCTCAGTGTGAACTAGTGTCTCCGAAGTGCGTTGTTTCCATGGGAAAATTGTGACTTTCTAGATCTACTGTCGAAATCAGAATAAATGATCTTTCTCTCTGGTGTTCAAAATAAGTGATTGATTATCAGCAGTTTGTGTTAGACAGAACTAGCGAGTGTTAATCTGTCAGGTTTTAGAGACAGTAGTGGCTCATCACAGGAGCACAGTGCCCATAGTTTTACAGACTCTGGCCCATTTTACTTGAAGGCTAGCTGCCCTTGTATAGGTGACTGGATGCAAGCATGACAGAATTGTGTTGTCACCATTAGTAGTCACTGGATAGCTCGTATTTGTCACATCTTTTTAGGTAAGAGGACCAAACAGAAGCATCTTTCCTGTTACTCTGGATTTTACCATTATGTAAGTTATTGGGTTTTTAACATTTTTCAACTCACGTTCTTTTAATAACGTTTAAGTATGTATAATTTTTTTCTGTAACATCAATAAAATATTTTTATAACTTTATTGTGCATTTGTTTAATACAAATTTGGGGATAGCTTCTGTTTTTGCTGTTCATATTTAGGGTTAACTAGAGACAATGTAGACTCTTTTTAGAGTAGGTAAACCCTGCTCTCGAGTGACTCAGTAGCAACTGGTCTCTGTGCTCTGTAGGCTCCCATGATTCCTGCATCGTGACACAGAGATGCTCGTGGATTTGTTTTCCTGAGAGGTGACTGACGTAGTCCCCACTAGGATTGGGGCACACATTTCCCATCACACACTTACCTGAAGGACTGCCAATTTTTAAACTGCAACCAGAATAATACTTTTCTCTGGGGTTAGAGAAGTAGAAACACTGTAAGGCACCCATTCTTGTGTCTGGCACACAGCAGAGGCATGGCCAATGAACAAGAGTAATGAGGGAAAGAGAAACTGAGGCTTCTGAGGGCTCAGCCATAATCAGAGTCAAGCCAGTTCGTAGTCCTGTGTGTGGGGAGGTGTGTGGAGACTCTCATTTAGAATAGAGCGTGTGACCCAGGCTGAGGCCAGAGGCAGCTAGACAAGAATGTCAGCACTGAGGGCCCAGGACAGGCTGCTGACCTACCAGTAGAACGGCTGTGCAGCCTTAGTGAACATGGGTTCTGATAGTCACTCACACAAACTGGCTTGGCTTGAATTTTTAAAATTTAACCTATGTTTTAAAACCCAGGTAGCCAAGGGGCAAATACTGTGGCCAATTAAGATGTAGGAAGAAGACTCTGTTACTTAGGAACCATTTCATGCTTTCGTGTGAACCAGGCCTGGTGGCACTTCCTGAAATTACTAAGGAGGCTGACTGAAGACCTGCCTGGGCAACTTAGTCCCTGTCTCAGAAAGCAGAAGGACTAGGCCTTTAGAATATTTGCCTGGCATGCGTAAAGCCCTAGTTTCAATCTCTAATATATTAAATAAGCAAATATGCATATAAACACACACACACAGAGGATCATGCCTCGTACTTACCATGCTAAACTCCTATGCGTGTAATTTCTGGGGCTTTTTAAAAACTGCTTATTTTTATTTGTAATTATGCGTATGGTGTGTGGGTGTCAAGGGCTTATGTATAGATGCCCACAGTTTCAGGCATTTGTGAACTGCTCTATGTGGGAGCTGGGAACTGAACTCTGGTATTCTGCAAGATTGGTATTTGCTCTTAACTGATGGGCAATCTCTCCAGCCCCCAACCTTTGTTTTTATTGTAACAACTAAAGAAATGAGTGAGGTCATGCCATCTCACCACCTCTAAACAAGCCAAGGGGAGGGGCACCCCTTTGTGAGTGATGGGTGTTGAAATTAACAGTTGTAAGGCGACTACTGTGACAGAATCAAGCATTGCTCTGACTTTGACAGTCACTGTGAAGACCACGTTGACATTTGCTCCTGGTACTCAGACTCTGATTCAAGCCTTGTTGTCTTGCTTGAAGTACCTCTGGGTGGTTCCAGTGAGCAACTTGGGTAGAGACAGCCCTGGAGAAGCCAGGGCGCTAGGATGGGCGGGAACATGTCTAGATAACAATGTCACTTAGTTGGCAAGGATGGAAACCAGATGAGGACTTCCCTAAGTCTTCTGGGACCTGGCTTGGGAGGCATTGGTTTTTCTAAGAAACCAGAAGCAAGATTTAATGTTCCTGACTGAATCTGCTTTATATAGAGAAAAAAAGTCTTGTGTGGCTGGAGAGAAGCACTTGCTGTGCAGATGTGAGGGCTGCAGGTTGGATTAACCAGAACCTATACAAGAGCCAGAAGTAGGTGGAAGCCCACCAGTGGTCCCAGTGTTCAGGAGTTGGACAGAATCCCTGGAACAAGCTGGTTAGCCAGACTACCCTAAAAGGCAAGTAGTAGGTTCAGTAGAGAGACCCTCCCTGCCTGAACGTATAAGGCATAGTAGAAGACCCCCATGGTAACCTTAACCCTTCACACACATATCCATACATATGCTTCCACACGTGAGCATGTGTGCACACACATGTATACTACACATACTACACTCTCCAAAATAAAAGAAGCTTGGCTCTCCTTAAGCAGATCTTGTTAAGGGTGGCAAGCAGGATCATTTTAGGGGAGAGGCTGGAGGCTGGGCTTCTGTGGTTGAGGCTACAGAAAGTCTGGCTCTGTAGGCCAGGCTGGACTCAAACTCAGATCCACCACCAGCATCTGCCTCCACTTCAGGAATGCTGGGATTAAAGGCATGTGCCACCACTACCTGGCTAGATGACTCAGCAGTTAAGACCACCAAGAACACTTTCAAAGGACCCAGGTTCAATTCTCAGCACTCACATGGTAGCTTACAACTATCTACAACTCCAGTTCCACGGGGTCTGACACCCTCACACTGACATACATGCAAGCAAAACACCAATGTAACACCAATGCACATAAATAAATGAGTAAATTTTATTTAAAAAGAAACAAAAAAAGTTTGGCAGTGCTGGAGCTGGAGCCCAAGGCCTCACCCGTGCTAGGTGAGTACTCCAGCATGGAGCTGCATTGCCTGCAATTTTTGTAAAAAAAATTTTTACAGTGTTTACAATTTCTTGGGAGTCTGAGCTTAGCATTCCTTGAAGTGGAAAAGAATTAAATATTCTAGCCGGTTTTCTCCAGATACTTTAGAACTGAAACTTAAGTCTGTGGTTCACACAAGGAAAGTGGCATTAGAGCAGAGCAGCAGAGCCATCCCAGGTCAGGGAAGGGTGAGAAGACGGGCGATTCCAACAGTAGGGTGTTGACTGTTCCAAAAAGGACCGTGAATAAACAAAAGACTTGCAGGTCTGTAGCTGAGGAACACTCTCTCTCTATACCCATGGAGTGTGATTCACTGCCAAACAATCTGAGCCTTAAGGATAGCTACAGTTTTTCTTTCTTCTCTCAGTCAGTAATTTGAGACTTGTATAGCTCAGGCCAGCCTTGAACTTATAAACTTCCCATCTCAGCTTTCTTAATGTTGGGATTACAGGCCTTTGCCTCCATGGCCAGTTTACAAGTCTTCATATCCTTTACTTGGAGTTCAGCCCTCGTGGCATTGACGGAGTCATTCCTGTGAGCATGCAAATGTAAGCCTTCCCACTTACAGATAGGCATCATGTTAAACTTTCTCATGTTTCTTCAATGAGGCCTATTTCTTTGATCTCCCTATACTGTAAAACCATCAAAGAATTTCCTATTTATTTTCTATCTCTGTTCCTCTCTTGAAAATAAGTTGCAAGGGGTATGGTGAGAAATGCCTGTGATCTCAGCTACTTGGGAGGCTGAAGCAGGAAGATTTTGAGTTTGGGGCCAGCCTGGGCTACCTAGGAGATCCTGTCTCAAATTTTGAAAAAGCTCTGGGGACATAACTTGGTGGTAGAGTGCTTGTCTAGCATGTAGAAAACCCTGAGCGTGAGCCACAGAACCTTGAGAGTCAAAAACAAATTTCATTACAGCATGTGAAGTGCAGGTGGCGAGTTCCTTCGTGTGTGTGGTACAAAAGGTATGAAGTGCTCGGTCCTTCCCAGCTCATACCCTGGCAGGAATGACCAGACAAGAGTCCGGCATGCCCTGAGCCCAATATCCAGGGCATCCTTCACTGCCTCCAACACTTGTACTATCTCTCTTGTGACCATCAGAACTTTCCTTACACTGCCCTGTGTCCCATCCACAGGGGTCACCAGAGAAAGCCTCCCAGGTCTCATCTGATCTGTGGACTCAGTTCTGCTTTCGTCTGTATGTTCCCGGCATCTATTGCTGCATAACAAACCACACCCTAATGTACGTGGCTTGAAACAACAGCCACCATTTATTCTGCTCAGGAATCTGAAATCTGAGCAGGAGTTGGCAGGGACACCTTGTTTTTGCCTTACAGGAGCAAGACTCAGCTGAGATTGGACAAGCCTCTTCCAAGATGCTTCATTGGTGGGTGCTGGCTATGGGCTTCACTCTTTGTTGACCTCTCCATGGGGCAGCTTGGATTTCCCAGATTCAAAGGAAGGGCTGTGGCTTTCACCGTCCTTGAATACATGTGGGACCAGCTGACTTGCATCCCAGTTCTGACTGGGTAACAGCAATATGGTGACTCTGTAGTCCACCAGCCTGTACTTCCAGCTGCTCTGACTTGGATTTTACAGTCTAACAAAGCCAAGGACACATGAGGTAGCTTTGGCAGATGGTGCTGGATATGGCCTGGCAGGAACCAGCAGGAGAATCCCAGTACAGATCTCAAGGGTTGTAGAGTAAAAATGGACTTTTACAGATAACTTATTTCCCATCAGACAACTACTCTCCTATTTCTGAGAATTAAGTGACCACAGGACCACAGTTTCCATGATGAGCTGGATATTATCTGATCTAGACAACCACAAAGTTGCACATACACAGTGGTGTCTGTTGTTAAGCACATGTGGCATGTAAGACATAGAACAAGTAGACCTGCAGGTGATCTATATCCCTTCCAGACTGACACCTGCCTCATGGCCTCAATTCTTTAATCCATATCTACAGTAATATGACACTGTCTCATGAGAGGAGAAGCAGCTCAGGCCATGTTTACAGGTCCTTCTGCATGGCAAGATGGCACCAACCTAAACTGGACAACTACAGTCTTACAGTCCCACCTAGTGCTGACTCTAATGAAATAATAGCTCTTCCTATGAGCAGAATGATTGACTGGTATGTAGTATGCTCTGTCTTGTCTGAATAAAGAACTATAAAGAACAGAAACCTGCCCAGGGCCATAGGTGGGTTCTGGGAGTCTCAGTGATCAATGACTTGGAAAGATGAACTATCTGAAGATGAAGACATGTGGGGAAGAGGGATGAGGATGGATCTCCAAACGGATACTGTAGAAAACCTTGTACCTCAAAAGAACTATGACCAGCAGGAATCCACAGTGTTGGGCGGTTTAGCAAACTGATACCCCGAAGGCTACAGAGAGCCCAGCAATAAGCTGCCCACTGAGCACCTTGGGAGAGGTAGAGCTGTGTTGAGCTCTTTTATCATGGAGGGAGTGGGGAGTTTCCCTCCTGGACTGGACACAGGCCCACCCATCAGGCTGTTGCTGACATCCTTATCTGTCTACTTATGGATGTTCCATTAACATGAGATCTCACACATTAATGAAGGAGACCATGGGATGAACTGGAAGCCGTAGCTTAGTAAAGTGCTTGCCTTATAAGTATGAAGACCTAAGCTCAATCCTCAGAATATACATTAAAAAACAAAACAAAACAAAAACAAAAACAAAAACAACACAGCAGGATGGCACACACTTATAACCCCACATTGAGGAGGCAGAGATGAGTGGATCCCTGGAGTTCACTCAATACTTATCTTAGCCTATGTGACAAATTGAGGCAGAATAGGGAGCAGGAATCATGCTGGACAAGTGACACCTAAAGTTGTCTTCTGGCCTCTACACATATATGTGTACACATACACATGTATGTGCACCCTGTACACACCCACGTGACCATGGTATTAGCGCAGAGTCCATTTTAGTGTTTACTAAAAGGTCTCTTTAGAAAATGAAATGATATAGAGAAAAAGTAGCCACCCGTGGGTGAGGTTTCTTAGGCAGTTGGTAGTATTCTGTCTGTGTGGATTTCCTACTTTGATGCCTACCCCCATTGCCGTGCATGGAAGGATCAGGAAACTGCATGGAAGGTGAGCAGGGATGCTCTACAGTGGCCACAGAACCCTTCCATCCTTTGAACATCATTTCGGAAGGAAAACAACCTTATTTTGACTTTGCCGGTGACCAGCAACCATGCCATGATGCTGGGAAAGGCATGCAGTAAAAGCGACAGGACACATTTGCGGGTTTTCTTCTGAGATCCAGTCCTTTGGCAATCAAAGGCTAGTTGGAATCTATAGGATGACATAGGTTTGGGACTGTCTAGAATAACATTTGTGGGCTTTTGAGGTTACAATTATTTATTTAGTTATGTACTGAGTGTGTGTGCATATCACTGTGGACCTATGGAGGTCAGAGGAAAACCTGTAGGGATTTGCCCTCTCCTTCTGCCATGTCGGGGCTGGGCATCCAACTCAGGTTGTCAGGCTTGGTGTCAAATGTCTTTACCTGGGAAGGTACAACGCTGGTGTCATTTCAATCATTTTTGCACACAATGGAAGCCCCTCTCCACACCTGCATCCTGCTTTCCACAGGATAGCTAGTCAAGGCATGGCGCTTGCGCAGATGCTGCTTCTTCCTGAGACCCTCCCAACCTTCTTGGCAGGGGGCTTCCTGGGATGCCCATGTCTCCTGGAAGGGCTGGGTTGCCTTAGGGTCGCTGGTTAGTTTTCCCAGGGCACCCAAGAAACAGCTGTTTGCTGTAGGATCTCATCTTGACCATTGGCTTCCAGGACTGCCCTGGCCTTACTGAGTCTTCAGGGCTAAGTGCAGAAATATCTCAGTGTGGATTACCTATATATAAATTGAATGAATGAACAAATGAATTTAATGATGAAGGCGAGGCAAGTCTCCAGAGCTCCTTGGGCCCATGATGTCTTGCCCCCTTTCATCCCATCCCCCTTTAGCAGTCATCACCAGCGGGTGCTGTGTCCGTGTGCAGGGCGTCGTGCAAATAAAAAGCGTGGGCTTCCTTGTTAAAATATGAAGAAATTGAAATCAGCTACAGCAGAGCGTTAAAACCAAGGCGGAGCGGGCGTCTTGACCTGTGCTCTGCCCTGCGTTGCCGTCTCCGGGCCCGATGTCCCGACTGCTCCCCATTGCCCTCTCGCACCACACTGATGGGCTCCTGGCTCTCCAGGTCACGGTCAACCGTAGGACGCTCTTTCGCAGAAATCCGCGGCGCTTCCTCTTGGCACCGGAGCGGAGCGCCTAGGGCACTGCCTCAGAGAAAAGCTTCGGAAGGGAAGCAATTGGACTCTCGAGAGTATGGGACCACTGGGGACCCTTTTCCCTGCTCTGCTCCCTCTGGAAGCATCTCCAGAAGAGGATACAGAGGGATGACTTCTTGTGTAGTGACCCCAGTCTCAGCCATCGTCGAAGCTCTCTCTCAAGTCCCCACACAGGCACCCACAAGGGACAAACGGAGAGATCCCCGTAGATGCCTATCCCCTGCTTCTTACTCTGAGCCAGACACACTCACAGGTCAAGGGCAGAGAGACAAAAAGCACCCAGGAGATAGCCGCAGGGATTAGGACATGCAGATGAGAAGGACCCAAGCACGCTCGGCTACTCCGGGCCCACCCAAAAGTCTAGGGGTCAGGGACACAACCCTGACGCAGCCACGCCCTCAGCAACCCTCTGATCTGGCTCCCACGACTCTGTGTGTCCCCTGGTATCCCAACCCTCCCCTCCAGCCCAGGAGCCGACGGGCGGCACCTGTTGCAGTCCCGCGTTTCCGGGGAGCCGGGGTGGGATAGGCGGGCTGGGCGCGGGGGTGGAGTGCGGGTGGCACAGGCAAGGCAGAGGTGCAGCAGGGCTCAAGCCTCAGCGGCAGGGGCAACGGGCTGCAGGGACCTGAGCTGACATCAGGAGCTCCGGGAGGGAGGCCAGCGTCTGGGACCTGCCTGAGGGCTGGGAGTGCTGGAGGAGAGCAGGACCTGAGGGCACAGGCGAGCCCGGCTGGTGCCCAGAGAACGTGGGGAAAGGACAGGAGCCAGAAGCAAAGTGCCGGGCGGGAGCAGCCTCCTGGGGACCAGACTGGAAGATGCCTGGGGGCCCGGGCGCGCCTTCTTCTCCCGCAGCATCCTCAGGCTCCTCGCATGCCCCGCCGTCGGGGATCACAACATGCCCTCCGTCCCCGCCTCCCCTAGCCCGGGGGTCTCCACAAGCTTCCGGTCCCCGGCGCGGCACCAGCGTCCCGCAGAAGCTGGCGGAGATTCTGAGTAGCCAGTATGGACTGAACGTGTTCGTGGCGGGGCTGCTGTTCCTGCTGGCCTGGGCGGTGCACGCGACAGGTGTGGGCAAGAGCGACCTGCTGTGCGTGCTAACCGCGCTCATGCTGCTGCAGCTGCTCTGGATGCTGTGGTACGTGGGTCGCAGCTACATGCAGCGCCGCCTCATCCGCCCCAAGGACACGCACGCGGGTGCGCGCTGGCTCCGCGGTGAGTGCAGCCCGGCCGCCCTTCACGCCTCTTCTTGAGAGCGAACTTTAGCTCTGAGCCTCATCTCTTTTCCCGCCCTGCTCTCGAGTTTCCCTGGTCTGCCTTAGGCTCTGCTCGAAGGTCTTCCTGCTTAAAGTTTTGTTATAATGTTTCAGGCTTGGGTTTGCAGGCCACTCTCTCCCTTTTGGCGCTCAAGGCTTCTATGATCTGGCCTCAGATAAACTCCTTTGAACCCTCCTCCTGAGCTGTCCTGACTGTCAAAGACTCTCAGTTCCACTCCGCATTGAAAACCCCAAGGTCTTTGCATATTCTGTTCCTCCTCTTGGAAAGCTTTTCTCTCTGTCCTCCTTTCCACAGCTAAGGCCTCCCTGAGTCTGAAGCATATGCCACTGCTCTATTCTGTGTTCCTGCCCACACTCCCACTCTTGCTGTGGACTGGACTCCAGGAGGCTGCCTCTTCACTGGGGAGGGGGGGGGCTGTGATGCTTGGTCCTAGAGCCACATAGGCCTGTCTTGGAGGAGGTGCCGAGAGGATGAGGGGAGCCCTATGGGCATAGTCTTGAGGGGCACCCTCACTGCATACAAGAGGGGCTGCCCATATTGAAAAACAGACCCAAATGGGTCAAAGGGGGCCAGAGACACGAGGGCAAAGGGAGAGGACTGCGATCCAGGGCAAAGGGAGCAGACCGGATCCAGGGCAAAGGTGCCTCCTCCCACTTTCTCATCTTAGACTGTAATTTCCCGTAGAGGCGATTCCCAGTTTTTGCACACTTGAGCTCAAACATGTTCACTCCGACCCCAGCTCCAGTCTGAGCCTGCAGAGGGTATTGGACCAGAGGGAGCCGTAAGATGAGGATGCAAAGGCGTGACCACAGCGTCCTTGCATCAGAATTGCCCTTGCCATAAAAATCACCCTCTTGCCCCGAACAGAGACATCCAGGGATCAGTTTGTCTTTCCTCCAAGAAAATTGAACACGACCACAAACTGCCTACATTCCCGAAAATGGATGTTAGAGGGAGCGCGTGGGTTCGTGAATTATGAATGGCAGCTGAGGGCTCACCCTCACATAGACAGGACTGGTACTCTTACCCCAGGATGCTGACATTTTAACCCTTTCCCAGGAAGAAGCATCCGTTCTCCCTCATTCATCTCCTCTCTCCTGCATCTCTTTCCCCTTCAGCTCTTCTTCAGCCTCTCCCTGCTCCTGACTTCTGCCTCTTCTCTTCCCTTATTTCCTGTTTCTCTTTCTTACTGTCCTTTTCCTCCTTCCTTGCTTCCTCCTGTAGCTTTTTTCCTCTTTCCCCCTCCTCAACCCCAACTTTTTTTAAGCTTCCCTCCATTCTTCCCTCCTCTTCTCTCCGACTGGCCCTGTTATTTCTCAAGGTTGGGAAGCCAGAGCGAGAGGCAGGGCGAGAGCATAGACCAAGGTTTCCCTGTGGACGCACTCCACGTCTTTCAGACAGCCTGTAGAGATGAAGTAGGCTAGGCCGATGGAAAACAACACAGTAAATTGCAAACCCTCAAGAAATGGTACCCAGGAGGAGGGCTCATGGTGTCCAGGTGGTCAGAGAGTCCAGGAGAGGTCAGGACCTCAGGGAATGTTGAGTGACTGGCCTAGGAACCTATAAAGGCCAGAGTGAGGTCCCGGGGTGTGTGTGTGTGTGTGTGTGTGTGTGTGTGTGTGTGTGGTGCCACAGAGAATGGGGGAATTGGCATGGGTTCTCTGGGATTCCAAGTGACACTTGGGAAAGCAGCACGCAGTAGGATGTGTAGACCCTTTTGGAAGTTACCCTATAGTGATGTACCCATCCCAAGGAGGCCCATGTGCTGTGCACAGCTGGCCTGGAAGACACGCTTGTACTCCTCACTTCCGTCTCCTTCAGCGTTCTGAGCTCCAGCCCTCACATGACTTAGATGAGAATCATAGCTACCTCATGGGGAGGAGCAAAAAGATGACCATGAGCTGGCCCTTCCTGCAGAAAGTTTGGAAGCGAAAAGTCAGTTACCATTACCAAGGTGCCAAGAGGAAGTACCTTGGCCCCAGCAGGGACTGAGGTTTCCTTTGGACTCTTAGCTGGATAGACTGGTTTGTGGCAGAGTCCCAGTCCTGTCTGTATGGGGGGTGGGGAGGGTAGTGTCCTGAGGGTCATGCTTTGGGAAAGAGACCTCTGCCCTGAAACTTCAGGCACTGAGTTTTTCTATGGGAAATTGTAGGGCTTGGTTTGATCTGTAAAGTACCTTTTTGAGCAGGAAATATTCCATTCTACTTTCTGTGAGGGATGAATTATTTTCTTTGCAATAATAAAAAAAAACCTGATCCACTTAAATAATTGGTAGCAATGTTGCACTATGGGTCTAACTCCATCTTGGTTGACTTAGGGAGGAGTTCCTCTGGAATGGATGACTGTAACCTCGGAACCTGTGTCTGCCCCCTGTGCAGCCTTTTTACCAGCTAATCACCACTTCCTGATTTTCTTCATTGCTAGCCTGCTCAAAATGGGATGAGGCTGGGAGGGTTTTTTGTTTTGTTTTTGTTGTTTTTTTTTCCCCTTGTTTTTTGTCTGTCTTAAGATCAGAAGTCCTTTGAACACATATTCTGGAAACGCTGACGGTTACAAGCATACGTATTGAGTGTGTTGGGGATGTCAGACTCATCACAGCTCATCCACCCCTGAATTTATTCTACAATTCAGATTTTCAGTTTTTGTTTTTAAACAAGGCACATCTAAACTTGGGTTTTTCCAGACCTCTGTCCAGTGTGCTATCACAGGGCATCCATGGAAATGGGCTTCATGGGGACTGAGACTAGTAGTGCTCCTAAGGGACTGGAAGAAAGCAGAAAGATGGAGCTGCTTATGAAAGGCTGGTCTAGGAGTGGTCATAGGACGAGCAGCAAAGGCAAAGGCAGGAAACACAAACGTCCCTACTTAGAAGGAAGCTATCCATAGTGACACACTGAAAGTGTGTGTGTGTGTGTTGGTGTTATCAGGCAGGTTAGCCATGAACAGAGGAGAGGAAGGAGAAGGATGGGGGTGGAGGGGAAGAACCAAGGGAGAGAGAGAGGGAGACTGTTAGGTCGGAGGACCGGTTGTTCCTGCTATCTATCCTAGTTGTCATCTGCTGACTTCAGGGCAGGTACAGCAACCGGAGACCTCACCTGGAGCTCCACTTTGCATCTCAGGATAGTGGTTCATCTTAATCCACAGCCTTGCTTTCCTGCAGGCAGAGCTTCTCCAGATGCTTTTGTTTGCTTGGGCTTCTATCCCTGTCACTGGCATAGTGAGCCTGTACCACTGCCTGAGATGGTCTCAGTTCTCATTTGAAGCAAAGAAAACTGTTGCTGCTGCTGCTGCTGCTGCTGCTGCTGCTGATGATGATGATGATGATGATGATTTCTTCTACTTTTAAAATTTATAATGTAATCATCCCATACCCTCCTTCCCTCTCCTCCCTCCAAGCCCCTCTCATATACCCCTCCTTGCTTTCTTTCAAATTCATGGCCTCCTTTTCATTGCTGACTTTCAGTGTGTGCTGCCAGCTCCACAGCTGAGGAGTGCGCTTAGCACTCTGTCTTAGCTTTCCTGACCATTGTTGTGATAACATACCCCAACAGAGTAACTGAAGGAGGAAATCGTTTATTTAGCTCAGAATCTCACAGACTGAGATTATAGTCCTTCTTGTCAGGGAAGTGACAATGTCATGAACTTCAAAGAACCAGCTGGCCACATCCACATTCAAGAGCAGACAACAATGGATTAAATCAGGCATGCCTGCATGCTGGTGCTCAGCTAAGATCTCCCTGTCTCTCTGACTCTGTCTCTCTGTCTCTCTCCCTTTCATTCAGTCCAGAGTCCAGCTTGCAAATCGGTGCTGTCCACATTTAGGCTGAGTCTACCAAACTTAATGAACTCAGTTTCCTCACAGGCATGTTCATAGACAATCTAGACAATTCTGCATCAAGACTCCCTTCCCAGTTCATTTTAGAGTATGTCAGGTCGGCCACCACCTCTTCACAGAGAGATCCCACGAATCAGTTCCCATTTTCTCTTAGCCTTCAGTCTGCTTTCTGTCTCTGTAAATGGGGCTGTTCCAGAGACGTCCTAGAGATGGTTGTGTGCTCTTGAGCTAGCTTTCATTTCCTAAGGGCAGAGTTTCTCACATCTGGAGGCTCTTGAGATTGTGGTGTCACTGTCTGGTGACACTGACAGTGCTTCAGGAAGAGGCTAGCTTTGTGTCCCTGGAAATAACCCCAATGGTGTGTGTGATGTGACAGCATGACAGTACAGGTGACAGACAGGTGTCATCCTGGCTTCCCCTTTTCCCTCTTTCTTCTAAGCAGGAGAATCTTGGACTTCTGCTCTGGACAGTGGTGAAGGAAGCCTTGCTATGCTTGAATGTTTGCTGGGGCAATGACAAACTGACTTTTACTCAGGGGCCTAGGCTGAGAGCCTACCCTGACTGTCTTGCATTGCTGGTCTCTCAGTGTAGAGCTGCATCACCTGGCATGGCCTTGTACAGAGTGGTCAGAGGTGGGCAAGAAGCAGAAAGACGATGAAGGTGGCAGACAGTGATGGATGGAAGCATGGCTTCCATAGAAGCTTTCCTAGAGCTTCACTTTTCTGCCTCAGTTTCTTCATCTGTAAAATGGGGATTATGTTATTGTCTATTATATCATGAGAATCAGGGACTTTGTGTGTATAAACTGCTTAGGAGAGCTTCTAAGGGAGGGGGTAAGTACATTATTACTGTGAAACAAATGAGTCAGGAGTATAATGCACAAAGTGGGGGCAGATGAGGAGTCTGGAAAGGATTGGGTACTTAGAGAGTGATTCCTAGAGACAACTTTGTGGAACTCAACAAGGCAGGCACTAGACCTTAGCTTTGTCCCATCGTTCATAGGGACCCATCACAGGTTATTAAGAAAGAGGACAATTGAGATAGGTGCATCCAGGTAAGGCTGGGAGATGGGCACACTGGGAAGGTAGTACCGATCCTGAGACTCTTCCAGAAGCATGGTTAAGTCTTGCCAGCTCCATCTTCCTTCCCTCCTCTTCTCTCTCCTCCCCTGCCCTCACCTCATCTTCCTTCCCCCACCCTCCCCTGCCTTCTGCCCCCCCACATCTTTTGCTTTTCTCTTCTACTCTCCCCTTTTCCTTTTTCTTTTTAAAAGACGGGCCCTCATGTGTATCCCAGGCTGGGCTCAACTTTCCTATGTACTGAGGATACCTTTGAACTCTTAATACTCCTGCCTCCACCTTCCACATGATTACAGGCAGGTACTCCCACACCTGGCTTATGCAGTGCTAGGGATTAGCAGCAGCATGTCTTCATTTTCTTACAGCCATAACCTACATGCAGGGTTTAGCATTCGTTGGAAAGGAGGTAGGACTGCAGAGGTCTCATAGGTGTTTGTAGGACAGTGGTCCCAGGGGCAGGAAAGGATGTTGAGTCCAGAAGACAGAAGGATGTGGCAGTCCCATGGTAGGAAATGCCATAAGTCTCCTTCTGTCAGCTTCAGAGGAGCCCTGGGCTTTTAACAAGCAAGTCTCATCTGGAAAACCTTTCCTACCACCTTTAGGCTACTGCAGCTCTTGTGTTGCTGTTCTTAGGACACCTGCCCACCATCTGCCCAGCACCAATCCTGCAAGAGATTGTATTAGCCAGTTACTGTTTGTCAGGCTGAACAGATTGTGAGTTCCTGAAGGTGCAGGCATTTCCTGAATATGCTCTCCATGGTGTCCTGAGATCCAGCATCAGGCTAATGTGTAATGAGGACCAGATGGTATCTGTAGAACAATTGAATCAGTGGAGGCCATGTGTGACAGGTGGTTAATGGGTAGGTGAATGAAAGGATGGCTGGATGGATGACGGATGGGTGTATATGTATTTAGTGTGTATAGGTGCGTGGATGGATGGGCTGATGAATGGGGAGATGTGTGAGTGAATGGACTGGTAGATGTATATATAGGTGAATGGGTAGATGGATGGGTGTGGTGTGTATGTGTGAGTGGATGGGCTGATGTATGGAGAACTGTATGAGTGGGTGTACGGGTGAGTGTCTTAGTCAATGTTCTGTTGCTGTGAAGAGACACCTTGACTACAGCAACTTTTATAAAGGAAAGCATTTAACTGACTTGTATTTCAGAGGTTTAGTCTATTATCATAGTGGGAAGCATGGCATCACACAGGCAGACATGGTGGTAGAGAGATAGCTGAGAGGTCTACATCTGGATCTGCAGGCAGCAGGAAGAGAGAGTGACACTGGGCCTGGCTTAAGCATTTGAAAGCCCAAAGCTCACCTCTAGTAACAGACTTCTTCCAGCAAGGCCAACTTTACTTAAACAGGGCCACATTTCCTAAAAGAGCCACTCCCCGATGACCAAGCATTCAAATCTATGAGCCTATGGAGGCCATTCCTATTCAAACCACCACAGTGAATCATGCCAGAAGCTCCAGGGAAGAGGATGAGGGGCTCTGGGAGGCATCCTGCACTTTAATATAATGATGTACTTTCAAACCTAGGCACTAGCCACTGCGACTGATGACACGCCCTGAGAGATTATGAGCTTCCCAGCATGCATGTCCAGGTGGTGGCCAGATGATGGCTGGTCATGATGCACTTGGAGCAACTTTCCAAGGAGTAGAGAGATAGACTAACTCTGGGACTGTCCACCTGTTCAATATTCTAGACTCCTAGAGGGGTCTTTGGTGCCAGCAGCAGATAGGTGGTTGGGTATCTTGGATTATTGTCAAGTAATATAGCTAGTTGATTATCTTTTTGTTTTTATTTTTTACAGTGTGTGTGTGTGTGTGTGTGTGTGTGTGTGCATGTGCGCGCACACACACACGGCAGTCAGAGGACAAGTTGCAGAAGTTGGTTTTTTCCTTCTGTTATATGGGTTCTGGAGATTTCCTTCTATCATATGGGGTTTTCAGGCTTTGTGGCAGGTACTTTTACTTGTTGGACCATCCACTCCACTCTAGGGTGCTTGACATTCAACTTGATTCCAACTCATTAAGTTTTCTTCTTCAGTGGAATGAAGAGAGGGTATGGATGGCAATGCTCTATCCATAGAACTTTCTGAGTATTCCAGGGGAATTCTATGGAATGACTCACTGACTCTTCTCAGCACCCTGAGGCATTGTGGGAAATATTTATAATCATTATCTCCACATTACAGATTGGGAAAGTGAGGCACAGAGGTTACATAAATGCCCAAGGTCTCAATCAATAAATGGCAGAAAACAGGACTTGATGGTAGGCAGCCTCTCCATCATGTTCCATTTTACTGCCTCTTAGGGTGTGATTAACACTGTTCAATATTCTATAGACAGAAAAGTTATATGCTCTGTTTTCAGGTGAGACAAAGTTTTACACAAAGAGAAAATTGTGTGATGTGATTCTTCTGTGATTTCACATATTTTGCCTGTATGTTCTGAAACACACACACACACACACACACACACACACACTCACACTCACACACCTTCTATGGTTCTGAAAATTTCTGCTCTATTTTTAATTAGTAGTAGTTACATATAAAAGTAAATTGTTATTATAATTGTTTGGGACAGGGTCTTACTATACAGCCTTAGCTGGCCTGAAACTCAATATGTAGTCAAGGCTGGTCTCGAACTCATGGTGACCCTCTTGCCTCTGCCTTCCAAGTGCTAGGGTTAAAGGTGTGCCCCACCACTGCCTGGCCAAACGTTCTATTATCGAGTTGCATACACTGCTACATTTTCCTCTTTAATTATGTCTTACCATTTGCAATGTGAAGGAGTCTTTGTTCTAATAGTGATATTCCCTTCCCACTCTCCCTGTCGCCTGCTTCCCCTCCTTCCCCTCCCCCACCCCTAACTTCTCATTAACCATTTAGTCATATAGAGAGCATATTCCCCCATTTCATTGTTAATTCCATCTTTCTGACCTTGCTTCCTAGTAAATGAGACAATCGGGACCATTCTCAGCTGCTTTATGGTTTTCATGTCTGACTATTGTTCCCACTTAATTATGATTATAATTATATATTTTACATTATACCCTCATGCTTGCCTTTTAAATTATATTTTAAAAATTTACTCCTTGATAATTTCACATATGTATACAATGTGTTTTAGATTAGATCGCCATCCAATCTCCTTTTAAAGGTTCTTATCCCCCACCATCATCACAGTGAGGGCTGAGCTACCAGCACAAGTGTTTTGGGACACACACAGACTACAACGAAACTCAGATGGGAAGAGTCCTCAGACTGTATCAGAAGAAGAGAGAGTGGATGCATGGAAGGGAAGGAGAACTGCAAATAAGAGAACCCCAGAGGGTTTCATGGCAGAACCAATGTCCCGTCAATCACAGAAACATTACATCACTTTGGGGTCCCAGAACAACCTCATCTACCCAACTGGGAAACTTTTTGGAGGTGCCGAGGCCCCACCTCAGACCTATCAAGTCGGAAACTGATGTGGTGCCCAGCAACAGGAGCTTCATCAGTTCTCTCTCCAGGGCTCTCTGATGTATGCTCAGCTTTAAAAATCACTACTGTGGACAATCTTCATTCACTAGGTAGGGAAACTGAGGCTAGGGTTAGGAACACACACACCTGCCTGGTGCCCAGGGTCCCGTAGCTCAGGGCTTGGCGCTTGCCAGCCAACCAGGCTGCCTTACTTTGTCCTGTTACCATTATTCCTCCCCAACCCTCCAATCAAAAAGAAACTTTTCGTCAACTAATCTGAAAGTATTGGGATTGAATCTCCATTCTTACAGAGGTTCTGATTTCCCTGGGGGATTGCCAGGATTAACAAAACTCGACCTTTTGACCTCTCATCATTTCTGTAGGGCTCTGAGCTGCAGGAGTGAGCTGGGCTGTTGCATTGCATTTCACCAGAGGCCTCTCTAATGGTCTTGTAATTCGATCGATCCTGACTGGCTCCCACCTTCGTGTCTCAGTGCCCAGCACATGTGATCTGGTTTCCTCTGTTCGTGAGAGAGGATGTGTGAGTCATGCCACCGATGCCAGGAGGGCCCGGGAGCTCAGACACTGCCCACAAGTCCAACGTCAATGCTTTTCTTGCTCAGATTTTCATTTGCCCAGCGCCCTCCAAATATGTTTTGTAATTTCTGTATGCATACAGAATTCTCTATATGCATATTTTTTGTTTCTCTTTTCCAATAAAAATCATCAGTATAAAGAAACAGCTGCTTAACACTTTACCTCACCTGGCAAGGCCTTTTCTGATTGCTAGTAGAGACACTATTCCTACTGAGCTTTAAGAAACCAACTTTCTAGTTCACTTTTATTTACGTGTGTGTGTACGTGTGCATGTGTGTGTGTCTATGCCTCTGCATATGAAACTGTGTATATGTGGATGCATATATGTGGTCAGCAGATGGCAGGTGCCTTCAGTGTCACTCCTCAGGCACCATCCCCTTTTGCTTGAGATAGGTGTCTCACTTGACTCTATATCACTAAATAGGCAAGGCTATCTGGCCAGCAATCTCCAGGGATCTGGTTATCTAAATCTCCCGTCTCTGCTTCTGTGTGATGCAGCCATGCTCAGTTTTTATGTGGGTACTGGGGATCTGAAGTCAAGTCCTCATGTTTTCTAGCAAAATGCTTCAAAACCGAGCCAACTACCCAGCCCTTGTTGTTTGTTTGTTGATAGCATCTATTTTAGGGGCTGGAGAGATGGTTTCGGGGGTTAGGAGTACTTGCTATTTTTGCAAAGGGTCGGGGTTCGTTCCCAGGACTCCACAACTATCTGTATATCTAGTTCCAGGGGATATGATGGCCTCTTCTAGTCTGAAGGCACTGCAAACATATGGTGCACATTCACACACCCAGAAACACACACACACACACACACACACACACACACACACATACACACACACACGATTAAATAAATCTTTAACAAATATAGCACCAATCTTAGCAGGGATGACTTGGTGTCTCTTGGTCTTGGCTTGCCTCTCCTTAATTTTCAGTGGTTTGGGGCATCTTTTCCTGAAGTTAGTGACTGTTTTTAATATTATCTTTGGAGAAATGTCTGTTTAAGTTTGTTTGGATAATTTAATACTGCAGATGTCTTTGTATACTCTAGATATTAATGGCTCTGTAGAAAGTGTCTTAGAGTTTTATTGCTGTGAAGAGACACCATGACTATGGCAATTTTTACAAAGGAAAACATTTAATTGGTTGATTTACGGTTCAGATGATTAGTTCATTATCATCATGGCAGGAAGCGTGGTGGCATGCAGGTAGCCATGATGCTAGAGACATAGCTGAGAGGTCTATACCTGGATTGGCAGGCAGCAAGAAGAATGACACTGGGCCAGGTTTGGGCTTCTGAAACCACAATGCCCACCCCCAGTGACATACTTCCTCCAACCAGGCCACACCCACTCCCGTAATGCCACACCCACTCAAGCAATGCCACACACACTTTACCTAGGTCACACCTCCCAATAATGCCATTCTCTGAGCCAATGGGGGTCATTTTTATAATCTCCACAAAGGGTACTTTTCAAATATTCTCTTCCAGCTTTGGAGCCCTCTTTCTTGGTTGAGAGTGTTCTGTGGTTTACACACTTTTTCATTTTGATGGAACTCATTGCCTGATTCAATCTCATGAAGCATTCTTTTACTTTTTTTCCCTTCCTAATAGCTTTGCCTTTTTTCACTTTGATATTTGAGTTTGAATAGTTTTGAGTTAATGTTTGCACACAGTATAAGGGAAGTCCCAGTTTCATTCTTTCTCCTTTGGGTGTTCAGTTTCTCTCTGTATGGTCTTGGGACCTTCCTCTCGCCCACATGCTCTAGAGCTTATATAATTTGTTTGGGATGGCCCTATGCGTGCTAACACACATGTGTCTCTCCTGTCTAGGAAGCATCACGTTGTTTGCATTCATCACCATCATCCTGGGATGCTTGAAAGTCGCATACTTCATTGGATTCTCAGAGTGCTTGTCAGCCACGGAGGGAGTTTTCCCAGTCACTCATGCAGTACATACACTGTTGCAGGTAAACCATTGGTGTTTATTCATGCTGTCTCTGTTCCTGGGCAGTGTGTCCTGAGGTGTGTGTAACAGCCCACATCAACACATCTAGCAGGCAGGAGTCAAATTTAGCATGTCTCTGTAGCTGCCATCAGAAATAATGATCTGGTCCTGTCAGTTCTCTGGAACACTGGGACTCTTTTGTTTCACCTCTTGTGGGTTGGAACCTTGTAGAATAGCATGAGTTTCTTGTTTTTAGCGTGGGCGACGAACTCGATTTCTCTAAGAAGTAAGGATTTGATAGATGACCTTTAAGTACATAATTTATGGGCAGAAAACACTTGCATGTTAGGTTGGGACTCTACCAACTGTGCAATATCTCACAGTCAGGCATAGAAAGATAATCTTATCTCCTGAGTGCAGAGACTCTTAGACCCCGGTGTAACATCTGATCTCAGCACAGCTCACTGGTAGCTGTGAGTTACCTAATAAGGAAAGGCCTGGCCAGAGTCTGTATAGCACTTAGGATACACAAAGTGTTTTCATGTACTGAGTTTATGTCCCCAAGATGGAGGCGCTATTTTTGGAGACTATAGAATCTAGAAGGTAGTAGGCCTTGGCAGGTAGAAGTAGGTCACTGGACTGGAGTTTTGATGGCTACAAGCACAGTCACTGGGTCTGGCCTGGTTCCAGTCTCTTTCTCTGCTTCCTGGTCTGACATGATGTGACCATGAAATCTGCCATGCAGGATGAAGACCTTAGGAAACTGAGCTGGCACAAACCTTCCTCCTTTAAGCTGTGTCTATCAGGAACTGTGGTCCAGTTGATGCTAAGTACAAATACAGTGTCCATTGATAGATGAACAGATGGTGAAAGATGCTCTGTACCACAATGGAGTAGTAGTCAACCACAGCCCTAGTGGAACCCCAGGAGTGACACACTGGAACAGGAGGACAGTTACATTAAATGGAATCAGTCCACTACGAAGGCAGACCTCATGTAACTCAGATTGGCCAGGAAGTCGCTGACCTCCTGATCGCTCTGCTTCCACCTCGGAAGTTCTGGGATTCGAGGCCCAAGGGTCAATACTTTGTTTTACAGAGTGCTGGAGATTGGACACAAAGCCTCCCGAATGTTAGGTTGGGACTTTACCAACTACATGACATCCCGCAGTCAGGCATAGAAAGACAAACACTATCTTCTCACTTTACACAGATAGGAAAAGGCTGATCATGTGGAAGTGCAGGGAACCCTAGTGACTGCCAGAGCTAGGAAGGCTGTAGGTATGGTAGGTGTGTGAGGGCTTATGAGGGGTTGCTGCTGGGTACAGAGGGTAGCTGCACAGGAGCCATAACTTCTAATATTCTGCAGCACAGCAGAGGGGCAACTATGGATGGCAGAAATTAAACTAAATATTTCCAAGTATGGAACTGGAATGTTCTCAACATAAAGAAATGGGCCAGCAAAGTGACTCAGCCGTTAAAGGTACTTATGTGCATGCCTGGAGACCCAAGTCACAGCCGTGGAACCCACGGAAAGGTAGGAGAGAATCATTTTCACAAAGTGTTCCCTTCGTACACACACACACACACACACACACACACACACACACACACGCACGCGCGCAAAGACAGAGAGAGAGAGAGACAGAAAGACAGATGGAGAAAGAGACAGAAACAGACACACAGAGAGATAGAGACAGAGACACAGAGACAGCGAGAGACACACAGAGACAGACAGACAGATAGACACAGAGACAGAGGCACAAAGAGACACACACAGAGACATAGAGACAGACAAGGAAGACAAAGAGAGACATACACACAGAGAGAGAAAGGCAGAGAGAGAGAAACACACACACACCTTATGTGCTTTCCCACTGTACAAGTGGGAAGTGCACTGCACAGCATAGCTATGGACTGTTAGCATGCTAATAAATAGCAAACATGGTTTAACATAAGAATGGATGCTAGATCATCAATCTTTTACTCTTTCTCTACTTTACATATTTAAGGTAGATAGAATGATGTTTTCACATATAAGCACATGGTTGGTTATTATAGTCAAGAAAATTGCTATAGCTGGTGCCTCAGTTTCCCTTCTTGGTCTTATTAGTGGTGAGAACACCTATAAGCCAGTGTCAGCAAGCCTGCAGTAGACAACACAATATCCCAGCTGTAACTCTTATCTTGGCCATCAGCTCTCTAGACCACGGTCCTCCATGCTTGCCAGTTTGGGCTCTTTGTCTGCATCATTCCACTCCTCCCCCGACTCAGTCTCTGTTCTACTGTGTATTCAAGCCTTCATTTTTGAGATTCCATATATGGTGGGCTCATGTGCTGTCTGTCTTCCTGTTCCCAGCATATTCCACTTAGCATAATGTCCTCCAGGTTTGTCTGAGTTGTCACAGATAATAACTAAGTCTTGTGGTTTTTCTAAGGAAGTAACTGTTCCCCACCCGCAGCAGACATTCTCAGTCAAATTTAACTTTCCATCGACTTCAGATATTATTGTGGAGATTTGGGGGAACCCCATCAGGAATACGACACATATTTCTGGCTAAGTTAGGATTCCCCTCTCAGGGTTCTTAGTCTCATTAATAAAAGAAATTAAGAAAGGACTCAGAAGGAAGCTTGTAGACAGTTTAATTAGAATTTAAAAGAAAAACAACAGAGCCAGCAAGCTGTGAGGCTTGGCAGCTGCCAGGAAAAGGGAGATGGAGAGGAAGGGAGAAAGAAGCATACTTTTTGAGTTAGGCCAAATGACCGTCTCTAACAAGCAGCTACATGAGGAAGCGGGCTTCAGAGAAAGAGTAAAGGATCCCAAGAAAGTTTCCAAAAGAAAGAAAATGAGAGAGAGAGAGAGAGAGAGAGAGAGAGAGAGAGAGAGAGAGAGAGAGA